>JAJQQW010000023.1:14483943-14581443 GCA_025583905.1 Ia io | reverse complement strand
CATTTCTGATGACACGCGGCCGCATGCCGAGGATGAAACATTTGCTGCTCCTGAGGATGAAACATTTGCGACTAGAGTCTTGGAGTTAGTTTTTTCCTCAAAGTGACACACTACTCGAGTTATGCTCAGTTTTTTGGCAAAGTTTGACACACCAAGCTCAAAAGGTTGCCCATCACTGTTCTAGGACATTACTCCCTGATCCCATCCCTCTGCCCGGTTGACTCACCGTCTGCAGAAGAACAGCACAAGAGCAGGAGGGCTCCTGGGAGCAGGAGGAACGGGAGCCAGCCCATATATGTTGGGAAAAGGATGATGCAGCAGGAAACCAAGCTCCAGGGAGGGCTCAGTGATGGTGTCCTAGACAGGCTGTGGGATGGAGATGAAGCTGCAGTTCCTCCCAGCCTCCTGCTCTTCCAGTTCCATCCTGAGCTGTAAAAGGTGCCTCTAATTTATTTACTTGCATTGGGAGGCCCTGCCTCTGAGAGTGGGCGCTCTGCTTCTTCTCTCCATTCCAGAGCCCACGCAGGGCCAGGACCAAGACATTTACATATGAAAGAGGTGATCAAAGGAAGACAGAATAGTCACAAGCTCATCCCAGAAAAGGCAGGGGAATCTAAGGGAAGCAGAGCTGGAGCCACCTTCAGATTCCACACATTCTCTGCTTTTTCCAACCTTTCGGTGTTCGGGATGAACTCTGTGTGAGGTTACCAACTAGCCCACCGAGCCCTGGTACCAGGCTATACCCCACAGGCACACAAATGCGTGGCACACCCATGGGTTGTGCTGGATTCCTTGATTCAGCCACATCGCCTAACACTGGGCTGGTCAAGGGGGTGACCATTCAAGTGAAGGTAAGAACGGAGCTCACCTCAGATTTTCAGTATGTCTGATAAGAATGGAGTTGGAGACAACAAATTCAGTGATCATTCAATAAAACATGTCTCGCACAAGGACCCAAGACGTCACCATATCAGATTGTCCCCAGTGGTGAGCCAATTACAGGATAGGGAATCTAAGTGGACTATATACTCATTAGCCCACAGCTGGGAGAAATTGGAGGCAGGAAAATAAAGGAGATCATTTACATTCTATTTTGCAACAATTCCATTTTTTTTCCCAGGCAAACAACCAGATTATATGTTAAGGAAACCATGGCACCTATTCAAAGGGAGGGCAACTTAAAGGTTGCAAATCCCCTAACATGTTTTTTCTCTCTCTCTCTTTGTGTCCCTCTCTGTCCCTTCTGACAACTCATTAAGTCACCTTGCTTTTCTTTCCCACGTCTCTTTCCCAAGTTTTTGGGACCATGACTAGGACACAACCCAAGTCTAAGCATCAACCGCTTTAGCCTGGCTGCTGTAGCTACTTTTGCTGGTCCCCCAGTTAGTTCCCTCGCTCTCTTTTCATATAGTTCCACCTCTTTAAGGATGAATTAAAAAATAGTTGCCTTTGTCCAAGAATCCTATTCTGAGGTCCACTGCTATGGAACCCAATTCCTTTCAGATCGTTTCACAGTACTAACCAGACCAAAAGCTATTCAGAAGAGGAGTCAAACACCATTGACTAGAATAAGAGAACAATCTATGGAGGGAGTACAATGTAATGAATTATAGGACTTGGCTAAGCAGAATCAAGATCAATGGCATTCTTTAAAGAGAGAAAGGTGCACGCAAAGCTATGTCACATATCGGAGTCTTTTCTTATGTCTTTATTTGGTTTTGGTATTAAGGTAATGCTGGCTCCATAAAATGAGTTAGGACAAACTAATTCCTCCTCAATTTTCTGGGAGACTTTTTTGAGAATTTGTGTTATTCCTTTTTGTTTGTTTGTTTGTTTTAGAGAGAGAGAGAGAAAGGAAGGGGGAGAGAGAGAGAGAGAAACATAGATGTGAGAGTGAAACATCCATCGGCTGCCTCCTACACACCCACTAGCAGGGATCAAGCCTGCAACACAGGCATGTGCCCTGACTGGGAATTGAATTGGCAACCTTTCAGTGTACGAGATAAACCATACTTGTCAGGGCAGTGTTATTCCTTCCTGAACTGTTCAATGAGTTCACCAGTAAAGCATTGGAACTTTCCTTGTGAGAAGGTTAATATCTTGAAAAGTGTATTTCTTTCTTCTTGAGTGTCCTTTGGTAGTTGGGGTCCTTAATAATAATAAGCACCAGGTGAGTGTGCTTATGCGAGGATGGAAGATCATGTGTTTGCCAGACTGATGGGTGTCAGAGGGGAGGGGATTTGGGGGTCTGGGTGAAGGAATTGAGAAGTACAGATTGGTAGTTACAGAATAGTCATGGGGAACGTAAAGTTCAGCATAGGGAATATAGCCAATAATATTGTAATGACTACTAGTATGTACGGTGCCAGGTGGGTATTGGAAATATCAGGGGGAACATTTTATAAAGTATACTAGAGGCCCAGTGCACGGATTCATGCATCGGTGGGGTCCCTCGGCCTGATCTGTGGGGATTGGTCTGAAACCGGCTCTCCGACATCCCCCGAGCTGTCCTGGATTGTGAGAGGGCACAGGCCAGGCTGAGGGACCCCATTGGTGCACTATCAGGGCCAGGGAGGGACTGTGGGAGGTCTCCAGGGTGTGTCTGGCCTGTCTGGCCTAGTCCCAATTGTCTGGATCCAGCAGCAAGCTAACATACCAGTTGGAGCATCTGCCACAACTGACCTGGTGGTCAGTGTGCGTCATAGCAACTGGTCAAACAGTCGGACACTTAGCATGTTAGGTTTTTATTATATAGGATGATTGTCTAACCACTATGCTGTAGACCTGAAACTCATACAAAATAATATTGAATGTAAAATGCAATTGAAAAAAATTAACATCTCAAAAAAAGATAATGTGTTTGCAGTGTTTCTAACAGAGCAGGTGCTTAGAAAATATATAGTCGTTATTATTATTATCCTCTGAAGAGAAAAAAAACAGTCTCTGACTAAGACAAAAAAAAAGTCTCTAGGTTAATTTCACTAAAAAATCTATACAATAGTCCTAGCTGGTGTTGCTCAGTGGTTAGAGGGTCAGCCCAAGGAGTGAAGGGTCGCAGGTACTATTCCAATCAAGGGCATATACCTCGGTTGCAGGCTCGATCCCAGCCCAGCCAGAGCTCATGCAGGAGGCAACCAATCCATGTCTCTTTCACATCAATGTTTCTCTCTCCCCCTCCCTTCCACTCTCTCTAAAAAATCAATGGGATAATATCCTCAGGTGAGGAATAACAACAACAAAACAAACCTGTCCCATAAAATGACAGGAATTCAAAAGCCCAAATACGAACACCTTGGAAGAATAAAAACATCAACGTCGCACCCCAGGGGCTTTTCATTGCGCCCCTTTCCTCGTTTAGTGATTATAATCTTTCAGCAGCCAGCAATGGTTTTCTCTCAGGGTGACTCTGTAGCTCACATATGGATATAGAAATGTCAGTTAAGTTGCTTCCACAGCTCAAAGGAGCAGCGGAGGACTGATTCCGTCCTCCCTCCGTGGCTCAGGGGAGGAGCTGTAGCTGAAAGTCGGTACCTACATTCTGGTGGAGACTGGCAGTAGGTTCTGCTGTGGCCAGAAAGGCCCTCCGATGTGAGCAGCAGGGCAGGTCGCCTGTTCCCATCCCACGTCCTCTAGGTATGGATGGCTGGGGTGGCCGCTTCCTCAGTTTGTTCTGATGCAGGCCTTTTGAGGAAAACTCGGAGACGTTGACCCCAGACTGTTTCCTCCTTGGGCATCAGTCTTCCCGCTTTTTAGGTTTTGAAATGGAGGCTGGGAAAGGTTAAATGATTTGCCGGGGCCACAGTGCTAGGCGGCAGGACTGAGATTTCCACGTGGGCCTGTCACCGGAGCTCATGCACCTTTAAACATTTTTTATTTCAATAGTTTAGAGGTATAAGTGACAACACTGTAAGATCTTTAAAATGTACATCCTGGTGATTTGGTATACATTGTGAAATTTGTACAACTACAAAATGAATATCTTTTTTTTTAAAAAATATATATTTTATTGATTTTTTACAGAGAGGAAGAGAGAGGGATAGAGAGTTAGAAACATCGATGACAGAGAAACATCAATCAGCTGCCTCTTGCACACCCCCTACTGGGGATGTGCCCGTAACCAAGGTACATGCCCTTGACCTGAATCGAACCTGGGACCCTTGAGTCCGCAGGCTGACGCTCTATCCACTGAGCCAAACCGGTTTTGGCCAAAATGAATATCTTTAAAAGCGTATTAGTGACATGACCTCTCCCCCACCCCCAATCAAGTTAGTTAACACACCCATCATCTCACATTGTGCTAAATAAAATAAGGCGGACAGAGAAAGACAGATAAAAACAGCAACAGCAGCAGCAGCAACAACAGTAAAACTCATAGAAACAGAGAATAGAAAAGTAGTTGCCAGAGACAGGGTGAAGGGAATAGGAAGAGGTTGGTATAAGGGCACAGACTCTCCGCCATAAGATGGACATGGTCTGCGGCTCAAATGTACAGCGTGGTGACCATAGTTGATAACAGGGTATGGTGGAATTGAAATTTTGGCTATTTCTTTATTTCTTTATTTATTTATTTTTAATATATTTTATTGGTTTGTTTTTTTTTTACAGAGAAGAAGGGAGAGGGATAGAGAGTTAGAAACATCAGTGAGAGAGAAACATTGATCAGCTGCCTCCTGCACACCCCCTACTGGGGATGTGCCCGCAACCAAGGTACATGCCCTTGACCGGAATCGAACCTGGGACCTTTCAGCCCGCAGGCCGACGCTCTATCCACTGAGCCAAACCGGTTTTGGCTATTTCTTTTTTTTTTTTTTTTAAATATTTTATTGATTTTAGAGAGGAAGGGAGAGGGAGAGAGAGATAGAAACATCAATGATGAGAGAGAATCATTGATTGGCTGCCTCCTGCATGCCCCCTACTGGGGATTGAGCCCGCAACCCAGGCATGTGCCCTTGGCCGGAATCGAACCTGGGACCCTTCAGTCCGCAGGCCAACCCTCTATCCATTGAGCCAAACCAACTAGGGCTTGGCTATTGCATCACTTTTGAAGTTATAGAGACCTGGTACACCAGCAGACCCAAGCAGGAGGTCCTCAGCACAGTGCCTTTGGACATACCTGGCCGACTTGGGGAAGGAACTTTTCTGGGTTGAGGGGGAGTGTGGAGGTGTGACAAGAATCTTACTTTCTTATTCTATGGGTGAGCATACATTTTCAGGAAATTTCTAAGTCATGGAGAGGAGGCTATGTCCTCTTTCTAACCTTGCATTTTCAACACTTTGGCACATGTTAAGTCTTTGAAATTGTTAGAGCTGTGCTTTTTTTTTTTTTTCCCTTGAGTATGTTTATATCTGCTAAAATGCACTAACACCCTTTCACTTCTTCCCCACCCATCTCTGAATGGCACCTGGAGCTCCACGCTGCCTTGTTCTAATGAGTGCTCCCTGTTCCTTCTCACCTGACCAAGCTCTTCGCCGTTCATCTGCTGCCCACCTGGAACTTAATGATCAGAAACTAGCTCAGCTCAAGGCCCAAAGAAGAAGATGTTCCGTTCCCCTAACCCTATGGGCTGACCCCAGGATTCTCGGAGTTACATACACAGCGTTAGTGCGCCTGCTTCTTTGAGAACAGGGACCCCACACTGTTTAAACATGACCAGTGGTGCGTTTCTCTCAGGCCTCCTCCTCCTCTCTCTCTCTTTTCTTTTCTTTTCTTTTCTTTTTTTAAAATATGTTTTATTGATTTTTTACAGAGAGGAAAGGAGAGGGATAGAGACCTAGAAACATCGATGAGAGAGAAACATCGACCAGCTGCCTCCTGCACACCCCCCACCGGGGATGTGCCCGCAACCAATGCACATGCCCTTGACCGGAATCGAACCCGGGACCTTTCAGTCTGCAGGCCAATGCTCTAACCACTGAGCCAAACCGGTTTCGGCTCTCTCTCTCTTTTCTTAAAAAATATATTTTTATTGATTTTAGGGAGAGGAAGGAAGAGGGGGAGATAGGGATAGAAACATCAATGGTGAGAGAGAATCATTGATCAGCAGCCTCCTGCATGGCCCACACTGGGGATCAAGCCCGAAACTCAGGAATCGAACAGTAACCTCCTGGTTCATAGGTCAACACTCAACCACTGAGCCATGCCAGCCTGGTTTTTTAGAGTTTTCTTGACTCTCTGAGATGATGTTTTTCATACTGGAAAGTTCTCAGCTCTAACATTCATCTAATGGAATACTATATAGAAAAAAAAGCAAGCTTCATACAAAAACATGGGATAATTTATAAAATGCAGACTGTTTGACTCCATTTATATTGATATTCAAAACCAAGCAAAGATATGGTGTGGTAAGACTATAAAACTACAAATTTCATAAGAGAAAGGATGGCGTTCCCACTAGATGAGGCAGCTAGCTGAGGAGACTGTGGTTAGGAAGGAGCACCTGCCATGGAGGAGTTTTCTGTGGCCCCGGCAACACTCAATTTCCTGACCCGGCTCATAGTTACATGTGTACTTTAGAGTCATTGCAGATGTGCATTCGTGTTCTGTGCTCTTTATTGGTATGTATGTTAGTTTCCACCAATATAAAAATCCCACAGCTACACACACACACAGGAAATAACACGGGGAATTTGCTTCAGTGAACTGGTCAGGGACAGTCTCTCTGAATACAGAGAGATTATTTTATAATTATGACAGATGTAAGATTATTTTTATAATTACGGCATATGTAAGATTACTTTTATAATGGTGATTTCTGTAAGATTATTTTTACAATGATAACATATGTAAAAACACGTCATAAACTCGCAGTACAGCAGGCTATGTGCACGTTGGGAGTGCTGGCAGTTTGCCAAGAGGTCTCTGAGCAAGGCCTTCATGTATCATGAGTTCATGTTGGAGAGGAGAAGGGAAGTCCCAAATTCTATAGTATAGATTTTTGAGTGAAATTAACCTAGATACTTTTTTTTGTCTTAGTCAGAGACTGTTCTTTTTCTCTTCAGAGAATAACAATAATAATGACTATATTTTTTCTAAGCACCTGCTCTGCTAGAAACACTGCAAACACATTACCATTTTCTTTTGAGATGTTAATTTTTTCAACTCAATATTATTTTGTATGAGTTTTAGGTCTACAGTATAGTGGTTAGACAATCATCTATCTATATATATAAAAGGCTAAGTGACCACCTGACCGTCCAACCATCCAACCAGCCGGTACATATGATGTGCACTGACCACCAGGGGGCAGATGCTCAAGCTGTGGTGACTTGGCAGCGGTGTTCTCGGGTGATGCACCCTGGAACCAGAGAGGAGGGAGCCCAATTCCTCACGGGGCAATTCCACCTTCAGCCCTGGGTTATGTTATTGCTGGGGCACTGTCGGCCCCGAATATGGTTTCTTATTAATTTCCTTTCAATGTGCACGAATCTGTGCACCCTCCTGTACACCAAAAGGTTGCTGGTTCAATTCCTGGTCAGGGCACATGCCCAGGTTGCGGGCTCAGTCCTCAGTGTGGGACATGCAGGAGGCAGCTGATCAATGAGTCTCTATCATCATTGATGTTTCTATCTCTCTCTCCTTCTCCCTTTGTCTCTGAAATAAATTAATTTTTTTTAATTAAAGAAAGGAATAACACTAATTCTCAAAAAAAGTCTTCCAGAAAATTGAGGTCACCTGGGAAGAGTTCTTCTGGAGATAGCTGGGTTTGCTGGTGCCATATTGAACGTACAGGACATTTTATTTGCGATGTAAGCTGTAACAGGACCAATGGATAAGCTATTGGCTACTCATTCTCCCTTGAGTCCTAGGCGGCAGGGTGACTCCAATGGCCATGTTA
Organism: Ia io; assembly: GCA_025583905.1. Lineage (NCBI taxonomy): Eukaryota > Metazoa > Chordata > Mammalia > Chiroptera > Vespertilionidae > Ia > Ia io. Next base: position 14,573,608 of record JAJQQW010000023.1, on the reverse strand, counting down.
CCTTCTCCAGACCTCAGAACCACAGGGAGGAGCTGCCTAGGGAACTGTGGATGTTTTGAACAAGCTTGAGATTCGCAGAAAATCCTCAGGGGTGGCGAGTCTCAGGGTAGAAAAGAACGCACACAGGCTCCCCAGAGACACTTCTCTCATGTTCTTTATTGGATCTGCATGTGTTGTCTGAAAAGCTTCTGTTTTCACACCCTTCAAGATGGTAGAACTTCTCTGGTTTCAACAGGTCCCGGTCACCCAGAGCTGTGCTCCTCCCTCTCCCGAGGGAAAAGAGACAGGCTGCTCTGTTCTGACTGTTCTTTCCAACCCTGATCGAGAAGAGGCTGTTCTTTCTGCTGGATCACTGGCCTGTGTCCTGTGGGCACTGGGAAAAGCCAGGAGCCTGAGGCTAGTGGTGCCTCATGGGGCCAGTGAATGTGCTTCTTCATCCAGTCGACTTGCCTCATCACGTGTGGGATCTGCCACAGCTGAGAGCTCCGTCCTCAAATCCGGATACTCACCACCAGCCCCATGAACCTCTTCTGAAAGGTCATTATGTGGAACTCTCTGGATTAGCAATAAATTTCATGATATTTGGCTAAATTCCCTGTGGAGAGTTGATCTGTTTCCTTTAAAAGCAAATCTCCATTCAAGAAATGTCATTTTTAGTATTTTGCCTAACATTGGAGATGCAAAGCAAAAATCCTAGCCCTAATCTAACCGGCTTCTAATCTCACACATACGGACGCCACTGAAGACCTCCCTGGTCACTCTCAGTTGAGATAAACCCTGGCTACTCTTCTGGTCTAATTGTACCTCTGGAACGCTGTCATGGGGAGAGGGGCATCCTGAATAAAGGGGCCGTGCAGACTTAGGTAAGGTCTAAAGCAATCCTGGACACTTTTAAGTCATGGGTCTGAAATTTAGGACATAAAAATAATTATTTTGGGGGTGCACTAAGAGGATATGAAAAAGGATTAGAGGCACTGAGAGAAGGAACAGAGTGGGCCCAGAAAGAAAATCAGGAGTATCGGCTGGCATGGCTCAGTGGTTGAACATCAACCTATGAACCAGGAGGTCATGGTTCAATTCCTGTTCAGGGCACATGCCTGGGTTGTGGTCTTGATCCCCAGTGTGGGGCGTGCAGGAGGCAGTTGATCAATGATTCTCTCTCATCGTTGATGTTTCTATCTCTCTCTCCCTTCCCCTCCCTCTCTGAAATCAATAATAAAAATATATTTTAAAAAAGGAAAATCGGGTATTTTGAGATATTAAGGCTGGGAGTATGTGAGGAGATTTTAGGAGAAAAGTAAGTCAGTGGAATGGGTTCAATAAGCAAAGAATCCAGGTGGGTCAGTAAAGCAGGAGAGAGAAGTCTCTTCTTTAGGAGAAGCGGCATAATGGCATCACAGGAGAGTAATTAGTGAGGAGACGGTCCTGGCAGGCGCAGAAGGAGAGCCTGTTCTTTCTGGTGGCTGCCATTGGCAAAAGAAACAAGTATGGGAGGAAAGAGGGAAGATCTCAAACTGTGGGAGAGAGGAATACAGAGAAGCAGAGGAGATACTAAACGTCAGGGCGATGAGACGAGCTAATGACTATGCACAACACAAAAATCAGTGATGACACGCGCGCGCGTGTGTGTATGTGTGTGTGTGTGTGTGTGTGTGTGTGTGTGTGTGTGTGATGCACAAATACATAATGGTGCCATTTCACAGCTTCACCCGAGTTCTAGGTGCCCCAGGGAAACACTTCACGAGTTTACCTCTCTTCCTCCTTCTTCCCTTGAAGGAAAAAAAAAAAAAAGCTAGTGTGCTCTTTGGTGTGCAGTAATAACGTCCAGTATATCATGGGGAAAAACTCTTTGGTGCATCTCTCTTGGCCCCTGCCTCATCAGCCCACATCTGGCTGAGACCACTGCCCCCTTTGCTGTAGACCTACATTGTGCTCTAGTACAGTGGTCGGCAAACTCATTAGTCAACAGAGCCAAATATCAACAGTACAACGATTGAAACTTGTTTTGAGAGCCAAACTTTTTAAACTTAAACTTCTTCTAACGCCTCTTCTTCAAAATAGACTCACCCAGGCCGTGGTATTTTGTGGAAGAGCCACACTCAAGGGGCCAAAGAGCCGCATGTGGCTCGTGAGCCGCAGTTTGCCGACCACAGCCCTAGTGCCATCTGCTTCCTTCCAGTGCTATTTCTCCCCCTCTATTGCTTCGCCCTAAGCATGGACACAGACTCTCAATTCCTTGCTAATAACAGCAGGGACCAAGCTGAGATTTCCTTTGCAGTCTGTGGAAGGTAGAATAAGATACTGGCTATGGCTTTCTTAGAATCCACTGGCTCAGTCCCTCCCTGGGACCTTCACATTCAGCCACTGACCTAACTGGATGCATAGTCACTCTCAGCGTTCAGGGAAAACCCACCAATACCTGGCCTGACCAGTGGGAAGGACCAGCTTCTCTCCCTCCAGGAGAAGTAATCCAAAACTTCTATCTTCTAACAAAAGTCTAAGTCTCATCCTGGTTGGTGTGGGTCAGTGGGTGGAGTGTCTGCCCATACACTGAAGAGTCACGGGTTCAGCCAAAACCGGTTTGGCTCAGTGGATAGAGCGTCGGTCTGCGGACTGAAAGGTCCCAGGTTCGATTCCGGTCAAGGGCATGTACCTTGGTTGCGGGCACATCCCCGGTAGGGGGTGTGCAGGAGGCAGCTGGTCGATGTTTCTCTCTCATAGATGTTTCTGGCTCTCTGTCCCTCTCCTTTCCTCTCTGTAAAAAATCAAAAAAAAAAAAAAAAAAAGAGTCACGGGTTCGATTCCGGCCCAAGGGCATATACCTGGGTTGTGGCTTTGATCACCGGCCCTGGTTGGGGCAGGAGCAGGAGGCAACCAATAATGGATGTGTCTCTCTCACACCTCTGTCTCTATCCCTCTCTCTTCCTCTTCCTCCATCCTTTCCAGTCTTTCTAAAAAGCAATGGAAACAATTTCCTTGGGTGAGGATGAACATATAAAAAACCTAAGTCTCAACTCCAAGAGTGGGTAGCAGTTTCCTCCTCGACTCTCATCTCCTACCCTAGGGTTTGCTTCATTCCAGGATGACTGACAGTGGGGGACCACTTCCCGCAGGAAAATCCTCTGTCGGGGCCTCTGAGCCTAACCTCCCCCTTCTCTTCCCCATTCCCTATAGGCATCGGCCTTTCTGCCTTCCAGTTATCTGCACGCATGCTCTCTGTGCTTTAACGAGCACCTTGGTGGGGCTGACTGAGTCCTACCTGCCCAGCCCTGATCCATCCTGTCCTCCCCACCGTGTGGAATAAAGAAAAGGCCATAGAACATGACATGGGACATCCTGAGTGGCAGGACTGAAATAAATCAGGGCCAGGATGTATCTAGCCAGTCTGTCTCCCGCAATATGCCAGAAAGGGAAATGACTGGTCCCTAGAAGCAGGAGAGTCTCTGAAGGACTTCCACAGTGTCCCCGCCCCTAGCCCTTCCTGGGGAAGCCCTACCTGGCAGGTGTATAAATAGGCACATCAGCTTCCTGCCCTAATCTACTCCTCCCTCCCTCCAAAATGGACGGGTTCCTCCTGAGGGGCCTCCCTGTGCTGCTCTGCTGCTTTAGAGGTGAGCCCCCGGGCTGCCGGTTGGAGAGACACGTGAAGGATCCTGGATCGGTCAGGGTTCCCACGACAGAGGTCCTCTCAGGGTCCTCTTAGAGCTGCCATTCCAATGCCATGCCTCCCACCCAGGGCATCATGTCCCTGGGATCTCACCAAAGCTGTAACCCCCCCTGCCCCACCCGCCCAGGAGAAAATTGATGGGTTATAAGGGATTGAGAGAATTTCCACAGAAGCTGGGAGGTGGCACTTGTTAAAACAAGGTCTGCAGAGCATGTGTCTTTCTTCCCCCAACAGTACTATCTGGGGCATTTTTAAACAGAGAGTATGCAGGTGAGTAAAAATGGATCAGTAGTCGGGGAGGGGAAAGGTTAGAGGAGGGAGGAGATGAGAGGGGCAGGGCAGGACAGGGCAGGACAAGCCTTGGGGATTGAAAGGCACCCGAGATAGACCCAGACTTTCAACACCCGGCAACCTATTCCCGCAGGAGGGGGCTGGGGTGGGGGCTGCTTTTAAGTTTGGCCTCCTAACACAAACAGCAGTTGGCAAGGCTTAGGGAAGTTAATCCAGGACAAGGAAAAGGGAACGTGGAAAGGGAAACGCCCCAGGCACTAGCTGGCCAAATCCAAAGTGTAACTACTTCATGAATAGCAGACGCTCTTTCCTGTCGTCAGCTTCCACAAACATGTGGGTAAAAGCCACACTGGGTGGGTTAACAAGAAGAGAGTGAGGCTTTAAAAAAAAAGAAGTGTACTTAGTGGGGAGGGGAGCCGGAGAGCCCCATACAGGAAGAGCACTGAATTGGGGAAGGAGCTCGAAGGGGTGGTGAGATAGGTGGTCAGGCTCTGGAGGGACAGACATGGCCTAAGGTGGCTCCAGGGTAGAGAGAGGATGGGCCCCAGGCACGGCAAGGATTCAAAGGGCAGGTTTGCTTCACGTTTCCTTTCTCTTTGCCAGCACAGGCACTCTACCAACAGCACCTCTATATTGATAAAAGCCAATTTTCTCGTGAGTATGAAGAGGACCTGAGCTGATGGTCTCAGCCTTCGCTTTGTTCCTCTTTCCGTTTCTTTCCCCTCCCATATTTTTCAGGCTAAGGCTCTTGAGACCATAAACCCCACAGCCTCTCTTGGCTTAACCTATGCAGAATCCCAGCCTGAAAGGGGAGATGGGTCCTCCCAGGGCATGCGAGACCTGCTCTCACTTCCACGTCCCTACTCTGGTCCAAATTACAGGCACTATCCAGTGCAAGATGTGCCACATCAAGTTTCCAGGACACAGATGCGACAAAGGCAGGGGAATATGTTTGGCAACAACGGAGGAGGCTTGCACAACTGGGACGATTGTTAAAAGTAAGTTGTGGCATAAACTGATGAACAAAAACAGATCCAGAGATGGAGAAACATCGATCAGGCCATCAAACCTCAGAGGGAAGGTAGGGGAGGGGAGGGGTAAGGGGGAGAGATCAACCAAAGGACTCCTAGGCATGCATATAAGCCTAACCAATGGACACAGACAACAGGGGGGTGAGGGCATGAGTGGGGGGAGGGATAGGGGGGCGTAATGGGGGAATAAGGACACATATGTAACACCTTAATCAATAAAGAAAAAATAAAAAAAATTCATATGTTGAAAAAAAAAAGTAAGTGGTGGGTAGGGGGAAGAAAAAAGGGGCGGACGAAGCAGACAGGGAGGTGTCAGCCAGAGGAAAGAGGCGGGGCTCCTTTTACTCCTGGCGGGCTCAGCTCTGAGTGGCTGGTGCCTTTACCCCCATCACATGGCAGAATGAAACTAGATGAGGGTGATCATGAAGGGGCAGGTCTGTAGCTAGAGAGCCAGTATTTCGAGAAGCGAAGCCGAGGCGAGTCAACAACTGGCTGGAGAGCAGCTGGGTGTGGGGTGGGGAGGGCAGCTCCCAGTCTTCGTCTCTGCCTGCAAGCCCTCCTGGGTGGTTTTCAACGGTGGAATCAGAGGAGCTTCGAGCAGCAATAGCGACTGGCTTAAATAGCCCGCGATGGGTAAGACTAAACATCATGACTTCTCTATTCGCCTACCCTTCGTGCTAAGTGATCCCTTGGCGTTTATAGCTCATCCTTAAACCAGTGCTGATTCTCAATGGAAGCATCCACTTTGGAAAACCCAGGATTGCTACTGGCATTATTTCTCCTCCGGCCCACGCCCCCTGAATCATTTTCCCCAACGCCTCTACCATTGCCTTTCATTTGGGAGGCCCCCAACCAGCAGCATCTTCCAATTCTTCCCACTTGAATAACAGAGCCTTAAACTACTGGAGGTCGCTTTTATATGCTGGGGTAGTCTGGACAGAAGTTTCTGGGCAAGCGCCTCTGTGCTGATGTTTCTCCTCCCTGCTGCAGGTGACGGTACTCCGTGGTTGACCTTCTTGGGCTGCCTGAAGAACTGTGCTAACGTGAACAACATCAAATGGAGTATCTACTTGGTGGACTTGCGGTGCTGTAGGAGCTATGACTTTTGTAATGAATACATCTAGAAATTTGCTGGTCCTTCTGTGGCTCCACCTCTAGGTGATATTGTTGCCATGGCCTCTTCAGAATGCTTTCCTAAATAAACACACTTCAGGTTGCAAACACATGGCTCTATCTTCTTCATGAGTAAGAAAAAGCCCTTTCCTTTTTAAAATTTTTTTTTAAAGTATTTTTATTGATTTCAGAGAGGAAGGGAGAGGAAGAGAGAGATAGAAACATCAATGATGAGAGAGAATCACTGATCGGCTGCCTCCTGCATGCCTCCTTACTGAGGATTGAGCCCACAACCTGGGCATGTGCCCTTGACTGGAATCAAACCTAGGACACTTCAGTCCACAGGCCGACACTCTATCCACTGAGCCAAACCGGCTAGGGCAAGGTCTCCATCCTCAATTCAATCCCTACATGGCTACCTGGCTACCTGGCTAGGTAGGGCCATCATAACTACACTCACACAAAATTGTCTCCCAAATCTTAGTTTCCACAAACTGAAATGCCCTTAAAATTTTCCTTGATGCTTTATCCCTATCCCTGCCCAGGTTTTCTAGCTTGATTCCTGCTTCTCCTACACTCTGCCCCCCACCACCTCACCCCCACCACCGAAGAGCTCTCTACCAGAGAAAGATGTGGCTCATGTTGCCAGCAAATTGGGAAGCTAGAGTTAGTCCTCTTCTGTCTCCATAACCCATGAGCAGAAGGAGAGTGCCTGGAGGTGTGAGGGCTAATCCAAAGAACCCCAACCCAGAAGGCTGGGTACAGATGAGGATAAAGTATGGTTACAGAATTCTCAGTACTGGCTTGGGATTATTTTGAAGCAAGTCTTGGCATTTCCATATAGGCAATGATAATTTTAAACCCAACCCTATTTATGGCATGACCATCATGAGGAAACCAAACCCCCTGCCAGAGGCAAACAGCAGAGATTTGAAAAATTCGGTCTAACGCTCCATAATTAATGAGACTCAGCTACCTCTATTTCTTCTTATGACTGCTACTGTTTTTACTATCAGCTGGCTTTCTCACTCTCTACCATTGCTAGAAGAGGAGAGCAAGATACAGGTTTGGGGGAGGAAATAAAAGGAATGGGGAGTTGAAGAATGACCCCAAACCCAGGAGAGATACCGAGCTAGGATCCCTCAGGGAGGTTGCAATAGTTACTATGTTTGCAACAGATGAGCTCTGTCCTCTTCTCAAAACCCAAGAAGTTGACGTCCTCACAGTTGGTCATACATGACAGTATTGAATAATAGTATATACTCTGCCCTGAGGAGGTGAAAGAGAGGGAATACAACTGTAATGATTATGTTTCCTCCTACCGCATTGCTAGGAACCACCTCTCCTCAGAGCCTCACTAATTTTTCCCTAACCCCAAATGAGCCACAAAGCTGAGTCTACTAACTACTGACCCAGATCGTGGATTTCATTCCCTAACCAATAAGGCACATCAGCTGCTTCTTCACGCACTGTCGTCTTAAGGAAAAGGGCATCTTTGCCATCCCCTCTAGAGGACCACCCCATCCTTCCCCATCCCATTCTCCACACACTCTGAGTGAGGGCAGAAGAACAGCCGCGTCTCCAAGGGAGGGAGGTGGATATTTCTCAGTCACGCTGTACCCCACACTACCTTTTTTTGTAAGGATGTAAATGTTCTCAGTAGCACAGGACTGCTGGTACTGCAGGTTGCAGGAACTCATGGTGTCATAGCATAACCCAAGATGAAATTTTTTACATTTATAACATAGTACTGAAGGCTCTGCCAGACACAGAAAGAGGTGCTTAAAGAATGTACTCAAGAGAGGGTTCTCCAGGCTAGGGGGCTTCGCTACAGGAATGTGCTGTTGAGTCTAGTGGCTCCTACTCTTCCTCAGGCCATTGAATCCTTCGGTAATCTCCGTGAAAGCTAACATGTATAGACATACATCAAATGTTGCCTATGACTTCAAATGGTCAGAGTCCCTATAAAACTTATCTATGGACCCCCACAAGGATTTAGCCCCTGGTCAAGTCAAAATCTAGATGACTTTTGTCCAGTAAGGAGGAAAGGGAGTAACAAAGGGGATTTTAGTCTCCTTACTGAAAGGAATAGACTAAATTGGTCTGGAATGGACTAAATTGGTCTGGGAGAAGAGAAAACTCCTAGGACTCTATAATAAGGATATTTTCTAGCCCTCTCTGCAGATGGAGGGGAGGGTTACTTCTAAACACGTCACAAAAGACCTGTTTACCAAGGACTTTAGACTAGGCATGGTCGTACCTATGAGATACCTCTGAAGTTCACCTGTGAAAAGAAGAAAAGTCTTCCTTGAGATAATTTCACATAAACCTGCCAAAGTCCCAAAGCCAGTTCTGGACATGTCTCCTCCCCCAGTGTCTGCCCATCTCTTAAGCAACAACCAGCTGCCCCTCTGTCTCCAGGACTTACCATAATTGGTGCAGACCAGAGAGACCAGGCCCAGCAAAAACAGAGCGAACATCCTTGGGCTTGGGTCGTGCGCACTTTCCCGAGGAACGTGCTGGTTAATCTCCTCCAGTGATCTGTCCTTGGGCACTTCTTCTAAATTATAGAATCATAAAAATTCAGGGACAGACAGTACCTCGATGTTCCCAGAACAAAACCACCCACTGGAGTTTCACTACCCCTAAGGCATCTTGTTTAAAATTCTCTTCAACAATGAGCCGACATCTATAATGATAAAAGTGTAATATGCTAATTAGGCCAGACAGCCGAACGACCTTCCGGATGACCTTCCGGATGAAGCTGGGGCTGTGAGGGCCAAGCCCCTTGCATGAATTTCGTGCTTCGGCCCTCTAGTATACATATATTTATTGAGCTATGCAGTAAAGTCAATTTTCTCTTTCACACTTTAACCTTTCAAATATTTCAAGACAGGATTTGGACATCTTAGTTCCTTTTAGCTATTTTCACTAACCTAGTTACTCTCTTTAGAATAATCTCAGACTTTTTTTTTTTTTGTCTCACCTAAACAGAGCCCCCAGAAAAGAAGCTCAGGATTCCAGGTGTAGTCTGATTGTGGGGGAGCATTGGGGTGCCCCTTCTGTGGTGTAGGGAAGGGAGACTTCAGGGAAAAGGTAAGCCGAGGTGAAATTTGTCTGGTTTGCTTTCAGGTGATTGAATTTGTAAATAATTACAAAATACATACCAAATAACAATATCACGGGAAGAGAAGATCAGCAAACTAGGGCACAAGTTAGTGGTCTCACGGACATTAAAGCCTTGTTTTAGGGACCACAGGTACATCAAGCAAGGCTGTGTATCAGGGCTGAGATGAGGGACATTCCAGTTTGAGTGTCTAACCAGGGAAGGTTTCCCTGAAAAAGAAGTGGTTGGGCAGGAGTTTTCAGGCTATCAATGTGCTAGCTAAAATAGGTGAGTAGGGCCCTGGCTGGTGTGGCTCAGTTGATTGGGTGTGGTCCCATGCACCAAAAGGTCTCCAGATCGATTCCAGACAGGGCACATGCCTGGGTTGTGGGCTCAATCCCCTGTAGGGGGCATGCAGGAGGCAGCTGATGGAGGTTTCTCTCTCACATTGATGTTTTCTCTCTCTCTCTCTCTCTCACTAAAATCAAAAAAAAAAAAATTTTTTTTTTTTTTAAGAAGTGAGTAGGGACAGGCACCCAAAAGAACAGCATATGTCAAAGTACAGAGCTGTCAAAAGACCTGACACAGCCCTGACCGGTTTGGCTCAGTGGATAGAGCGTCAGCCTGCAGACTGAAGGGTCCCAGGTTCAATTCTGATCAAGGGCATGTACCTTGGTTGTGGGCATATCCCCAGTAGCGGGTGTGCAGGAGGTGGCTGATCGGTGTTTCTCTCTCATCGATGTTTCTATCCCTCTCCCTTCCTCTCTGTAAAAAAAAAATCAATAAAATTAAAAAAAAAGAAATCTATTAGATCTGAAACTTAAAAAAAAAAAAAAAAAAAAAGACCTGACACACTGTGATGGGAGCAGGTCATGCGGTTGCAGTGATACGGTAAGCAGGAAACCAAGGCACAAAGATGCATGTTGTTGGAGGTGATGGCATGTGGTTAAAAAAGGGGGACCATACACTGGTCTTGCTGCTGAGATTACTGTGTCCTAATCATGTAGGATGGAATTTCTCGCTACCTGACTGTACATATCTATTTGGTGACTTGCTTGACTCCTCTACTAGAACAAAGCAAGGGCTTTGTTTTATGTACTACTGCATACCCAGCATCTGGAAGCTCCCAACATAGGAGACACCCAATAAATATTTGTGGAACAAGTGAATAATGATTTTTTCCACATCCTCTCATGCATCCTTCCAGTCCATTTTTCACGTAGCAACCAGGTTATCAGATTGATTTTTGGGGAACTAAAATAAGGATGTAAAAATGAAGCTCTTTCTACGGATGTAAAAATGAAGCTCCAGCTAGAGTCCTAAGATAGTGGGCGGCATGTATTTTTACATTTCAAAGTGAAGTGTTGTGCTCCTTATGAAGTTTACAAAGGAAAGAATGAAAACCAGTTTGACTATCCTGGGCCTTTTGCCCATCTTGATTTTGGTATGGTGTCACAATTATGAACATGCCAAATATTATTATACCATACAGTCTAAATTAGTGCAGTTTTTGGATGTCAATTATAACTCAATAAAGCTATTATAAAATTTTAAAAATAAAATGTAATGTATTTTTAAATCATCAATGAGGAACAGATAGACATGGTGTGCCTCTAGGTATGTATGATACAAAGAAGGACACAACAGCATATAGTATTTCAGCCCAGAATTGACCATCTAAATGTAATCATGAGGAATCATCAAACACCCCCAAAATGCATGATGAATGCTGCATTTTAAAAGATGTAGGACTGATATATATATATTACGAAAGACAAGGACAGGCTGCAGAAATATTCCAGTTTAAAGGAAGCTGAAGAGACATAACAGCCCAGCTGGTGTCAGTGATTGAGCGTCAAACTATGTACCAGGAAGTCAAGGTTTGATTCCCAGTCAGGGCACATGCCTACGTTGTGGGCTCGATCCCCAGTAGGGGATCCCCGGGCAGGAGGCAGCCGATCAATGATTCTCTCTCATCATTGATGTTTCTATCTCTTTCTCCCACTCCCTTCCTCTCTGAAATCAATAAAAGCATATTTAAAAAAAAAAAAGAAGAAGAAACATGCCAACTTTTTCAAACTGAGCTTCCTTTTTAGAAACTCAGATTAAAGGGTTGCTCATCTGTGGTATCACCAAGATCTCAGCCCCCATCCTGAAGCCAACAGAGACCATGAACACAAGAACATGATGTTCTGTTTTCATCTCCTCAGAGCAGGGCGAACAGCATCTGTGCTGAGTGGCAGCTTCTTAGCATGGGAGTGCATTAATCTGGGTGCTATGCCCCGCTGACTTTATCAGTTATGGAGACTGGAATCAGGTGAGATGGATACCTTCATTCATTCACTTCTGCACCAGTGATCAGATGTTCAGCTCATCACTATGTGCTAAGCAGAGTGCTAGGTCAAAATAACAGAACTTGGTACCCATCCTCATGATTTACATCATAGAGCCATAGAATGTTAAAGTTGTAAATGATCATAAAAATGCTCGAAATCTCACTTCATAGATAAGTGGCTTGGTAATGACGTCATGAGTTGCATTGCAGTCAACCACAGGTCTCCGGACTCTGAGGAAAATGCTATTTCTATTATACCACATTGCCTCTCCTAATAGGTTCTAATACCTATTCTCTCCTACTCCAGGCTAAATGAAGAACAAAATTGTTTTTTAAAAAAATATATTTTATTGATTTTTTACAGAGAGGAAGGGAGAGGGATAGAGAGTTAGAAACATCGATGAGAGAGAACCATCGATCAGCTGCCTCCTGCACACCTCCTACTGGGGATGTGCCCGCAACCAAGGTACATGTCCTTGACCGGAATCGAACCTGGGACCTTTCAGTCCGAAGGCCAATGCTCTATCCACTGAGCCAAACCAGTCAGGACCAAAATTGTTTTTAAGAGAAAGTTTGATGGATGAGTTACTATGGGAGAATGCAGAGCAGGTCAAAGGATCCCAGTGCCTGGGTGGGGTTGCAAAATTCCATAATTCTAACTGGAAATAATCCAGTAGAAAAGAGATTCAAAACTCAATGAGCCTTTCAGAAAGCATCTGCCATAGGGAGCCTTGAAAGAAGAAGAATGGAAACTGTGCAAACACTTACAGTTTAACCTAGGATGCCTGCTTCCTTGCCTATGATTCTAGAGTCATTGTCTTTAAACAGACAAAGCAGAGAAAACAAGCAACAAAAGAAATGCCCTGATAACCTTATAAACACAAGCACCAAAGTCTCAGGGGTTTGCCTTCTTGATAATCCTTTGGAAAGTCCTGAAACATTCCATCCAGTTTGTAACATCCTCACCAGAAATATGACAGAGTAGAGAAAAGACTTCACAATCTTTCTCTCCATTCTACAATCAATTTTTACCCCCAGAACCAGTGCCCTCATATCTAAAGCCTATCTGGCTCTCTTCCCAGGCAAGGATGATTATAAATTTTGGGGCATTTGAGTTCAGACCTTATTTCATGCAATCTATGTCTGATGTCTCAAAATGTCAGACTTGATACGTTTTATTGAACATATTGTTCCTACAACTAAAGAGCATGTCATAGAATTAGTTCAGTATGGAAGATTCTTGGTATCTCTAGACAAAGTCCCATCAGCTCACTGACTAATAGGCTTAGATGTAGAATGCCAGGGCTGGTCATCATTTTCCACTGCTTGACCCATGGTTAACCTTAACTGAGTTAACTTTCAAAGAGATAGATACCTACATTGTGGACAAAACTGGCCAGATTCACAATATACATTTGCTTAATTTCAAGTTGTATGATCATTCTAAGGGGGATTTCACAGCCCTACAAATTTCACAGTCCCTGGCCAGGGAGGATGGATTTCTGGGAAGGCGAAAGAATTCTGGGCCGAGAATCACAAGTTCTAGATTGAAGACCCAATTTGGTCATAGATTGTACATCTTTTCATCTCACTTTCCTGTTTTTCACCCACAAGGTAAGGAACTAGGTGAGCTCATCTGAGTTATTCATGGCTCTGCTCTCAGACGTGGAAGTGTGTCTGGCACATAAAGCGCTCAATAGATGTTAGCTGAGTGTATGAATAAATCTCCAAGAGGCATGGAATCTAGAGACCAAAGATAGTCTCTAAACTAGAAAGTCTTGCTTTGAGGGGTGGCACTATCAGTCACTAGATATGTAGCCTTGGGTCAGATACTAACCTTCACCAAGACCCAGTTTCCTCCTGTGGGAAATCAGAACAAGAGTTATAATATTGTAACTATAATGCTAATAATAATTGCCATGATGGTTATATGAAAAAACAAAGTTGGCTTAATGGAAACCCCAGCATTTATCAATGATCATTATTCTTTGCTGTGGGGTGGAGAAAAATGAGGTTGAGCTCCCTGTGGAAACCTTGTGTGATTGGTTCCCTTCTGCATGGATGATCCCTGCCCTGAGGTGAAAGTTTCCTCCCTGTAGCCTAAGGACCTGGCCTGGCAGCCCCTGGCTTCTTTTCTTCCGCATCAGGATGGACAAACACTTCTTGTTGGTCTTCTCCCTCTTCTGCTGCATTGAGGGTGAGTCACACACCTGAGGAGTGGGCTCAGAGATGGGATTTAGGAAGCCCCAGGAAACTCCACCTCTGTAACAGATATCCATGCAGGGCTGAGCCTTGAGTTTATTTATGAAGGAGGGGAAGTTAGCCTTCAAAACTCCCTTTGCCTTCCAAGTTTCTGAGCGTTTTTCTCTTAAAAAAAATATAGTTTTTAATTGATTTCAGAGAGAGAGAGAGAGAGAGAGAGAGAGAGAGAGAGAGAGAGAGAGAGAGGGAAACATCAATGATGAGAGGGGATCATTGATCAGCTGCCTCCTGCACGTCCCCCACTGGGGACTGAGTCTGCAACCCCGGGCATGTGCCTGATCAGGAATCAAACTGTGACCTCCTGGTTCACAGGTCGATGTTCAACCACTGAGCCATGCCGGCTGGGAATAACTTTCTGAGCTTTTCAACATTCTGCCATTCCCCATTAGGGGCTCAAAACTCAAAGGCTGCCCCTTCCACATGGCTTCCTTTCTCTTTCTCTACTGTTTCCCATAATCCAAGATCCTAACAAGAGTTTCCTTGGGACATCCTTGCCATTTATAAGGTCATCCCCTATCAGGAGAGCAAATGTTGGGTGCTCTGATATCAGTCAGATGAAAAAATATGGTTTAGTCACCGTCTTAAATTTTCTGTACTTTTGGTTGCTCATCTGAGAAAAGGGGGGAAATACCCATAAGGCTTTTGTGAGAATTAAATCAGATACAAGTTGAGAGAACATGGCCCAAATGAGATGCTCAATAAATACTACTTTCTTTCCTCATGTAGGTGTCCCAGGGAGAGGTGTTTTAAAAAGTTAAACCTGTATTTGGTTAACTCACCCCACAAAATAGCCCGTAAAGTGTCACTGACTATGCTATAATTCCCAAAGATTCAGTTTGAATTTCAAAATAACAGAGTATATCACCTAACAATATCTAAGCAGCAAATGTCAGAAATCCCAGCATAGTGACACCAGCTGAGGTGAACTGTTTTTAAAGCGCTCAGCCTCATGAGCGCCCTCCTATCAGCAGTGCTGTGAAATAGGCCAGGCCAGCAGTAATCAAACTTTTTTTTTTTTTTTTTTAATCCTCACTGGAGGAATGAGGATTTTTTTTTCCCGTTAGTTTTTAGGGAGAGTGGAAAGGAACGGGGGGAGGAGAGAGAGAGAAACATCAACATGAGAGATACACATGGATTGGTTGCCTCCCACTCGTGCCCCCACCATGGTCGGGGATTGGACCTGCAACCGAGGTACATGCCTTTGACTGGGGATGGAACCCGTGGCATCTTTGGTCCTCGGGTCAATGCCCTAACCACTGAGAAAAACTGGCCAGGGCAAACCATTTTTAAGCTGGAAAAAGCAATGTCATCTTTGCTCAGTTATCCAAGTTAGATTGCTTAAGTTGGGGCCAGAATCCTTTTATTCTCCTAACAGCATTGCTCTGGGATGTGGAGTTGAAAGCTCTGACTGTGTAATACCTGGTACCACCCGCTCAACATCCACCTCCCCTAGCCTGTGCAACCCCTGCCTGCTCCCCCAGACCTACAGATCTCTAGCTCCTTCTAAGCCCATGCCTCCCCTTGGCCTCACACCAGCTCTGTGCCTCTCCAGCAGTGACACCATTAAAGTGCATAACATGCCATCTTCACATGAAATCAGATCATTGTAGAAGAGGCTTTGGTGTTTGTCTTGCTCAGAAGAATGAGTCATGCATGCTGTTAAAGATCTACAAGGGTAAGTTGGAGGGCCGGGGTGCGGGGTACTGTGAGATTCTTAGAACATTCTTAGGAGAGTACATCAGCAGCTTTATATCTCAGACTAAGGCCAAGCTAAGAGAGGAACCAAAGTGCAGACGCACCTAGCTTGGGTCCCAGTGCAGGCAGAGGAGATGATGATTTGGGACAATGAGACAGGAGGAAGAAGGTGGGGATTCTATATTCCCAATAAAACGAACCAAACTCACTCCACCTCTGAGGACACTAAAGCACTTGTTGCTAACCTTCTAGGGCAGTGGTCGGCAAACTCATTAGTCAACAGAGCCAAATATCAACAGTACAACGATTGATATTTCTTTTGAGAGCCAAATTTTTTAAACTTAAACTTCTTCTAACGCCACTTCTTCAAAGTAGACTCGCCCAGGCCGTGGTTTTTTGTGGAAGAGCCACACTCAAGGGGCCAAAGAGCCGCATGTGGCTCACGAGCCACAGTTTGCCAACCACGGTTCTAGGGGGAAAGGAATGAGGCAGCTTTACAAATAGCTAAGGGTCATCAGGGACCTCAAGCAACAACCCCTGCAAGGGCCAGTGACTTCTACACCACCTGCCCAGGGACTGTTGGGAAGTGTGTGCTGGGAAGCCATCCCTAACTCTACCCTGATGCCCAATTACATTTTCACAGACTGGGCTAGTGCCAGGCTTGACTTGTCTTAAGAGAATTTAGATCACTGGTTTATTTTCTATGTTCCTTCTTTATTGCAGATTATGCTCTTCAGTTATCATATACGGTGTGTCAGAGATTCTGCAGAAACTTGGCATTTAATTTCAACAATCGGACTTACATTCATCACTGCTGCAAGTCTGATTATTGTAACATGAGTTAATTCATGCCATCCTTCCCAGTGTCTCCAGATTTTATGGATTTTTTTCTCTGCTATATATGAGACATTCCATTTTACATACTACGTGGTTATTGCATATGCAAAGGCAATTGGTAACTGAATGTTAATTTTATGTCTCATTACTTTAATAAATTCTCTTATTACTAATAGTGGTTTTTCTATTGATTCACTTGGTTTCATCAGGTACATACCCTTTAATTTGCAAAATACCATAGTTTTGACTTTCCCTTTAAAATTTTAAGTCCTTTAATTGCTTTATTTTGTCTAATTGCATTGGCTAATCTTTAAAAAATTTTTTTATTGAATTTATTGGGGTGACACTGGTTAATAAAATTATATAGGTTTCTAGTATAATACATAATCTGTATATTATACTAGAGGCCCAATGTACAACATTTGTGCACTTGGGGGAGGGGGAGTCCCCTCAGCCTGGCTTTGGGGTGCAGCTACAGTGTTTTGGACAGGTTCAAGCCTTGGAATGATGAGAGGGCACAGTCCTCTCGTGGCCACGTGCAAGTCCCAGCCTGGAGGGCAGAGCACAATTATAGCCAACAGCTATAGTTGCAAGCTTGAACCTATGGTCCGAATACGTGGCCCCATGTGCCTAAGTAATATAGGCTGCAAGTAAACAAAACTTGACCAGGTGCATGTAATTGAGTAGGATCAAAACTCACGAGAATGCGGTAAACATCTTGACCACGCCCTTACTTTGCCTCATGGCATCGGCTATAAAATAAAGACACAGCTTGTAGTCCGTGGTGCTGTCTCTCCATGAGGGAGCAGCATCCCACCGAGACCCAGCTTTCATTCTCTTGTCTGTCTTTTCTCAATCCTTTCATCGCCCCCACTCGGGCTCACCCTTGGCCGTGCTGGTGTGGCACATCCGGCCTGTGCCCTTTAGCAGTCAGGGAGCCCTCTGGGGGGAGCGGGCCTAAGCTGTCAGTCGGACATCTTTAGCGAGCAGAGCCTCTCTTGTCACCACTTCCTGTGCTTGCCAGCCATCAGCCAGGCTTGTGGCTGAGTGGCATTCCTCCTGTGGGAGCCCACTGACGATCAGGCGGCAGCTCCTGCATTGAGCGTCTGATCCCTGGTGGTCAGTGTGCATCATAGCGACTGATCGTTCCGCCGTTTGGTCAATTTGCATATTACCCTTTATTATATAGGATTGTGTGTTTACCACCCAAAGTCAAGTCTCCATTCGTCATCATTTATCAACCTTTATCCTCTTCTAACCCCCCTCCTTTTCCTCTGATAATCATCATACTGTTGTCTGTGCCTATGAATTTGTACCATTGTTTATATTAATATGGCCTTGTAGTATAATTTGATATCAGGTATCATGATTCCTCCAACTTTGTTTTTCTTTCTCAAGACTTCTGTGTCTTTGGTGGTTCCATATACATTTTTTGGAATATTTGTCCTAGTACTGTAAAATACATTATGGTTATCTTGATAGGAATTGCATTGACTCTATAGATTGCTTTGGGTAGTATGGACATGTTAGTCTTCTAATATTATACTAATTAGCTGTAGAGATACTGAACATCCTTGTCTTATCCCTTATTTTAGCATGAAACCTAATATTTCCCCATTAATACTGGCTTTTGGGACTAAACTATAGATCATTTTATTATGTTAAATACACATTTATTAATTCCACTTTTATTTGTTTTTTATGACTTCTTATTTTCTATGGGAATAATCATCTGATTTTTCTAAGTTATTATAATCTATTCTAGAAGCCCGGTGCACGAAATTCGTGCACGGAGGGGGGTTGTCCCTCAGCCCAGCCTGTACCCTCTCCAATCTGGGACATCCCTCTCACAATCCAGGACTGCTGGCTTCCAACTGCTCACCTGCCTGCCTTCCTGATTGCCCCTAACCGCTTCTGCCTGCCAGCCTGATCACCCCCTAACCACTCCGCTGCCAGCCTGGTTGATGCTTAACTGCTCCCCTGCCAGCCTGTTTGCCCCCAACTTCCCTCCTCTGCTGGCCTGGTCACCCCTAACTGCCCTCTCCTGCAGGGTTGATCACCTCCAACTGCCCTCCCTTGCAAGCCTGGTCCCTCTCAACTGCCCTCCCTTGCAGGCCTGGTCTCTCACAACTGCCCTCCCTTGCAGGCTGGGTGCCTCTCAACTGCCCTCTCCTGCTGGCCATCTTATGGTGGCCATCTTGTGTCCACATGGGGCAGGATCTTTGACCACATGGGAGCAGACATGTTGTGTGTTGGAGTGATGGTCAATCTGCATATTACTCTTTTATTAGATAGGATAGAGGCCTGGTGCACGGGTGGGGGCCAGCTGGTTTGCCCTGAAGGGTGTCCCAGATCAGGGTGGGGTTCCCTTGGGGCATGGGGCGGCCTGGGCGAGGGGCCTGTGGTGGTTTGCAGACCGGCCATGCCCCCTGGCGACCCAAGCGGAGGCCCTGGTATCTGGGATTTATTTTCCTTCTACAATTGAAACTTTGTAGCCTGGAGCGGAGCCAAGCCTGGGGCTCCCTCCATGGCCGGCAGCCATTTCTGTGGCAGTTAATTCACCTTCTACAATTGAAACTTTGTAGCCTGGAGCGGGTGAGCCCCGCCAGGGTGTGCGGAAAGCTTTGCTTCCCCTGTTGCCGCCGGCAACCCTGGCTTGCTCTTTCAAGCTCCGTTCTGCCGCCATTTGTTTGAATTTGTTTACCTTCTATAATTGAAACTTTGTAGCTTGAGTGGAGGCTTAGGCCTGCAACGGCTATGGAAAGCTTGGCTTGCTCTGTTACCTGGGAAACCTTGCTCTCTGTGGCTGTAGCCATCTTGGCTGGGGTTAATTTGCATACTCGCCCTGATTGGCTGGTGGGCGTGGCTTATGTAGCGGAGTGATGGTTAATTTGCATATTACCATTTTATTAGAGAGGATTTTTGACATCGAACCAATCTTGTATCCCTAGAATAAGATTCACTTGGCTATGATGTATGGTATATTGCATCATCTGGTCCCAATTCTTCACCCTTCCTTTTGTCTAAATCCTTTGACCTATAATTTTTCAATGTATTGCCATTATAGGTGGGGTGACCTGTCCAGTCTGCTAACTCTAATGTTGGTCATATAATTTGCTTTGACCATTGCAGTGTTAGCAAACTTAATGTAAGCAGAGTCTGGTGTACAATGAGCTTGGGTCTTGCTCTCTTTGCTTCTGCCATTGTCATGAGTAAGATATATCTAAGCTAGTCCATTGGTCCCCGCAGAAGATAAGCTTGCAGAGCAGAGCTCAGTCACTCTACTCAAGGCCAGCCTAAACCAACCAAACTCTAGCTCTCCACTAGATGTATGAATGAGTCTGCTCTGTTTGAGTTTAGCAGAACTGCCCAGCTGAGCACTTGTAAAACATTTGAATTCTTCAGACACAGAAAAATAATTGCTTATTATTTTTTTAAATATATTTTTTATTGATTTCAGAAAGAAGGGGAGCGGGAGAGAGAGCTAGAAACATCAATGAGAATCATTGATCGGCTGCCTCCTGCACACCCCCAAGTAGGGATCGAGCCCACAACCCCGGGCATGTGCCCTTGACCAGAAGCAAACCTGGGACCCTTCAGTCTGCAGGCTGACACTCTATCCACTGAGCCAAACCAGTTAGGGTTCATTGCTTATTATTTTAAGCCACTGAGTTTTTACAATGATTTTTTTACTCAACAAAGATTAATGATCTATTATACACTGAGTGGTCAGGTTATTATGATCTCTGAACGCATAATAATCTGGCCACTCAGTGTATATCCTATATAATAAAAGGCTAATATGCAAATTGTCCCCTCGACCAGGAGTTCGACCAATAGGCAGGCCCGCCAACCGCCCATGTCCCCTCACCCTGGCCAGGCTGGCCGGACCCCACCCATGCATGATTTCATGCAGCAGGCCTCTAATATATATATATATATATATATATATATATATATATATATATATATATATATATATATATATACACACACACACACACACACACACACACACACACACACACACACACACACACACACACACACAGACACTGAGTGCCAGATTATTATGTGTTCAGAGATCCTTTTATCTGCTATTAGCTGATATTTTGTTAAAGATTTTTAAATTGATGTTTATAAGTTCTAGAGTATGCCTCACAAGCCCGAAGTCAGAGTAATTGGCCAATACTCTGCCAAGTGCCCATCCTGGTATACTTGGCTTTGGCCATAAGAGCAAGATAAGATGATTAGAAACATGGCAATCAAAGTGTATGTGGACACAAGTAGGCATGATTGGAATAGTTTCCCAAAATAGTGGCAGACACTAAGCCTCTCATACTTGGTACATTGATTATTGCTTTCACAGAAGATATAATTTTCTAATTTCACATTGATTTTTTTCAAGCCCCTGCTTAATACAAACCCTTCCCAGTCCTCACCAGATACCTCTTCTACTGTCCTCCCAAATATTTGTAAAATCTCCTGTGATTTCTTGTCCCAATTTCTGTCCAGTCGCTTTCTCCTGATCTTCCTTCAGAAGCTCTACCAGAAAAATACTTTGTTCCCTTTGCCAGAAATTTTAGAACTCTGACTTTAAAACTTAAGAGCAAGTAAAGATTGCCAGGAGATATCAGGTGGTAAAGACAGTGGAAGCCTACCAGAAAGTAGAGATGGGGTTCCTGTTACTGGAAGCACTGACACGGGATAGTGGTTCCACAGGAAGATCTATTGGCTTAGAGGAAAGAGTGGGGTCTGGGGTTTGAGAAAATGTAAGATAATGTTGCCATCAGATAGGGGAAGGGCAAAGTTTACTGAGAGATGTGGTTTAAAACTTAATTATTTTATTTTTTTGGTCAAACAATTCTGTCTTTGTCTTTTGACACATATTCCTTTGTAGTATCTGGTATACTATTAGGGTCATTGCACCTGTCATCATGAATGCAGCAAAATGTTTCTCTCAAGAGATCATGGAATACCTGGAACATTCCCGCTTCACAAGTTTCACATGATAGTGTTGTATAACGATATAGATACCTCCCTAAAGAGAAGAAAAGCAAACGTGATCACCTTGCTTCCTCTCGCTATCTTCCTAGCAATGAATTCTCTCCAGAACCTTGTCAGTTTTCTGTAGGTAGTCTGGAATGAATCCAGGGCTATGTCTGCATCTCATCTGTCTCTTTAAACAGGATCAGCCAAAGACATCCGCCTCCCACACAGTCTTCACCCCAAGTCTGTGTATGGAGAATCCCACTTTCCCCATTCTCTCCCAGTCTCCATCCATACTTTGACTCCAAGAATTGTGGGCACCACTGGTAATATTTTGTGTCTCTCTCTTTAACCCTCCCTTACCTGTAAAGCGATCATAAAAGTACAAGTGATCTGTGCGACAGCTCCTGTTAGTCACCGCTGCATTAATCTTCCAGCAACTTTTCATTTCACCGACGCAGTTGTATCCATCAAAGACATCACATTTATGGCAAAATCGAACCCCTAAAGAAAGATAGTAAAGCTTTAAGGCAGAGCTCCAGGGAAAGTGGTTCTACTTCTGAATCTCTCCGACCTGTGCACATTTTTATTGAGGTGTGCAAACCTCACAAAAATAAGTTGAAACCCTTCCAAACACCTGCCAAAGGTCCTTACTCTTTTGAGTAGGGAACAGTTATGACCCTTCCTGGAGCCAAGGATATCACCCCTACCCAAGGCTGGGGGCAGAAAGAAGACACTAGAGCAGTGAGGAGAGAAGAGTGGAGTCAGGGAGGGCAGAGAGACAATGTGTAAAGAACTCAAGTATGTCTGTCCCCTCTTGCTGCAGCATTATTTATCCAAGGATGGCAAACCATACATTTTGTGGTCAGGACTCTGTCTCCTGTGAAGAGAAGAAGAAAAGTTCTCCATGAACCATTCTGTAGCGTCCCTAAGAGTCAATTTTAGAAACCCCTCCCTTCTTTCCCATACATTCTATCCCAGCCCTCATTGCCTCCCTCACCAGGACTCACCTTCGTCCATGAAAAGCACTATGAATATACCCAGCAAAAGCACTTGGAAAATCCAGGAACCCATTCCTGAGAAGGTCCCAGTGGGAGGTTACAGCTTTATTTATTCCCATCACCTGCCCTTAGGCATCCCACTAGAATCACAGAATCATAAATTTCAGATCAAACCACCTGAATCCTCTCTAATGTTCCCAGGAGAGGGTACACACTGTCTTTGTTTGCATTCCCCCATCCAGACACCACATTTAATTTTATTAGATCCATCATAAGATAGTAATTAATGCTGGTGTAGACTCTCTCTACCTTGTACCTCTTCACTCCGGTGGTAAGTCTGTTTGTTGGTCTACACAGACCATGTCTCACTTCATATTTATTTATTTATTTATTTATTTATTTATTTATTTATTTATTTATTTTTCCCAAAAGCACTGTTTTTATTTATACAGAGCCCTAACGACTTCAGTGGCAGGAGGAGTGGGAGAGGTTCCTTTTTCAATCCAAGGGCCTCCATAATGTTCATCTGTTGTTACCAAACACACAGGCAAGTGGCGTAATGGATTTGGTAAACTGACTGCAATGTTTAGTCTCTCTCTGCTAGAGCAACAAGATGAGTGTCAATTTCTGCTTCTGTAAGAATCCTGAATTTAGGATTTTCAACTGTAACTACTCCAACTTCTATTTCTAAAGGTTTGAAATCAATTGATAGAACAGTAGACAGGCAGGTAATCGCAGTTTCCACTGTCTGTTCAAATGTCCAATCAAATTTCTTCTTCACTTTTTCTTCAAGAAAGCTGGTTGACTCAGTTTGTTTAACACCTGCTGCAGTGGCTTTAAACCCACAGTAGTAACCTGCAGGATCACACTTGTACACCTGAGGGCCCTGTTCTTCATCTGTACCAATTAAAATCATACAACAACCAAGGGGCCTCATTTCAGCATTGTGTGTGTAGACCTGAGAAATATCAGCAATTCTTTTACACAGCATGTCCACAGGAATCTCATAGCCATACTTGTATTTCCAATTAGCTGCCTCATAGCGTGCCCTCTGTACCTGGGATCTGCTGTCAGCTGTCATTCCTGTCATCACTCAGCCAATGTTTTCAGTTATCTTAAATAAGTGAGTCGCTGTGCTGGAATCCAAAAATTTGTCAGGTACTTTCTTCTGTGTGACAATTACGGCACAGTCTTTCCCTCTGACAGCTACTGATGTAAGGCCACCCTGATTAATAGCCTTAAAAGCATATTTGACTTGGTAAAGCCGGCCCTCTGGTGTAAAAATGGTAATGTGGCGGTCAAAACCAGTGCTCGAACCACAGGGCATGTTGAAGCAGCCACTACTTCAAGAACGGTCTCTCTCACTTCACATTTATGTGACGTCCTTTCAGATATAACAAAGCTGGGGTCACCGTGCATCAGTGGGTTGCTCAGTCCCTTTCAGGTACCGTAACCTCCAACAGTACTACATCCCTCACAAAGTAGGTCACCAAATCAGAGCCCAAGTCTCCAGTTATGGTTTGACCTCCCAGTGTAGCACCATCTCTGAGGATGGATGAGACAGCCCAGGAAAATCGGGTGGTGCGAAGGAATGATCTCAACTGCAAGTTTGTTCATTACTTTTTTTCAAGGGAGACAAAGACCATAAATAATTACAGTGGGAGAGACTTTCACTGAGCGTTACGGGAAGAAAGAGAAATATTTTGATTAGTCACTAGAAAGGGGGTACAGAGGGAAAGGAGGCAGGGCTGGAAATAAGCTTTTCCATCAGTTCCCTGCCTTTACCTTACTTCCTCCGGATGGTGCAATGTATTTGTGCCATCCATCTTTCATCTAGTAAGTGTTAACTCACCAGGGAAGCTTTTCTCATATATATATGATATATATATCTACAGTTTCCATGTTTGCTTTTTCTCCAGAGTACTAAACCCAGTTTTCATGCTATAGCTTTTCCTTATTGATGTTTATTGTGTCTCTCTCCCCTCATAAGAATGAAAGCTATACGAATCCAGGAGTTTCACATGTTGTGTTCACTGCTCTCTCCTCAGCACCTAGAGTAATGCCTTGTACATATCAGATAATCAAAAGTATTTGATGAAACAATGAGTGGCTTGGTTAGTATGGTCAACCTGAGAGACACAAGGGAATGGTGTCTCTATACTGACAGCCCCTAATTCTAAGTTTGCAGGATGGCATTCCTGACCTTCACCTTGCAGTTAGTAGGCACTATGGGGAAGACAGGCAGAGGTGATGGCAGATTTCCCTGTCTTGGGGAGAGAGTGAGTTTAGAGCCGGCTTTCTGAGTGGGTTCATTCAGAGACACACCACACGCACGTGTGATTCCTCACATAATCTTCATTGTACACTGGGTGCTACCTCCCTGCTGTGACTGCAAACAAGTTATTGAGCTTCATTAGGCACACACAAGGACTATCAGAGGTCTATCTGATATGGTTGCTGGGACTGCAAAAACTCACACATGGGCCATGGCAAACATTAAGACCCTACTTGGCATCGAACATCTTTGGGCATATTCTGCCCTTGTTCTCTTTGAATTCTCTGAACAACCTCATAGGTAGGAATAACTGACCTTGTCTTATAGTTGAAGACCAGGGGTGCTTGGAGTGAAAGTATTTTCCCCCAGGGAACAAGGCTTACATCTGTCTGATTCAGTGGCCACCATCTTTGCCCTACATCTCACTTACAATCTGGAGAAGGGTTTCCAGGGCTGCAACTCTGGAGCAGCTCTACCCTGAATCATCAGATGACAATGGGAAGAGAGGGAGAAAAAGAAAAAGGTCATCTCCATTAAAAGAAAAAAATCTCCCTCTGCCTGGCAGAGGCCACATTCATGAACAAAGCTCCCACTGAAATGAGGGGGCCTCACAGCCTGGCTGATCTGCCACTGTCTGGAAGGAATCCCCAGAAGGACCACCTTTGGGAGTCTTCCCTCTGGAATGTGTGAGACATAGGCAGCAATCTTGGATATTAGTCCCAGAGGGTTTGTGCTCAGAGCATCAGCTTATGCCTCCTAGCAAAGGACCCTTGTGCCTGGGAAGATGCTCCTTGACCAGGGCAACTGGTAATGAAAATCTGGGCGTGAAACTCAATCTCCATACAAGCCAGGTCTTTCTCCTGTGTTTGCCCTGGTGGCTTTGACCAACTTTATTCTCTGAATGAAAGTAACAGAAATTTTGGAAATAAATCAAACTTATTAAGGAATAAATAAAATTCCCTTTATGCCCTCAAATCTGAGAGAAACAATGTGAATGTTTTTCCATATCTTCGCACAGGATTATTTCTATACACATATCAGACGTTCATGTTAACAAATGCTACCACAGTTGACATCATACAGGCTGGGGCAAAAGTAGGTTTACAGTTGTTCGTATGGAAAATAATACAATAATTAATAAATAATAATCCAAGAATAAACTGTTTTGCGTACTCACACCTGTAAACCTACTTTTGCCCATCCCTGTAAATGTGCTATCATAACTTTTTATTGTGGAATTTTCGCCCTTATCACTGTCCCTCCCTTATCCCTCCTAGACTGCCTGCGAAGCCCAGAATAGAGAGGAGGCTCAGGAGCTGGTCCCCAAGTAACCCCTTTAAAACGGCTGCTACCTGAACCTACCTTCCAGATTCAGCCAGAAGCCTCAGCTGGCTTCTTAGTTTTCCAGCACCTATTACCCCAGGATCTTAGTGTGGGCCACAGACAGATCTCGGGCAGCTGGGGCCATCCCTGTCTCCCAGGGTACAGGAACATGTGCTGGCCACCTGCTCTTTCCTCTTACCTCTGTATCTGAGCCCCCAGAAGTAGGTTCCCAGGCCTCCCCTGAGGCCTCTCCTGGGGCCAGAGTCTGCATCTTCTCCCCTCCAGCCCTGGCTCCATCCCACGGCCCTGTTGCTCTTTCCTAGATGGGGGCTGTAGTACACCCCGTCCTGCCCAGAGGCACAACCTGTATCCCATACCCTCTTGCTACAGAAGGAGGGCAATGGATTTGAGGCCAATGAGGCTCCTTTGTAGTCAGCCTAAAGTTGGTTTTCTGTTTCCCCTGAAGGGGGACAGTGTAAGGGCATGAGACACAGGGAAAAGTAAAATGAAAACAACACTGTTCCCAAAGAAAGTTTCCTGCATTCAAAGATACCCTTTTCAACCACTTCTGCAAACCATAAGCACAACCCCTGGCCGTGCGCAGCGGGAGGGCGCCTGCGAGGGGAGTCATCTGGTCCAGCTGAGTCAGTGAGAAGACAGAGACTCACTCTATGACTGGGCTCTCTGAGAGGCCCATCCCACAGGAGAAAGGAAGTGTGTGGTGTGAGGACGGTCACATTTCTTCTCCACGGCATATACTCTGCCTCACATCCACGCCTGCAGGAGAAACCGCGCTAGCCAACAAGTTCTGACAATTAGACCCAAGCTCCCTCTAGCAGCCTGGATCCAACCCAAGAACATTGCCCTGGGTGCCTGAGTCTCACCCCAGAAACCCTGACCCACCCTCTCCTCCTCCATGGCCAGCCCAATTCAGCCTCCTGACCTAGCCCCGTTCACCCTCCTTGAACTGTGCTCCAAACCTTCTAACCTTGGACAGCCTTGAAGGCACCATTTTACCAAATGTGGAAGATACAGGAGTTGGGCACAGAAGCAATGTAGCCACACTGACAGGGTGTAGGGAGATTCTAATCAGGTCTTGGTTATCAGGTCAGGGACCATGTCCACAGGTGGGAGAAGTATGGGATGTCCATTTGGGGTCAGACATGGATTGAGTCGCCACTTTTCATTAGTTCACCCTCTAGCACATGCCAGCTGTAGGAGCTTAACTCATTTAACATGGTAGAAAGGGGATCAATTGTGGAAAGGCCAGGATTAACAACAACTAACTTCTTCACAAGGATTCCTCCAAAGATTTTCTTCAGGATACCATCTCCCAAGACTTTTCCCAGACTGAGTCTCAGTCTAAGGGGGACAGGGCTTTGAAGCCATTTCCTCATGCCCCGTACCATCACCCCACTCCTGCCTTACAGTCCATAGTTCTAATGCTAACCCACCGCACCTAGGAGTGATGAGTGCAGGGTGGGAGGCTTCTGCAAGACACCCCCAAACAGCAGTTCTCAACCAATATCCATGACTGCAGTCAAGTGGATGCTCTTCACATGCTCTCCCTACTACAGGCTGCTGGGACATGGCTAGTCACACTGGAGAAGAGGTTACACTGCTCCCTAGCTGTAGCCTCTGCCTGTTCTCGCCCACCCAAGAAAACCCACAAACAACGCCCATGAGGTTTTAACATTGGCCTTAAGTTTACACAAATGTGCTTTGAAAGTACAGCAGGAAGAATGTAGGCTGGCAGCAGCAAACGACACTGTGGGATCCATTGTGTCTATTTTCCCAGCCAAGACTGAACTTGGTGGGTGCTCACCAGGGCTACCCAATTAAAAGCTGTGCGGTGGGGCTGAGTGAAGAAAATGAAATGCGTTGTTTTTCTAGTTTTCCATGAAAGCGAGAATAGATGTTGGAAACTTCAGCCATCAGGAGCCACTCTCTGAGAAGGTCACACACAGGGCCAGAGAGGACCGTGGGATTGGGAGTGAGGAAGAATTTGGCAGTGGGGGTGGGCGATAATGGTTAACTGCTGGCAGGGCTTGGATTCGGCGTGTGTGGGAGTGGGCAGGAAGGCCAAGAACAGTGTCTTCTACAGTGACTTTTGAAGATGGAGGCTCAGGTTCAGAACAGATTGGTTTCTCAGCTGAGTGAGCAGCAAGCATATTAAGTGAGCTCTGATTCACTGAAAGAGGGTTAGAGCCGTTGCTCTGCAAACCAGGGCAACCACAGATGGAGGCAATATTCAAAGGATTGTCCTAGCATACAACCCCAAAGGCAACTCGACTGAACTGTTAGGGGATGTTGTCCTTATAGCTCTTCCTCCACCTCCTTTTTACCAAATGCGTAAAATACAGGAGGAGCTGGGCACAGAGGCAACGGAACCCAATGTCTTTACTTTGTGTATAAGAAACAAGATTGCATGAAAATGTCACCACAATGTAAAGGGTCCCTTGTCTTCGGGATTTTCTGGAAATCTGAGTGACTCTCTAGCTGCCCAGCTCCTAGGCCCAAGTAGTTTTCTAGGAGAAGGCATAAAGGGACTGGTTGAGAATTACTAGAAAAGACTCTATTCCTAGACCAAGCCTGAATGCTGAGTCACTTCTACCACCCCACCGCCAACCCCCACCCCACCCTGCCACCTTACACCTTTGCTTTCCTGAAGGTCTGACCTGGAGTTCTCGCATATCTTCCTGTCTCGGGGGAAAAACAAAACGTCAATTCTTCAAGTCTTTCCACAGTGAGTGAATGAAAGAGAGCATCAAAGTTGCAGCACTGTTTACAAAGGGACTCAGCTCTGAAGTGCTGTGATTATGGCATTTGAAATCGTGCCCGGTGCACCAGGTATTCCTCCTGGGCCTCACTTGGTGGGACTATTGCAACCTCTGTGTTGTCTTCCTGCCTGTAGTTTCTGGACCTTTCCATCTAATTAATAACATGCCTCTTCCCCACTGATACCAAGGGGTACAGCAAGGGTGGGGTTGATGATTGTGTCCCCCTCTGCTTACCTAGCAGCCAAAGGAAAAGACCTATTATTACAAACAAGCACATCCTACCCTAGATCATAGAGGCCAATTGAGATTCAAAACCGGGCCTATATCAGATATGGAGAAACCGTTAAGGACCTGTTTGAAGATCGGACACAGAAGCATATCCCTCTCAGCACCGTGAGTGATCAGAGCCAAAGCGAAAAGTTTGTGATGTTGAAAGAAAAGGCTGGACTCAACTACAACGTTGAATTTGCTACCAGCTCTTGGTGGCATAAATGATCCAAGAATCATTATTCATCATATAATGTGAGTGAGTGATGAGTCTACGGTTGCGATGTAAAGGCAGCTGAAGAATTTTTGGAAACTCTGGGTAAGTTTGATTATAGAAGGAAATTACTGGCCAGAGAAAATATTTAATATGGATGGAACCTCCCTATTCTAGAAATGAATTGCCTGAAAGGACTTCCATCCATATGGAGGCCAAGTCAATGCCAGGTTTCAAGGCTTTTAAGGTCAGGGTAACATTCTTGCTTGGGGGCAGTGCTGCAGGCTATAATTGAAACCTTTGTGATCTGGCACCGTGAGAACCCCAGGGCCTTCAAGCATATCAATAAGTACACACTGCAAGTGTACTACAGGAGCAATAAAAAGTAATGGAGCCTGGCCAGTGTGGCTCAGTGGTTGAGTGTTGACCTATGAACCAGGAGGTCATGGTTCAATTCCTGGTCAGGGCACATGCCCAGGCTGCAGGCTCCATCCCCAATAGGGGTTGTGCAGGAGTCACCGATCAATGATTCTCTCTCACCGATGTTTCTATCTCTCTGTACCTCTCTTCCTCTCTGAAATACATACATACATATATATCTCCTATATAATAAAAGCATAATATGCAAACCGACCGAACAGTGGAATGACCTGTCGCTATGACGCACACTGACCACCAGGGGGCAGACACTCAACGCAATAGCTGCCTCCTGGTGGTTAGTGCGCTCCCACAGGGGTACCGCCACTCAGCCAGAAGCCAGACTCACGGCTGGTGAGTGCAGCAGCAGTGGTGGGAGCCTCTCCCACCTCCGCGGCAGGCAGGCAGTAAGGAGCAAGGGGTCCAGGACTGCGAGAGGGATGTCTGACTGAGGGCTCCCGGATTGGGAGAGGGTGCAGGCTGGGCTGAGGGAACCCCCCGCCAGTGCACAAATCTTGTGCACCAGGCCTCTAGTGTGTGTGTGTGATATATATATATATATATATAAAAGCCATGGATGTCTCAGCTTCTCTTCAGATGCCCCCCTGAATTGTTATGCTAGTGAAATGGAGAAATGCTGTTCCAAGAATAACATATCTTTCCTGATTTTATTGCTGAGAATGCTCCCAAACATCTGGAAACAGAAGCCCTCTTAACTTTCTATCCGCTATTTTCTGGGGATGGGAAGGTGAGATGGGGTGAAAAATGACTATAACAAAAATTATCACATGGGCTTTAAGAGTTTATAACATCTTTTTGCTTATAATACTAGAAATAGGACTTGTCTTTTATTTATTTTTTATAGGAGAAAATGTTAAAGGTAATAATTGCTGACATTACCAACTTGTCTAAGATCTTCAGTGAGTTTAGTAAAATTACTGAAATGGGTTACTGTGTTTTTATTAAAAGGTAATTTTTAAAAAAGATTTTTAAAATTAATTTTAAAAGAGAGAGAGAGTGGGGAAAGGAGAGGGAGAGAGAGAAACATTGATGTGAGAGCAAAACATAGACTGGCTGCCTCCTGCATGCCCCCAACTGGGAATGGAGCCCACAACTGAGGCATGTGCCCAAACTGGGAATTGAACCAACCAATCAAGCCACACCAGCCAGGGCTGTATTTTCAATATCTGTAATTTAAGTTAGAGTGAAGGAGGAAAAGACATATTGGAAGCATCAATAAATAAATGAAACATCACCAACATTTTTATCTAAAGAAATATGCAAAATCAAATTGTCTGGAGAGACCATTTGAGTGATACCATCTGGAACATGGTCTTGCTTTATTAAGGAGGGGAGGGAAAATATTTGCACCCTTTTAATTTTGGAATGTCTAGGATTACAAAGTACCAAAATGAACACCAGATAGTAATTAAAAAATAGTGATCATTCAAGTTTGGTATAATGAAATCTCTTATTTTCAAATAAAATTGTTTTCCCTTATTTCCTTGTTAGCACAAGCTAATATGGTAAAGGCACAGTAATAGGTGTATTTATGCACATATGTGGAGATGTGGTTTGAAGATAAACGTCAGTTATTAACTTTTTTAAAGAAAAAATTAAGATTCCATTTCAATTGAGTATTCATGTTCAACTTTCCTTTCTGTGGTCTATCATTGCCAAAGGTGCTTGTTGACACAGAAATCTGCACTTTTATTTTCTAGTAATTGAAAACCACTGAAGACTTTTAATCAGGGGAGTGAATAAACAGGTTGTCTTAGAAAAAAATAGCTCTGGGAGCAGTAGAAAGGAAAAACTTAGGGATAAGGGTACTGAAGGGATTGGAAGACAGTTGAGGAACAAGAAGTGTATCCGTGACTGTGATGGAAGGAGCAGAAGACATTCTAAATGACTGATATCGTTGTTGTTGTTTTAATGAGATGTAAAAGATAATTGGAGAATAACTGTGAGATTTCAAAGTTGGGCATTAGTGTATGAGTTAGAAAAGCAGAGAGTAAAGGCATTTGATGTACCTGCAAAATATTCCAGGAGATGTCCTATGGGACAGTGCAAATTGCAAAAAAGCGATCAGGTCTATTACTTCGCAGAAGTATGATTGACGTGACGTGGCATCTGATTCGATGCTATAGAGAAGGAACTTGGACACTGTCACACACTGCTGGTAAGTTTCATACAATCATTCTTGAAAGCCATTTGGCAACAAATATCAAAATCCTTACAAGGAGCAAACTCATTTACACCAGAAATCGTATCTCAGGGAATGTATACTAGAAAAGTAATGGTGAATTGTTCCAGAGAATTAACTAAAAAAAAAAAAATTAATTTAGCATGTTTATAATAGAAAAATAATAAAAAAAAAATTAACAAATGTCCAGTAACAGGAAACGAATTAAATAAACTAAGATCCTGCCCGGAGTGGTGTTGCTCAGTGGTTAGAACGTTGGCGAATAGCCTGAAGGGGCGCGGGTTCGATTCCCGGTCAAGGGCGTGTATCTGGGTTGTGGGTTCGCTCCCCACTCCGGCTCGGGATGTGTGCAGGAGGCAACCAGTGATTGTGTCTCTCTCACATCAAAGTTTCTCTCTCTCTCCCCTCCTCCCTCCTTCCCTTCTACCCTCTCTAAAAAGCAATGGGGGGGGGGGGGGGGGGGAAATCCTCTGGATCCTTACATATTGGAACACTTCGCTACTATTTAAATTGATGTTATAAAAATTATTCACATACACAGGATGTGCCCTGAGACAGAGAGAGAATAAGAGGTAACAAGGCTTCGGAAAGGCCTTCACGCGTGTCCGAGCCTTCACGCAGAGCCCGCGAGGCAGACTCGGTGGACGGGCTGAGCGCGGAGGCGGGATCGGGGTCGCGACTCCGCGTCGAGGACCCACCTGCCGCCACCGACCCCGCAGAGTCGGGAAGGGTGAAGACGGATTCGGGGAGGCGGACGGGGCGCTAAGACCGCCGCTGACGGAGGCTTGAGAGCCCTCCCCTCCGCGTCCCGTCGGCCTGGCGACGAAGCGACGGTTCAGCGCTCGCGCTCAGCCGCCGCGGGACTCGGACGTGACCCAATCACGCGCCGAATCCCGAACTTCTTCCCGCCTGAGGGGCGGGGCAAGAAAAAAAAAAAAACCACCCATAAACCAATCAGAATGTAGAAGTGAAAGGCGTTTACCCCCCAGGACCAATGGGAGCGCTGGAAGGCGGGGCAGAGGGCGCCGGTTGGTTCTGGTGATTTAAACCTCGGCGTCCGGCGGTTGAGCAGGCAGTGCGCCTGCGCGGGCTGCGGGACGCCAACTGCTACCCGCGGAGCTGAGGAACTGGGTGGCGAGCGGACCTCGGCGGGGCGGGTAAGCGGGACTGGGTGGGAGAGGTGGAGTGGGGCCCAGAGGGCTGCCCGGCTGCTGGGGAGAGGTCGGGGCTGAGTCCGCGGAGTTGACTTCCCGGCCCGGGTACCGATGCCCTGGCGCGCTGTCCGGAGCCCGGACGTACCGACTGCCCGAGTTCGCAGCGTTCTCAGATGCTGGTTGCGGCCACGCAATGGACCCTTGGCAGCCGGAGCCCCCCGATGTCACGGCGGCCGGGGTTTGGCGAGGTGGCCGGGCCAGGGGGCAGGGGGCGGGCGCCGCGAGGGAGCCGGCCTCCCCTGAAGCGTCACAAACAGACGACACCCAGCGTGGGCCAGGTGGTGGCGACTCGGTCTTTCTGTAAACTGTAGCGTAAAAGGCTTCTCACCCCCTAGGCACCCCTTTTTTGAACTAATAGGTGTAACCGCGCGAGCAGCTCTTTCCTCGATGTAACAGGGTAAGAGTGTGAAATTCAACCCTACAGCCCTACCCTAGAATGAAAATAAACCTTCCCTCCGCTCCTGATGATAAAAATTACGCAGTCTCATTGTTTTTTATACGTCGATCAAGCAATATTAGGTACGTATGAAGAAGACTAGAAGAAAATACTCGAAATTCCATCAGCCAAAAAAAGACAACCGCCACAAAACCCCTCACCTTTGGGTTTATTGCAGATGTATTCATCATGAATATATATTTACATGGCTATCCTTAACACAAGTATTTTTATATAGCAGTATATTTTGAATATAGTAAAGCGTATTCATTTAAACAGCAGATTGCGCCTTAGTAGTGTTTTAGGAACACATGTCCGTCAAATGTAGACATGCATTATCCCTTCTTTTATTTATATATATATAAATATATTATTGATTTTTTACAGAGAGGAAGGGAGAGGGATAGAGAGCTAGAAACATCGATGAGAGAGAAACATCGACCAGCTGCCTCCTGCACAGCCCCCCACCGGGGATGTGCCCGCAACCAACGTACATGCCCTTGACCGGAATCGAACCTGGGGCCTTTCAGTCCACAGACCGATGCTCTAACCACTGAGCAAAACCGGTTTCGGCAATCCCTTTTAATGCATGCATCGTAACTCTTGCATGCATTATTTAACCGTATATTAAGTAACCAATCCTGTAATGATGGACATTTGTTTTTCCAATTTCTTCATCATCACAGGATAGCATGATGATTCGTACATATACTTGTTTACATTCTTATCCAGTTTGTGGCCTTAGAATAATTCCTGGAAGTAGATGATGGCTTAGAAATTATGGTGCAATTTAAATTCTGATTGATAATGTCAAATTTGTCCTCCAGAAAAACTGATATACCCCTCCCCACCCCATCCACACACATACAAGAGGGTGAGGTTGCTTTTTTCTCTACACACTGACCAGCACTGGATATTGAAAAATTTTCTAGAAGGATGTCTTAATACTTTTATTTGCATTATTAATGAGACTAGAGGCCTGGTGCTCGAATTTGTGCACGGGTGGAGCCCATCCAGCCAGGTTGGCTTGGGGAGGGGGAATGGCCGTGGTGTGTTGGCTGCTGGCCCTGCCCCGATGGGGGTGAGGGGTCCCAGTCGGGGGGCCGTTTGGCCACTACAGTGCTCATTATAGCAACCGGTCATTCCGGTCGTTCTGTTGTTCTGGTCTCTTGACTTTTATATATATATATATAGATTAAACATCTTTTTTTACGTTTATTATATTTTTTGGTAAATCATTTGTCTTCTTATTTTGCTAGTGTATGTACCTTTTTATTTATTAGCTTTCTAGAGGAATTTAAATTAGCAGTTTTTAACCTGGTACAAATATTTCCCCTAGTTTGTTGTCTCTTTCAATTATAGTTCTTTTTTTAGGGTATTTTTTGTTTTGTTTTGACTTTGTGGTACATGAAGCTGCATGCTTACCTCCCAAAGGTGGAGGAATTTGATTTAACTCTGCAGTAGCCTTCCTGTAATAGTTAGAATACTCACCCAACCTACCCCTTCCACCCTTGAAATCCTTTCTCTTGAAATTAGCTAAACCTGGGATACCAAATCGCTTAAGATTTTTGAAGAGAAGGTATTTTGGTTAATACTCTGTAATTCTTGTCCTGGCCTATGCTTTCTCTGCTCGCCTGTGCTCAGTTGTAACAGGGGAGTCTGGCAGGACACACAGCAACCTCCCTCTCAGTTTAGGAGGGCTGTCCTGAGTATAGGGCTGGCTCTTAAAGGCATGAGAGGACAATTTAAGATGAGGAAAAAAAAAAAAAAATATATATATATGGTCTGTAATTTTTCAAAATATAAGGTGTTCTAGCCTCTATATAAGTTTCCTTATAAGGGAAAGGATTATCAGGTCTTATATTATAAAGAGTTTCTCTTTAATATAAAGAACTGGCAGTTACCTGTGGAACTTACTAAAGTTTAGATTTTATTATTTGCAAACACCTATCCTCATATGTTCAAAAGGAATGGGAGTGTGCTGTAATTAAAATGCAAATAAAGTAACATATTAGTCACTATAGCAGTGATTTCCAGCTGCTGTGCCATAGCACACTGGTGTGCCACAGAATTTTTAAATATATTTTATTGATTTTTTTTTTTTTTTTTACAGAGAGGAAGGGAGAAGGATAGAAAGTTAGAAACATCGATGAGAGAGAAACATCGGTCAGCTTGCCTCCTGCACACACCCCCCTACCGGGAATGTGCTCGCAACCAAGGTACATGCCCTTGACCAGAATTGAACCTGGGACCCTTCAGTCTGCAGGCCGACGCTCTATCCACTGAGCCAAACTGATCAGGGCATCTACAAGAATTTTTAAAACATGCAATACTTGTTTTGTCAGGGGCACTGACCTCTTTTCTCTTAGATTGTCCAAAAAAAAAAAAAGACAACAGCCAACACAATAGCAATCCAGTGGGAATGAATAAAAATTATACCTATTTTTTTGTCAGATCAGCAAAAAATATATTTTTTGGTGTGCTGCAGAATTTTAGTAGTTAATGTGTGCCAGGAGATGAAAAAGGTTGAAAATCACTGCTCTATATTGTAGTACACAAAAGAATCTCTTTGGCTGTAGTGTTGGAACTCCTGACTCAGATTCCTATTCCATTTCTGTCCCTACTTTATTCTCTGCTTATCTTTTTAGTAGGTAGGTTTGTATTGCATAAACATTGAAATGGTGTACTTCTCACAAAGCTCCATTTTGTTTGTGTATTCATTGATATGTAAAATCTCATTTAAAGTTCAAAACCTATTGAAATAATTCCTTCCATTTTGTAGTGAAGAAAGTAAAATCTAAGCCCTACTTGACTTCTAACGTTTATTTAGTCCCTACCATGGGTCAGAGACTTTGAATTTATACAAACATTTCCTCACATAACAAGTAATTCTAAAGTTACAGTTTGGGATTTCTCTCTCGCTTCTTCTATGATGATTGTCCTGAGTTTTCTCCCTATGGTAACTACCTAAAATAATGTCACTAAAAGCTCATTCTAGATTTGATAAAGTATAACCTACTGGAATTGATTCACTTAAGACCTAAGACCTTGATCCTCTGCTCTTTGCTTCTATAGACTCTCCCAAACATGACATTTTATTTAGTGCTTTCTGTCCCATGCATCATTTCTTTAGAGTTGATTTTTAAAAATAAGGAGCAATTTATTTTAATTTTTCTTTCTGTTTTTTTGTTAATCTTCACCCGAGGATATTTTTTCGCATTGATTTTTAGAGAGAGTGGAAGGGGATGGGGAGAGAGAAGCATTGATTTGTTCCACTTACTTACGCATTCATTGGTTGGTTCTTTTTTAAAAAAATATATTTTTATTGATTTCAGAGAGGAAGGGAGAGGGAGAAACATCAATGATGAGAGAATCATTGATCGGCTGCCTCCTGCACGCCACCTACTGGGGATTGAGCCCGCAACCCAGGCATGTGCCCTTGACCGGAATTGAACACCGAACCCTTCAGTCCGCAAGCCAACGTTCTATCCACTCAGCCAAACTGGCTAGGGCCATTGGTTGATTCTTGTATGTGCCCTGACAGGAGATCAAACCTGCAACCTTGGCATATTGGGATAACACTCTAACCAACTGAGCTATGGGCCAGAGTTTTTTTTCCAATTGCAGTTGATATTCAATATTATTTTATAGTTGTTTCAGGTGTACAGCATATTGGTTAGGCAATTATAATTTACAAAGTGATCTCCCTGATAATTCTAGTGCTCACCTGGTACCATACAGAGTTATTACAATGTTATGGACTATATTCCCTATCATCCCCAGGACTTATTTTGTAGCTTCTTAGCCCCTTCACCTTTTTCACCCAGTCCTCCCACTCCCTTCCCACCCGGCAACCCTTAGTTTGTTCTTGGCATCTATGAATCTGTTTTCTGTTATGTTGTGTTCTTTAGATTCTACATAAAAGTGAAGTCATATGGTATTTGTCTCTTTTTAACTTATTTCACTTGCAAGTGATAAGATTTCATTCTTTTTTATGGCCAAGTAATTGCTTGCATTGCTTCCGTATTTTGGCTATTGTAAGAAACTCTGCGTATATTTTTTCCAATTAGTGTTTTGGATTTTTTTGGATATATTCCCAGAAGTGCTGGGTTATGAAGTAGTTCTATTTTAATTTTTTAAAGAACATACACAGTTTTCCATAGTAACTATACCAATTTGCAATCCCATCAACAATACAAGTTGACGTATACTTCACTTTTCTTATACTATTTAAATTCTAAACCCGGGACTCTTTCAGTGAAGTCTAATGTCTGCAGCCTACCCACTACTAAGTTTATGCACTTATATAGAATGTTTACTATTTATGTTAGTATTGTTTGTAATTGTCCCATATGTTAAGTTATGTTTTAGCTACCAGCTTGAAGATATAGAGCATATTTTTATACTTGGATTTTTCAACATAGGTAGGAACATGCTGTTTGTTGGTTGGTAAATAAAACGTTGGATCTCATATAGTATAATCATAATTGTGGGTAAGTAATACACTCTGTAATGATGAAAATCGTTATACTGAGGCAGAAGGTCTGAGTTCATTTACTTGATGTTTATTATCTTTTTTGTTAATTCTCTGAGGATATATTTTTTTTCCCCATTGCATTTCAGAGAGAGGGAGGGAGGAAGAGAGGAAAGAGAGAGAGAGAGAGAGAGAGAAAGAGAAACACTGATGTGAAAGAGACATTGGTTGGGGGGCAGGAACAAACCCACAACCCCGGTATGTGCCCCATGACTCTGGTTTGTGGGCTGATGGTCTAACCACTGAGCAAGGAGGAGGAAGAGAGAGGGATAGAAACATCAATGAAAGAGAAACATCATCAATCGGCTGACTCTTGGGGATCAAGTTCACAACCCAGGCATGTGCCCTGACCGGGAATCAAACCTATGACATTTTGGTTCATGGATTGATGATCAACCACTGAGCCATACCAGCCCAGCTGAACTCCTTATTTTTGTTGTTAATCCTCACCTGAGAATATTTTTTTCCATTGATTTTTTAGAGAGAGTAGAAGGGGGGTGGGGACACTTTTGAATAAACATTGGTGTTTATAAGTAATATTTTGAGGGTTAATTGTCAACTTTGAGAAGAAGCAAAGCCCTGCCTCATTTTCATGTCCCAGTGTGTCTTAGATGTGCTTTAAACCTGAAAACTGGGAGTTCTGACAGCCTCCCTACTTGTGAACCTCATAGCCATTCACCCAAAGGCCTTTTGCTTCTCCTTACTTAATCTCAAATTCATGTACATCTCTCTGTTCCCCTCACTACAAATCTAATCTAGTCCAGTGGTCGGCAAACTCATTAGTCAACAGAGCCAAATATCAACAGTACGACGATTGAAATTTCTTTTGAGAGCCAAATTTTTTAAACTTAAACTTCTTCTAACGCCACTTCTTCAAAATAGACTCGCCCAGGCCGTGGTATTTTGTGGAAGAGCCACACTCAAGGGGCCAAAGAGCCGCAGTTTGCTGACCACGGATCTAGGCCATCGATTTCCTTGATTATTCCGACCGCCTCCTAATTGGTCCTACTGTCTTGCCCTCTTCCAGTCCACAGTATACACAGAGCAATATTTGTGCTACACAATTCTGGCTTTTTAATCTCCTCCCCCCACCTCCCACCCCAGTGGTTCCTCAAGATAAAAATCTAAGCATTTTTAGGAAGGCCTACAAGGCTCTATGGATAGGACCTTTGCTTACCTTTCTAAACTATGCAAATGTTGGCATCTTTAACTCTGCTCGCATTTGTTCTACAAGATTCAGCTTGGATATCTTTGTAAGAGCTTTCCTTAAGTCACTATAAACTGCCTGGCCTGTTTCTTTATGGCCTGTGGGCTAATAATGTTTTTTTTATATGTGTAAAATATTGAGAAAAACAAACATATAACAAAGACCATTTGTGGCTCACACATAACTAAACTGATAAACTTTGTAAGAGATGCTGTGCCTCATTCAGTTAGGTCACTGTTCGGTAGTATTGTGCCTGGCAGTGCACACTGCACCAATTTATCAAATATTTGACTAAATTTCATTTTTTTAACTTGTCCTAGAAAATAAGACATGCTCTTTATGCTAATTCAGATGGGTAGTGAATATTTCATTTGCTTTTGAAAAGGATAGCACAACAAATTAGACACTTGCAGGATCAGGTTTAATAAATTTGAACATGAGGCACAGGTTTCCAGGTGTATATAAATACATCTCCATTTTACATCTGCTTTTTGCTTCTTCCATCTCTTAATCCTTTTAGACAGGAATGAATGTTTGGTTTCCTGTTGAAGCTTGAACATCCTTAAATAGAGCGTATGGTCTTTTTCGTTTTGTTCTTTTTTTTTTTTTTATATATTTTATTGATTTTTTACAGAGACGAAGAGAGAGGGATAGAGAGTTAGAAACATCGATGAGAGAGAAACATCGATCAGCTGCCTCTTGCACACCCCCTACTGGGGATGTGCCCGCAACCAAGGTACATGCCCTTGACCGGAATCGAACCTGGGACCCTTGAGTCCGCAGGCCGACGCTCTATTCACTGAGCCAAACCGGTTTCGGCCGTTTTGTTCTTTTAAGAACTGATCATCTGAATTCTTTAGGACTTATTGCAGTAAATTTTGTATTTCCTTTTTACCCACCTACCATTAGCTAGTTGTTGCTTCCTAGATCCTGGAAGAGTTTTCTGTGGTTAAAGGATGCTTTTATTGATTTTTTTTGTTCTTTTTTTTACAGAGAGGAAGGGAGGGGGATAGAGAGAAACATCGATCAGCTGCCTCCTGCACACCTCCTACTGGGGATGTGCCCGCAACCAAGGTACATGCCCTTGACCGGAATCGAACCTGGGACCTTTCAGTCCGCAGGCCAACGCTCTATCCACTGAGCCAAACCACTTAGGGCTAAAGGATGCTTTTAATTTCTGTATCAACACAGACTCTCTTTGTTGGTTTCTCTAAAAGAGTATTTTCTTCCTCTGGCATGTCATTACACTCCCTTTTGGGTTTTGTTTCTGCCTCATTGAACAAACGTGGGTATTCAATGCGTCCCCTGCGTACGCAGTGCTGGATCCGGGATTCCAATCCTTGGCATTTAGGACGATCCATTAGGGGCTTATATGTGCGCATTTTCACTCCTTCTACAAAGGCACTGGTCTGCTTTATGACAGAGGGCTTAACATTTCTCCATTCTATTACTTCATCCGTCTTTGTTCCTATAATAAGTACAATCAATCATTACATGAATACTTTACCACAATAGAATCACCTCCAAACTTTATATAAATCTACCTCCCCATAACCATGTGTAATTTTGGTACTGGTAATTTTGCCCGTGGATTTCCCTATCATACCTGTCTCACAGGGCACAGCAACAGACTCGAGTCCTTGCAGCATACTATATAACACGTGAGTCTTAACAGCTTGATTAGCCCACTGTTGTTGTAGGTAGGTTATATTGAACTCCTGAACCTCCTGGTCATAGAGCCACTTGATATTTTCAAACTTACAGTCATACAAGACTAGAGGAAATTCTACAGCCATACTAGAGAGGAGACAAAACAGCATGAGAATACATAGCAGCCATCCAACAGTTCTTGAAAAACAAGGTTAGTTGGGTTAAAAGGAGGGGAAAAACTTTGTCAATATTAAGTATCTAATAGTTAAGAAAATACAACACTATCCCTAACTTTCCACAACATTATAACTAAAAAAAAGTCAAACCATGGGGCAAGTGGTTAGGTTTGGTCTATACTGGGGTAAATTTCAATGGTAACAAGTCACCTACAAGTGAGTTCACTGGGCTCCATCATATAGCTATAAAATTTAAAACAGCTGGTGGTATTTTTTCCAAACTTGTCAATTTTGCATAGTATGAAGTAGAAACGTATAGATTTCACTGCTTAGGAATGAATTATTGGTCTGTCTGACCTCAGCCTGCTCTCAAAAGAAAAGTCAGCTGTTTTTCTTACTTTTCCTACCTTTCCTACCATTTCAGAAACTGAAAACTAGGAAAAATTCCAAAGTAGTAGTATGATTACTCCATAATACAAAGCAAGCAAGATTTAATATGAATAGTTTGAATGCTTACTATTTGACTTTAACAGAACCTAACAATACCTCTTATCATAAATTCAATGGGGGTGGGAGGATGTAGAAATGAATGTGCTTTTATTTAAGAGGCCTGGTCCCAACACCTATTTCTTATTCCTGGGATAGGAGTAACAGAAGAAAAATCAAAGATACCACTTCCTCTTACATGTTCATAACATTCTACAAGTTATACTAAAAGCTTTATGAAGAAAGACTCAGTGACTTAATTATTCAGACAACTGTGAGGATAGAAAGATATATTAGAATATATTTCAAAATAATCTAAAAGCAATGGCTATTTTGTTAATATATATTTATACTTAAATTTACCTGTATTGAGGTTTCTGGGGATTTTTCTCTATGTTTAGCAGCTCATCGATAATCTCTGGCTTCTCCATTCCTTGGCCAATCAGAAAAAGGATAGCCATCATACAGCGGACTTGATGATAAAGGAACGCCTGGCCAGTCACTTCAAACTGACATAACTGGAAAGGTTCTTGCCATCTGTCCTCAGCCAGACTCTGGCCCACTAGCTGTACTTGAGCAGACAGAATAGTCCTCTGAAAATTGATCACTCCATTGGCTACATCCATTTTACACAAGTTCCTAAAATCATGTGTGCCGACATACCTCTGCGCTGCACAGTTCATGGTTACAATGTCTAAATCAGCACGAGGGAAGAAGTAGCGGTAAGTCCGCTCAAGACAACTGAACCTAGCACTGAAGCTGGGCTCTACAGGGGCCCAGGCCAATACACGGATGTCTGGAGGGAGCACCCGATTGAGAATGTGAGTATAACGGATCTCTTTAGCATCATTGTTGATTTCATCTTTTAAATTAAAATCCTCTGAGTCCCTGCCCTTTGGAAAGTGAGAACGAAGGTCCAGAGAAATCACCTGTGGAATTAGAGAAAGATAATGTGTTAAAGATACAAATATGAATCCTCAGTATGTACACCTAGAATATATTGGTATTGCTTGCTTTGAGAAACAGTTTAGTGGTCCTCACCTGTCCAAAGGCACTAACTCCTTTGTCTG
The DNA here is from genome assembly GCA_025583905.1 of Ia io. Taxonomy (NCBI): domain Eukaryota; kingdom Metazoa; phylum Chordata; class Mammalia; order Chiroptera; family Vespertilionidae; genus Ia; species Ia io. The sequence continues at coordinate 14,531,029 of JAJQQW010000023.1, read as the reverse complement.
TTCGTCCACATCGGTGATACTTGGATGTCTGTCTGCTTTCTATTAGTCGAGTCTTGGTTAGAGCCGCAAACAGTTTCTCCTCAATTGTATTATTTGTGTTTTCCTGACTGGCAAAGCCCTGGTATCCCCAGCCCAGATAGGCTATCTTTAGGGCTACATGTCTTTGACCGTGAGCACTGAAGTCAAATGCACGCTTAGCTTTTCTAGCTCCTGAAGCATTTTCTCTGGCATTTGAGTCCTTGGTGTTGGCCTGTTCCTTTTTAAGTCTTTCTATCTCCTGCTCTAGTTCTTGTACTCTTTTTAGGAGTTTGTCAGTCTGGATTCTGTCTATGCCATTTTCAGCCATGATAAGAACTCCAGGAATAAAGGAATCATAAGGGTCCGCACTACCTGAAAAGAGAGTAAAAGGGATACAGTTTTAGTGTTGGTTCCTTTGATCATGTCAGTAGCCTTCAACTATGTTCAAATAGGATCTAAGAGTTAATTTAATGCCTTCAGGCTTAAGCAGACTTTTGCTCTAACTAAGGTAATTAGGGTTGACCATCCACAGAGATTATTCTTTTTCATCTGTGTAGCCAATTTAAAGGGGAAAAGGAAAGTAATATCAAAAATGTTTGGCTAGCATTGTTAAGGTTTCAATAGTCAGAATTTAGGGAAAATGACTGTATCTTTCATATCTGTATTCATTAGCTGAGATGATTCGGGACCGATGTTACTGATATTTTCCCCCTAAAACATTTCCTTTTGACTTCTCATTACATGTGTTCAATCTTTCCCATCAAAATCTGTTGATATGGCCCTGGCTGGGGTGGCTCAGTTGATTGGAGTATCATTCCATAAACAGAATGTGGCAGGTTTGATTCCTGGTCAGGGCACATATCCAGGTTGTGGGTTCGATCCTTGGTTATGGCACATGTGGAAGGTAACCAATCAATGTTTCTCTCTCTTTAAAAAAGTTTTTAAAAAGAGAGATCTTTTGATATGGAATATATGTCTACTGTGAGTGTCTATTGCTTTCCAGTATCAGATAAAACTAATAGCTTACATGTCCTATCATCTAATACTAAATTCTGTCTTAAAGGTGGTACAATAGAAGCTAACCTGATTGAAGAAATTTGTCAATGATTGTACTTTATATTGGAAGTAGAACCTGGAGTCAAGATTTTTCCACTTTAAACAATTTTGATGGCAGAAAGAAGGTAATTAAGCACTGTGATCCTTTTTAAAGTCAAATTTAATGCATGTTCTGAAAAAAAGATCATCTGAGGACAACTGTACTACATCCTTAAAAATGGTACTAGATAACCTATGACTAATGGTTATGTTAGGTAATAGAAGATCATCTACACATCTCTTCTAAGGCTGACTATGTTATGTAAGTCTAGGTAGCTCATTTTGTTTTTTGCCCTTTGAGTTTCTATATCTATGATAGATTAAAAGTTTACATTTCAAACATATAACTATAAAAGTGCTAGAAGAAAACATGAAATAACTTTCTTAAAATCTTAAGAGTGGGAAAGGGCATTTATGCTTGCACAAGTATGTAAAAATTTATAAGATACACATTGTAACATTCATTTTTTAACAACAAAAGACTGTAAGCCTACAATAAATCACTCATGGACTAGCTGAAAAATTACAGTACATCCATACATTGGAATTCTATGCAACGTACTAGCTGTGTAGTCTTGGGCTAAGTTATTTCATCTCTCTGACTTATGTTACTCGTCTGTGAAAAGATAATCAGAGTACCTATCCTAGTTATAGGATTGCATGAATGAATGTAAAACACACAGAACAATGCTGGATACATGAAGTGTCCTTCTCAGTACAAGTTACACAATGGTCATGAAGCCTTATGCCCTATATCCGTGTTTGACAAACTGCGGCTTGCAAGCCACATGCGGCTCTTTGGCCCCTTGAGTGTGGCTCGTCCACAAAATACCACGGCCTGGGCGAGTCTGTTTTGAAGAAGTGGCGTTAGAAGAAGTTTAAGTTTAAAAAATTTGGCTCTCAAAAGAAATTTCAATTGTACTGTTGATATTTGGCTCTGTTGACTAATGAGTTTGCCGACCACTGCCCTATATCATGCAGTCTCAAGCTTTTCTTATGCCAAAACTCACCTATCCTGCCCTGTGAGCTACTAAAGGTGGCAAGAACTAGCAGGCAGTAGAAAGTAGGAGTGAATAAGAAGAGGGTCGAAATGAAAGCAGGATTCTCCAGCCCAGCTGGTGTGGCTCAGTGGTTGAGGGTTTGATTCCCGATCAGGGCACAAACTGGGGTTGTGGGCTTGATGCCCTGTAGGGGGCCTGCAGGAGGCAGTCAACTGAACATCTCTCATCATTAATGTTTTGCTCTCTCTCTCTCTCTCCCTCTCCCTTCCTCTCTGAAATCAATAAAAATATATAAAACAAAACAATATTTGAATGTTTTAAAAAATAAAAGAAGGAAAGCAGAATTCTCCAGAACTGAGTTAATGCCCCTGCAAACTGTTTCCATACTATCTTGTACTAATCTGTAATTTATTATTTAACTATTATAGTTATGACTAGAGGCCCGGTGCATGAAATTCATGTGTGTTGTGTGTGGGGGTGTCCCTCAGCCCAGCCTGCACCCTTTCCAATCTGGGACTCCTTGAGGGATGTCCAACTGCCCGTTTAGGCCCGACCCCACAGGGTCGGGTCTAAACGGGCAGTCGGGGATCCTTCTCATAATCCAGGACTGCTGGCTCCCAACTGCTTGCCTGCCTGATTGCCCCTAACCACTTCCCTGCCAGCCTGATCGATGCATAACTACTCCCCTGCCAGCCCAATTGCCCCCAACTGCCCTACCCTGTCAGCCTGGTCGCCCCTAACTGCCCTCTCCTGCAGGCCTGGTTGCCACCAACTACCCTCCCTTACAAGCCTGGTCCCTCCCAACTGACCTCCCTTGCTGGCCTGATTGCCCACAACTGCCCTCACCTGCTGGCCATCTCGTGGTGGCCATCTTGTTCCACATGGGGGCAGCCATCTTTGACCACATGGAGGTGGCCATCTTGTATGTTGGAGTGATGGCCAATTTGCATATTACCTCTTTATTTTATAGGATTGCCTTAGCCATTTTTCATTTCACTGACAAGAAGGGAATGAACAATTTGTGAGATAGAAATTTATTATTAGAAAACTGATCAGTGTTTTCTCTTGCAGAAGGCCCTACAATGTGAGGGAAGCAATGGAGGAACTCATGGGACCTAGTGGACAAAATTGGGCCAACATGGATCCAGAAGAACAAATGTTAGCGGCTGCTACAGCTTTCACCCAGATCTGTGCAGGGCAGGGTGAGGGAGATGTCAGGAGAGAAGCCTGGCCTACCCAATATGATCCCTACAGCAAAGCTTCAGTAACCCAATATGATCCCTACAGCAAAGCTTCAGTAACCCAGTATGATCCCTACAGCAAAGCTTCAGTAACCCCAGGAAAGCGACATGCTCTTCCTGTGCAACTGCTGTACCCACATGCAAAAAGTAATGTCACCTCAGAAACAGTCTCGGAGGCCTCCCAAAGACCCCGAAAGCCAGTGATGAAGAGAAAGGTGCTGCGTAGGAAGCCTGATGGGGAAGTATTAGTGACAGATGAGTCAATTATCAGTGAATCAGAGTCTGGTACAGAAATTGATATGGATCTCTGGGATTTAAGACAAAAGCTGATTAACCTTCAGTTCCCGAAAGACAGGGAATCCCCTGTTGATATTTCAGAAAAACTTAATCTACCACATGCATACCAAGATCAGCTCAATAGCTATCTACAAAGAGAAGGAATGGGCCCTCCAGCTTATGAACAAGACCTGATTGTTGCCAGCCGACCAAAGTCCTTTATTCTCCCAAGGCTGGACCAGTTAAGCCGAAACCGGGGCAAGATAGACCGGGTAGCCCGCTATTTTGAGTACAAACGAGACTGGGACTCAATGCGATTACCTGGTGAAGATCATAGGAAGGAATTACGCTGGGGTGTCCGAGAGCAGATGCTTTGTCGAGCAGAACCTCAGTCCAAGCCTCAGCACATATATGTTCCAAACAATTATCTAGTACCAACTGAAAAGAAAAGATCTGCCCTTTGTTGGGGTATTCGTTGTGACCTTGCAAATGGTGTCATGCCCAGGAAGCTTCCCTTCCCTCTTTCTCCTTCTTAAGTCTTTTTTTTTTTTTTTAACCTGTCTCACAGGGTTGTTTGGGATAACATGGCATTTTATATCTTTCCTTTTATTTAAATAGAAACAACTAACTTGAAAGACCATGGTACATTATAGAGGAAGGACTTCACCCATCATTGGTTTTTCCTAGGTGTATATCACACTGGTATCAGATGCCACTTAACTGCCAAATCACCACTCTCAAATCCAGCAATGCAAGAGAAGTCACACCGGAGGAAGAAAACCGACCTGGTCTCTCTACTGTCAGATTAGTAAGCAAAGTCGGCTAACACTGTTTTTGCTCTATACTCTTTTTTTTTTTCACCTTTGACCAGCGTGAGCTGCTGTTTTTAATAGTTGCTGGGTGTTAAGCCTATCCATTAAAGGATTTTGGAAATCTGTGGACTTGCTCTTATTTTTACTTAAATATTTCTCAAAGTAAGACGATCTCAAACCTGAGTTATGAGTCTGCTTCCAATTGTACTCCCCATCATACTCTCATCACCTAAACAATGAGCCAGAGGGAAGGAACAAAACCTGCCCTTCACACACACAAACCTAAAGAAAAAAGGTAACAGCACAGCTATCCTCCATTGGTAAATCTAGATAATGTTAAATGCTTTCTTAATAGGTGCTCAACAACCGCACTATATGACGTACAGGATTCTAGCACAAGTTTTGTTTCAAATTATTGAAATGTTTGGCCCAAATTTTTATAATTTGCCACTGAGGTTGTCTTAGAAATATGCCTGTCACTTGAAGGCTATTCCCACTCTGCAGCAGAATGGCTAACATCTGGAATTAGATGCAGACAAAGGAAAAAAAATGCATTTGACCTATTTGGGTACAAACAAACACTAATTCTGCTCACTTAAATTGGATCTCCTTGTTCTTGACTCTAATGCAATGAGGAACATCTACAAACTGAAGGTTGTCCATTTTAACATAAGAGTGAGTAGTGATAGAAATAGTTTGTCCAAAGGAAAACAGTTATGTGACAAAAATGAATAACCTTGACCTATATTCTAAAATACATTTTCTCCATAATGTTTAAGCTACACCATTCATTCACTCAGTTCCACAGCTAGGCATTTATCAGCAAAATAATCAGTGACTCAAAGATATGTACTGCAAATAAAACTGCAAGCCACAATGGTGAGGTTAAGTAGAACAGCAGTCATTGAGAATCATGAGAAGCTAATGGGAAATGCAAATTAAGTGAAAAATAACACTGGGTAGTGAGATTACAGGTAGTTTTTATTTTCTTTAAATTTGTATACTTTTAAAGAGTTAAAAGCCACATGACAGTTTTATATGTAAATCAGCAAAATACTCAAGTGATTTACCTTTATATATCTCAAAGCCCAATATTTAAAATCAGAAAGTTTTCGAAGTGATTATCTAGTTCAACCCCTTATTTAAGCAAAGAACCAGCCCAAAGGGTTTAAGCGCGGGGTAATAAGATTTGTGGCAAAAGGAGGAGTAGAACCCCAGTCTCCTGAGTCAGTACAGTGCTTTCTCCAGGACATCATACCTTTCTCTGGGTGAAGTACAGTTCCCAAGCGCACACCTAACACCTGGAAGGGGGCTGCCAATTACCGCACAGGTATTCGTGCATTCGGCCACGCATTGCCGGTAAGCACTAAAGCAGCCATTAGTTTCAACACATTTTTTAAAGTTAGATTTTAATCTCGAAAGTAGCAACTAGTGGAGTAGTAGAAAGGGCATTCCCATGATAAATTTAAACCAACGAGGGAAGGAGGGGTAATAACCACAGGATCAGAAAACACGAACTTAAAATCGCTAATATCAGAGAGCAATCCCCTAAACGACCTGAAAAGTGTCGCCATGCCTTCCTCCCACCCCACAACCCACCGGGAGCCCGAACCAGTACCAGCATTTTGTTTTATGAGCAAACAGCTCTCACCGAGACAGCAGAGGCTTCACTGCACAGTCCGAGGACCCTGTAAGAATCGAAGCAAAGTAACCGCTCCTCCTGTTGAGTTTCCGCGAGGAGCTCCAAGAAGCACTAAACACAAGCACAGGTCCCACTCCCGTAAACCGGCACTTGCCTGAAAAGATCGAGGAATGAAAAGGGAGCGGGGAAGAGAGAAACGTCCAACTATTGGTCCATTCGTCCGTTCCTCTTCTGTAGAACCCAGAAAACAACCCACCCTCCAAACCCCACGTTTACATTCCCATCTTGGGCCAAGCGGCTTTTCGCGGAACAGGAAGCTGTCAATCGGCGTTTTCCGGGCGCGCTCGGGGGCTCATGGGAGTTGTAGTCCAGCTTTGTGGGAAATATTGCTCTAAGAGCTGGGGTGCAGGCTTGACGTGGAAATCAGCCTAGTGTTTCCCAGTCTGACCACCGTTTTCCACCTAGGTCCTGGCTTAGTACAAGAACAAACAGATAAATTGCAGTGCGCTGAAATAATAGATAAGTAACCATTCAAAGGTCTGCCACCCTTATATAAAAACTAAAAGAACCTGGCTCTGGCTCACTCATATACCTATTTAAATCCGTAGAAAGTTACCACTGGGAGACAAAAAAAAAAACAAAACAAAAAAGTTTACTACTAGAACCCAATGTAAGAGCTGAACAGGATTAACAGTGGGGAATCTGGCTTCAGCACCACGGAGAGAGTATAACTAGATTTTTGTAGTTTTTTCCAGAGACTGATCCAAATCTCAAGATTCCAGTTAGGAAAAAAAAAAGGGGGGTGGGGGTTGGGGGGGGGACTGATTCCTTTGTCAAAGTCCAGCAGTCAGTAGGAGAAGGATTCTATCCCAAATTATGCAGTGCAGGGAGGAGGTGGTGGCTGTACCACGAGGGACAGTTTTCTCAGGGTTGCTTGAGCAAGGGCTCACATCAGAATTGGAATTACAATGAAAATAAGCCGGTCTGTGGAGGCATCACGGGCATTTAGGAACAGAGGCGGAAGTTAGGACCCGAAGGGCTTTCCTTCCCCTCTGCATCCTCCGCGCTGGATTTCAGCTGTCAGATGAAAATTACCCTTTCTGACCATCCATTTTCCCAGCAGTTCGCAGCCTTTCCGACTTCTTGTCACGTAGAAGCGGAAATCTGGGGGGGGGGGGGGGGGGGGGGATTGGGAGGGAACGTGGGTTTGGGAGCTTGAAGCGGGGCGGGGGTCCAGCCTGACCACCTAGGACAGTACCTGGGGAGTGAGTGGTGGGGTGAGGGAGGTAGGACTCCCATCAGTACGAAGACTGTTGCTGCTCCGAATCCCAAGCTGCTGTGACCTTATCCGAGGTCGGCAGCCGGCGAGTGTCCCCTGCGACAGCGCCCCTCCCCGGCCTCAGCACCTGGCGCGCTGCGCGGCTGGCCAATCAGCAACCGGGCTGATACTCTTCTCCCGCGGCCCCGCCTCCCCCGGACCGCCCCGGACCCCCAACAACCCCCCTCCTCCCGGGACACCGCCCCCCCGCTGCTCCCGGGAGCCCAGGCGCCTGCGCTGGCGGTGGTCGCGGCACGTGAGCCGGCCCCGGCGGAAGCCCATTGGCCGCTGGGCGGGTCCGACCTGCCCGGCCGCGCTGGACGCACGTGCTGGGGTCGGAGCGGCGATCGCAGCCATGGCGTCGTCGCTTTGGGGAGGCGAACTGGGGGCGGCAGAGAGCGAGCACCTGAACAGCCACGTAACCGCCACTGACCCGGAGGGCAGAGGGGCGGGGGCCCGGGGCTGCACTCCCGGGGGAGATCTGCGGGGCGGGATAAGGGGGACGGCGGGAACTGGGGGAGCAGTGGAGTGTCCAGTGGTGGAGGGGAGATGTGGAGTGGCAAGGACTTGGAAGAAGACCCCGAAAAAGGAGACCCAGAGAGAGACGAGACCTTTGGATTGAAAGGGCAAAAATGAAGACACCTGGCAGTCCCGGGAGGGAGAGCAGGTGGTAGTCCCAACCCGACCCCGAATTTTCTCCTCTCCCACTAAGACCCTAAAGCCTCGGCTAGCTTCCTCCCATCCATCTACCAACGCGCTTTCCTGCCGTCATCCTTGGGTCGCGTGTGATCCCCCAAGGGCCTGTCACATTTAGAGTGGAGGGGCCGCAGAGAGTCTCCCCCCAGTTTTAGGGTAACTCTTACAGAACTGTTCCTGAAAGGAATCTGCACCTAACATGGCAAAGGTCTTTCCTGCATCCCTCCCAGCTCCTGTTAGGGGTAGCATGGGGCCTCTTGAAGCCGTGCTTGCTAATACTGGTTGAAATTTGTGTCTTTCACTAGTTTTCAAACCCCATCCAACCCCGGAAGAACCTTCGGGGAGTTAAAAACACTACAGTCCCAAACCTAGGTAAGTGCTGTAGGGTAAAGCAGATGGTTCTCATTGAAAGACAAATGCTTTCCTCCTGCCCCTGGCAACGGAAATACATTTGGCTCCCTTAATTTTAGCATTCCTGGCCCTCCAGTCTTTTTTTTAAAAGTATTATTATTGATTTCAGAGAGGAAGGGAGAGGGGGAGAGAGAGATAGAAACATCCATGATGAGAGAGAATCACTGATTGGCTGCCTCCTGCATGCCCCCTACTGGGGATCAAGCCTGCAACCCCGGCATGTACCCTTGACTGGAATCGAACCTGGGACCTTTCAGTCCATAGGCCTGCGCTCTATCCACTGAGCCAAAGGAGCCAGCGCAGGCCATGGAGTCGCCAAGAGAAGTTGAGAGAAGAGACTTGATATTTCTGCTCAGCGCTCATCTTTACATCTGTTGTTTCTCTTCCATCCTTTTTAGATGATTCTATGAATAACACAGAAGAAGATGAAGTAGATGTAGGTAGGAGATAAATTCATCTGCCTGTATCTACTAGCATTCTGCGCCAGCGAGTCGTGGCTTTCATAATGTGAATAATGTATTGGAGAACTGTCGTTACTTCTCTTTATAAGGAGTGGATAAAAGGAGAAGTACTAAATTAGGAGTGGGGTCTATTTCGAGAGAAAGTTGCAATGGAAAGTGTAGGAATGGGCTAAGACTTTTCAGCTGGCAAGGAGCAATTAGGTCTGGTGGTGAGGGATGTAGACTTGCTTGAAGTTAGAGGTTGGTGTAGCAGCCGAGCATAAGAAACTGGGTCCTCATGAAAAAAAGAAATTCTCAGTGCTCTGTCATTTTATTTTTATTTTTTAGAAGCAAGATCAGAGTAGGAGCAGTTGCTTGATATACACTGAATGGAGGGAGCAATTATTAGGTGTCATTTAGGAACCCTGAGCCCCCCCCCTGCAGTATCCCCTTTTTTATTCTTGCTTTTGTAGTGGATTTGGCTGCTAATTCACTCTTAAACAAGTTAATCCGACAGTCCTTAGTAGAATCCAGTCATCGAGTCGAAGTCTTACAAAAGGATCCCAGCTCTCCACTCTACTCAGTGAAAACATTTGAAGAGCTGCGGCTGTGAGTACTTTCACTCTTGGTGGGAAGAGGCTGGGAAGCATAGCACAGAACAGACTCACCTGCTCATAATAAAACCGTCGGGATCTCCTTTGTGTTTAATCAAATATTAAAATGAGATGGGTACCTTTTGCGTGCAATTAAAATATAGCTCAAAGGGGGACGCTGGGATACCTGCATTGTTCAACAAACTGAGAACGTTTAGTTTTAAAAGATATGTTTTTATTGACTTCAGAGAGGAAGGGAGAGGGAGAGGTAGAAACATCAATGATGAGAGAGAATCATTGGCTGGCTGCCTCCTGCACGCCCCCTACTGGGGATCCAGCCCGCAACCTGGGCAAGTGCCCTGACTGGGAATCCAACCCTGATCTCCTGGTTCATGGGTCTACATTCAACCACTGAGCCACACTGGCTGGGTGAGAACATTTCTGATGGTAAAATATTTTCATCTTGCTGTGCTAAGGGAGATAGCTAAGCCATGTTATTACTTCTCCAGATACGGGAACACTGATGACCCAGATACCCTCCCCCACCCCATTAGATGAGTTATAAGCTTTTCTCTTTCTAATTCTATTTAGTTTTAAATGGCATTAAAATGAATACCTTTCCCAAATGGGTTTGCATTTCCTAGGGATTTATCAATTGGCATTAAGGAAATGTAGTTTACTGATATGGACTTATGTAAAGAGGAAAGCTCCAAAATGCCAGTGTCCAGACATTTTCTAAATGAGAGGAGAAGCCTACCTATGATTAAAAGTTGGCTGCCAACCCTGACTGGTGTGACTCAGTTGGCTGAGCATCGTCCTGTGCACCAAAAGGTTGCCGGTTTGATTCCCAGTCAGGGCACCCAAAAGGAAAAAAGTAATCTACCAACTAACCTGCCAGGTAAGCACATCCAAACCGTGTGTGCTATGGAAGATGGAAGTGTCCCAGACCACTTCGCCTTTCCCTCTCTCTAACATCTATCATGAAACTCCAGGGAAAAAGCACTTAAAAATACTGGCTCAGAAGGATGCGGTGATAGTGTCTTCTGCTCTGAGACAGAATCGACAAAAGAATCACCTAAATAGCTGGCCAGCGTGGCTCAGTGGTTGAGCATTGATCTATGGACTAGGAAGTCACGGTTTGATTCCCCGTCAGGGCACATGCCCAGGTTGCGGTCTGGATCCCCCTGGGGGGACGTGCAGGAGACAGCCAATCAATGATTCTCTCTCATCATTGATGTTTCTATCTATCTCTCTCTCTTCCTCTCTGAAATCATATATACATATATATGTGTGTGTGTGTGTGTATGTATATATATATATATATATATAATTATTTTTTTTTTTAAAGAATCACCTGAATAAATTGGTCTTCTCTGAAAACAGCTGTTAAAACATCAAAACTTGTCATCATGAAGAAGAATTAAATAATAAATGTCACATAGTTTTCTGCTTATGTGGGAAAGAAAACTCTTTCTGGCAGATTGACTTACTTCTGTTGGAGGAGTTTTTTCTCTTTCACTTGGTTCAACAGAAAGTCCAATGTTAGGTCCTGTGACTGTCCTCATCTTAGGCTTATGGCAGAGCTCATTATTTTGGGGTTCTACCTGTACAGGCATGATTGTATATGTTTGGGAGTTGAGGTATCTACACTAAAAAAAGAGAAAGATGTAAATTGACTGTACCTTCATGATGCCCACCAGCCAATCAGGAGTGAGTATGCAAATTAACCCAACAAAAAATGGTGGGTTAATTTGCATATACAGGCACCGAGTGGCTGGTGGTGGGGGGCGGGGGGCGTGGGACGCTTGTGTCTGCACTGCCCCAGCAACTCTGGGCCTCTGGGCAGCGTGGGAAGGCGGAAAGGTGGCTCCGGGCCGGAGTGAAGGCGGTGCTGTCAGCCAGGAGAAGGAAGGCCCATTCTTGCATGAATCTTCGTGCATCGGGCCTCTAGTAAATGATATATTTCTAAATCTTACTTTTGAAGCTCAGTTACCAGGGGGCTTACTTTAGAAAGGCACCTCTCAAGTTTGCATTTCTGAGGCTACTCACTGATCCTGGGCTTTTAAGTGTTCGATTTTTTTTTTTTTTTGACAGAAAGGAAGAGTTGCTAAAAGGGATCTATGCAATGGGGTTCAATCGACCATCCAAAATCCAAGAGATGGCGCTCCCTATGATGCTGGCACACCCGTGAGTTTCCAGGCGCTGGTGTTCCCGCTGGGTGATTGTTAGTCTCTGATATTCAGTCTGTGCCCAGTGGTCTCCTCTTCCCTACAGACCCCAGAACCTCATAGCCCAGAGCCAGTCTGGAACAGGAAAAACAGCTGCCTTTGTCTTGGCCATGCTGAGCAGGGTCGACGCCTCGGAACTCTTCCCACAGGTAAGGAGAGGCTGCGAGAGAGGTGGGATTGCTTTCATTGTCAATGAGATTTCGGTAACAGACGATATTGCTGCAACGAGATGATATTGAGAATAGACATTCTTTCATGACATGATGGAGTATTGGGACAGCGATTGAGAGCACAGGCTTTGTAGTTGGTTCCAATCCCAGTCTCTCTCCTTACCCGCTGAATGTCTTAGACGAGGTAGCACATCTCTCCGCGGCTGTCTCATCTGTGAAGGTAACATCTAGAAAGGCCTGGATGGTACTTGTTCTGTTCACCCTGAATCCCAACACCATGCACAGTGCCTGGCTCAGGGAAACCACTCATTAAACACCGAATGAGTGAACGAATGAGTGAATGAATGAGTGAGTGAATGGATGATCGAATGAGTGAATGAATGAATGAAGACTTGCCTCACAGGATCGTCATGCAGATTAAATGAATAGTTGCATTTTTAGCACCGTGCTTGGTAGGAATGAGTATTCTGCCAGGGATGTATTCAGATCCAGCAGGGAACGTTCTGGAAAGAGGCAGACTTTTCACAGCTGGCAGGAGGCGATGAGGACCCCATGCAAGCTGTGATTTGTTGTGTTCCCCTCTTTTTTGATTGCCAGCCTCTTTCTGTCCCACTCTCCCCCCGCCAAAAAGTGTGACCCCGTAACCCATGTGTCTTCATGACCCTTCATGGAGGCGGACCTTAAAGGCAGCTGTCTTCCCATCCTTCGGCTCCGTCTCCTCTCCCACACTCAGCATTCACCTCAGATCTATGAGTCGCTAAATTGGATTCAATTCAAAATATTTTTATCCAACCCAAATCTCCAGTTTCACTTCTGTGCCCCGCTCGGTACACATTTCAATTGTATTTGAAACTTGCACGATGGCTCACAGGAACCCACCCCCTTCCCCCTCCTCTCTCCCTCACAGTGCCTCTGCCTGGCTCCTACGTATGAATTGGCTCTGCAGACTGGCCGTGTGGTTGAACAGATGGGAAAATTCTGTGTGGATGTTCAAGTGATGTACGCCATTCGAGGGAATCCAAGTATGTGCCGCGAAGCCCGTAAGCCCGTCTTGGCTGATGGTTTAAGTCCCAAGTCCACCACTAACCAGCATCCTATATAATAAAAGGCTACCATGCAAATTGTCCCGTCAACCGGGAGTTTGACTGGGAGTTCGACCAGGGGGCGGGGCTGGCTGGCCTACTGCCCGTGGCCCCGCCCCCCGGCCAGATCGGCCTGATTGGGGCAGGCCGGCTGGACCCCACCCCGTGCACTGGGCCTCTAGTGTTATATAATGTCTCTAAAAGTGGGGGCTGTAGAGGCACCTGCTCACAGAGCTGGTGTCAGAGTGAAGCGCGGGGATATGGACAAAGCGCTGTGCACACGCCTGGCGCCTGAGGACCCTCGTGTCCACCGTTTCCACCTCCTGTAGGAGGACGCGTTTGCATATTCTTTTCTCTGAAGCTCACTTGTTTGGTGCAGGACAGCTTCTATTGTTTAACTTTTTCATTAAAGTCTGGCATGTGGATAGCAGGAAAAATGCCTTTAAGACACAGATTAGGTGGCAGAAGTGAAAGTTGTTCTTCCTTGTTTCCCAAAAACTTGCTTCCAAACGGAACTTCAGTTCTGTTAACAGTCCTTTGTGGTGGTTTTCTTAATATATTTTTATTGATTTGAGAGAGGGAGAGAGAGAAACATCAATAATGAGAATCACTGATCAGCTGCCTCCTGCACGCCCCCTACTGGGGATGAGTGGCAACCCAGGCCTGTGCCCTCACTGGGAATCGAACCGTGACCTCCTGGTTCATAGATTGATGCTCAACCACAGAGCCATGCCGGCCGGGCAATTGACCTTTGTTTTGTGCTTTTTTTTTTTTTTTTTTTTTTACGAGTGTTTACAAAAACTGGGATTTTTTTTCATAACGGTCACAGACTTAGATGTTTTGGGCATCTTTCCATATCAGTCCATGTCGCCCTACTTCATGTTTTTGACCAGCTGCATAATACGCCATAATTTGTTACATGTGACCCACTGATAGACATGTTGGTGGTTTTCCATTCGGGGAGGGGTGCGTAGGGTTTTCACAGCTGTGCCAGTATTTCTGCAGGGTGGGTGGGCTTGCTGCGGGTGGCTTTCTAAATGAATCAGATATGCAGGGTATTATCATTACCATGAAACTCGGGAATTGATTTAAAAACTCTGGGCAGTTCGAAAGCACAGTGACCGCAGGGCTGGCGCTTGGCCGGCCCTTAGGCACTGCCCGTGGGGTCAGAGTCCTGTGTCGCGTTGCCCTGCGCCGTGGGCTGCGCGTCTGAAGGAGCCGTGCCAACCCTCCTCTCCTAGTTCCCAGGAGCGCGGACATCACCCAGCAGATTGTAATCGGCACTCCGGGGACCGTCCTGGATTGGTACTTCAAGCGGAAACTCATTGACTTGACCAAGATCCGTGTGTTTGTCCTGGACGAAGCAGACGTGATGATCGCCACACAAGGGTTCTCAGATCAGAGCATCCGGATTCAGAGGTAATCTTCACCTCCACCCTTCCTCCCTGCGTCTTCTGTCCGGATGAGAAATTGCCTTTGTCTGCTGCTCCTGCTGGGCTTACTGATCAATTCCCCACCTCCTTCGCCTTCGAACAAAGTTCCCGCCAGCTCAGGGCCTTCTGGCCGCTGTAATTTCCCACCTTCCTTCCCGACTGCTCTCCTTGTGCAACATGCACGGGCTTACGGTATAGATCAATCCACAGACAGGGTTTTGCTCCAAAATTTGCCAATAATTATTTTATTGGGAGCAAAATCCTAAAGAGAATTTGTTGAAATCGGATAGAGCTCCTGGAAGGTTGCGGTGGGCAGGTAAGGGCATAGAGAAGACATAAGCTGGGGTCAGGAGCCTGGTAGTCTAGTTCCGCCTTTGCCTGGAATGCCTGAGCTCTTCCTGCTGCAAACGCAGTTAGTCATGGCCGCTGCTCTTCTGCTCCCGAGAGCTGGAATCCCTGCATGGATGACTGGCCTCTTTTCCCTGCATCTCATGGAAGTCTGTGTGAGACAAGCCCCATAGCAGCGCCGGGACTCTCACTCTGGGCTCATGATTCTGCTTCCCCTAAAGAGAACATCGGCGTGGAAGCCTGACATCCTCAGGAAGCACATGTAAATTTTGCTCTTGAGCCCAGCTGGTGTGGCTCAGTGGTTGACCTGCACCAAGAGGTCACTGGTTTGCTTCCCGGTCAAGGCACATGCCCGAGTTCTGGGCTCTATCCCAGGTTGGGGAGGCATGCAGGAGGCAGCCAATCGATGTTTCCCTTTCATCGGTGTTTCTATCTCTGTCTCCCTCTCCCTTCCTCTCTCTCTAAAAAATCAATAAAAATATATTTTAAAACATTTTTGCTCTTGAGCTTCACGCTCAGTGTACGTGGTTTTCCAAAGCCTGGGTGGCAAGGAGGAGCAGGGCACGTTGCTCTGTGCGTGGAGGTGCCGTTGGCTGTAGGCACACCTGTACGCTGACCCCCTGAACAGATGTGTGTGTGTGGGGGGGCGGGGGCAGCTGGTGGCAGCAGGCATGAAGCGCGCAGAGCTGCCTCCACAGGTGAGTAGCACTGGTGGCAGGTCACAGCCTTCTTCCCGTCCCTGTCACAGGGCTTTGTCCTCCGAGTGCCAGATGCTCCTGTTCTCGGCCACCTTCGAGGACTCTGTATGGCAGTTTGCGGGGCGAATCATTCCTGACCCCAATGTTATCAAGTTGCGGAAAGAGGAGCTGACCCTGAACAACATCCGGCAGTACTACGTGCTGTGCGAGAGCAGGAAGGACAAGTACCAGGCGCTGTGCAACATCTACGGCGGCATCACCATCGGCCAGGCCATCATCTTCTGCCAGGTGACTGCCAGGACGTCTCCGCGGGCCCAGCCTCCTCCCTGCAGGCCGGGCGGGGACAGTGGCACCCCGAGTGCAGTGCAGCCAGGCTCCGTGCTCGCCACTTCCTGTACATTGTGTAGTTTAATGTCCGGAGCAGCTCTGAGTAGAAATGATTTGTATTTTGTGGTTGGAGCTTGGGAAGAGTAAGTAATGGGGTAGGACTTCTGTATGTGAAAGCAAGGGCATCCCTGCGTTAGAGGGGTGGCTTCTACCCCTTCCCCATGTGGATTGGTGTTTATGGGGGGTTTTCCCAGACACCCTTTACCGGGTTAAGAATGTCCTCCTCCTTCCCCAGCTCACTGTGAGCGAAGCAGCCACTCAGCTCCTCACTGCTCACATCACGCTCCTTCTGTCTTCATTTTTATCTTCTACTCCCTGACACCCCCAGTGTGCGTGTGTTTGTTTTACTTCCCCACTCCCACGTGGACACTGAGCCCCATGACAGCGGGGTCCCGTCTGTCTTGCTCCCCTACCCCTGCCCTAGAGTGCCCACCGGGCCCTGGCCCACACTGAGAACGCATCAGTAGCATAAAGCAAAACTCAGCTCTGCCACAGGCCAGCAATGAACCCGGGGCAAGGCACTCATGTCTCAAGTGTGTTATTTTTTTAAATGAAATTAGACAACTACTTTGTCAGATTATTGCATATAAAATTTTTATTTTATTTTAAAATAGATTTTTATTGATTTCAGAGAGGAAGGGAGAGGGAGAGAGAGAGAGAAACACCAATGATGAGAATCCTCCATCGGCTGCCTCCTGCATGCCCCCTATTGGGGAATCAAGCCCGCAACCCGGGCATGTGCCCTGACTGGGAATCTAACCATGACCTCCTGGTTCATAGGTCAATGCTCAACCACTGAGCCACACTGGCTGGGCAACATGTAAAGATTTTAGAAACATGCCTGGAGTGCATGGAGCACTTGGAGAGCCTGACGTTGTCATTATTATGTCATCTCATGTTGTCATCGCACCAGCATGTGCGGCAGGCGGAGCATGTCTCGCATCCGTTTTGTGGCTGAGGAGCCACAGCTGAGAGGCTGAGAGGACGAGACCCTTAGAAGCACAAAATTCCGAGCCACACGCTCGTTCCTCCAGGCCAGCCCTTCCCGGCTCTGGCCCGTACCCGTGGGCACGGCGAACACAGCCCGACTGCTTTGACTCGGGGGCTGTGCCGAGCTTTGCTTTCTCACGTAGACTCGTCGAAACGCCAAGTGGTTGACTGTCGAGATGATGCAGGATGGCCACCAGGTGTCTTTGTTGAGCGGAGAGCTGACCGTGGATCAGCGGGCTTCCATCATCCAGAGGTTTCGGGATGGGAAAGAGAAAGTTCTTATAACCACCAATGTCTGTGCCCGAGGTACGTGTGTGTGTGTGTGTGTGTGTGTGTGTGTGTGTGTGTGTGTGTATGTGTGTGTGTGTATTTAAAGCCAAGTTTGTTGAGGTATAATTTATATCTGATAAAATTCACTCTTAAGTATATGGTCCAATACATAGCGTACAATGTAAAGTATACAATATATGAGTTTTGACAATACACACACACACTAGAGGCCCGGTGCATGAATTCGTGCATGGGTGGGGTCTGGCCAGCTTGGCCAAGGGGAGGGTATATGGGCGGTTGGCCGGCCTGCCTTCTGGTTGAACTCCTGGTCCAGGGGACAATTTGCATATTAGCCTTTTATTATATAGGATATACACTGAGTGGCCAGATTATTATGCGTTCAGAGATCATAATAATCTGGCCACTCAGTGTATAGTCCTGTAACCATCACTGTAGTCAAAATACAGAACATTGCCGTCTTCCCTCAAAACTGAGCTGCTTATAAGTCAGTCTCTGCCACTACTGGCCCCTGGCAACTATAGGTCAGATATCTGTCTCTCTCTTGTCTCTTCCAGATACCATATAAATTAAATCCTACACTTGGAAGCCCTTGTGGCTCACTTATTCCACTTGACATAATGCTTTTGAGTTTATCAGTGCCGTTACAGGGATCAGTGGTTCATTCCTTGTTCTCACTAAGTACTATTCCACTGAATGGATGTACCACAGTAGTGCATCCATTCATCAGCCGATGGCCATTTGGATGGTTTCCAGTTTGGGGCTACTTTGAATAAAGCTGTAATAAAAATTCATGTGTAGACGTATGTTCTCATGTTTGTTGGGCAAAATACCTAGGACTAGGATTTCTGGGTCATGTGGGAAGCGTATGTTTAGCTTTACAAGGAAGTGCCAAGGTGTTGTTCCCAAGTGGATGCACCATTATTCATGTGCACCAGCAGCGTAGGAGCGTTCCAGTTGCTCTGCATTCCTGTCAGCACTTGGTGTTGTCTTTTTCACTGTAGCCTTTCCAGCAAACGTGTGTGGTATCTCATGCTTTTATTTATTTATTTATTTTAAATATATTTTATTGATTTTTCACAGAGAGGAAGAGAGAGGGATAGAGAGTTAGAAACATCGATGAGAGAGAAACATCGATCAGCTGCCTCCTGCACACCCCCGACTGGGGTTGTGCCCGCAACCAAGGTACATGCCCTTGACTGGAATCGAACCCGGGACCCTTCAGTCCGCAGGCCAACGCTCTATCCACTGAGCCAAACCGGTTTCGGCTATCTCATGCTTTTAACTTGTGTTCCTAGTGACCAGTGATGTTCATCTCTCTGTGTTATCAAGAGAAGGGACTTCCTACTTTCCTCATCCCTCCTATATCCTTGCCTGGACCCCATCCTCAAACCCTGCTTCCTAATGCATTCTTAGTTCAGCAAACAGAACGGAGGACCTGCCCTGAGGGCTGAGTTTGGCGCTTTGGAAGGGTCGCCTGAGGAAGGATGAGGTCCCTGCCTGGACCCTCGACCCTCTCGGCCAGTGCCGTCGGGCAGAAACGTCGGTGTTGAGGGAAATGTCCTGATCTGTGGTGTCCACTGTTTGACCTCTTCCAGGGATCGATGTGAAGCAGATCACGATTGTGGTGAACTTTGACCTCCCGGTGAACCAGTTGGAGGAGCCAGACTATGAGACCTACCTCCACCGCATCGGGCGGACGGGACGCTTTGGGAAAAAGGGCCTCGCCTTCAACATGATCGAAGTCAACAAGCTGCCCCTGCTCATGAAGATCCAGGACCACTTTAGTAAGTAGCGTCACTCGCAGGGGGGCCCGGGGGCCTGCGCACGTCGGCAGTGACAATGCGGGTCATGGACCCCAGTCGCGAGGAGGGGACAGGGGAAGGCTTCTGGTGCACAGAGTTCCCACCGTGAGACAGTTACTTCGCACATGGTCATTAGTAGAAAATTTTAAAACGATGCGAGCTCAGGTTTATACGCTGTTGCTTATTCTGGGATCTGGAGCGGATTTTCATGTCCCGGAAAGAACCAACCTAAACCAAGTAGCAACGTCCTTGGAGAGCCTACTCTGTCCCAGCTTCCTCTTTGGTTTACATTTTCCCTTTTTCTCGCCCCACCTACCAGCTAGGACAGCCCTAAATTCTGAGGTCCGGGGCCCTTCCCCCAGCCCCGTCTAAACTAGGCCAGCTCGGGGCTGGCAGGTTGCCCTCTGAGGAGACTCCAGGGGTGATGTCCCTGAGACGGCCCCTTGTCAAGTTACCTCAGGCCCCGAAGCCCATGGGTACGCTGGGGAGCAAGAGAAGAGGAACCCTGGCGTGACCCCAGACACACCTTTCACCTTTTAGGACAGTGGCCCTTACCCTCGGTGAGAAGCAGTGGGCACTCCCCAGGGACACGCACAGAGGCACATGTATGCAATTTGGAATATACACTGAGTGGCCAGATTATTAAGACCTCTGAACGCATAATAATCTGGCTACTCAGTGTAGGTATATATATATATATATAATAGAGGCCCAGTGCATGAATTCGTGCATGGGTGGGGTCCGGCCAGCCTGGCCAGTGGGAGGGGACATGGGCGGTTGGCCAGCCTGCCTGCTGGTGAACTCCTGGTCAAGGGGACAATTTGCATATTAGCCTTTTATTATATAGGATATACACAGAGATCATAATAATCTGGCCACTCAGTGTAATTGTAAAGGGTTTGCAGACGGTCCTGGCCAGTCAGCTCAGTGGTTAGAGCACCAGCCCAGGGACCAATGGGTTTCGAGCTTGATTTCCAGTCAAGGGTGTGTACTCAATTGCAGGTTCGATCCCTGGCCCTGGTTGGGGTGCATGTGGGAGGCAGCCAGTCGATGTGTCTCTCTCATATTGATTTTACTCTCTCTCCCCTCCTCCATCCCTTCTACTCTTTTTCTAAAGATCAATGAAAGCAAATATTTTCAGGTGGGAATTACAGAATTACACACACACACACACACACACACACACACACACACACACACACACACACACTAAAGGGTTTGCAAACTGCAGCACACCCGTGGACCCTTCAGGGAAGCTGACTAAGCGCCCTGTGTTAGGGTAGCTGAGGAGGGCCCGGTAGGGGCAGGGAGAACCATTAAGATCCACCGTTGCTGTGTGAGCTCCTGCAGATCTCGTCTGGGGAAGTGACTCCATGGAGTAGCCTCAGTCCCTCTCCCTGTGGCCACCCACTGACCCCCGGAACTCAGCAGGCCCCTTCCCGCCCCTCGCAGGTGCCACGGCCTTTTTCTGCCCCCTGGTACCCAGACCCGGTGCTCTGTTGTCTGGTGCCTAGGATGCTGCTTTAGGGGGTCTCAGTGGTTGTTTAGATGCCGCCCCCCTTCTCACCTGATCTAGAGAATGCTCCTGCCTCCAGGCTTTCCACACGGGGGGGTGGTCACAGGAGCGCACGTTCATGGGTGTCCCCGTCTTCAGAGTCGAGGTGCCATCCCTCCTCAGTGCCGCAGTGGTCTCGGAGCGGGATGGGGGCACGTGGTGCGTGGCCCCGGGTCAGGCTGGGGCGCCCCCTTGTTCTTTCAGACAGCAGCATTAAGCAGCTCAACCCGGAAGACATGGATGAAATCGAAAGGATCGACTACTGAAGGGAGAACTTGTGACAGGTCCCCGAGGGGCTGAAAGGCAGCTTTTTATGTTGCGGCTTTTTCAAAGTGAAATTGTTACCTTTGGCAAAATAAACAGGCAGCCTTTTTGAAACCACGTCGATGTGAAACACTGGAGATTTCTTTAATAAAAAGGCAGCAGTCTTTCCCATTCTCATCTTTTCCCAGGCAACCGCCTTTGTGTGGGCTCCTGAGGTATTTTTGGATTTCGTTTATACTCTTTAGAGCATGAGCAGCTAGATCATCCCTCTAAGGACGCCACGAGATGGCAGCAGAGCTTTGTTTTACTGTGTTGGGGATTGGAGCTGGTAGCACATGACAAGCCCTGGGCAAGCATGCTGGGCGCCCCCCACCCCACACACCCTAACACACACACACACACACACACACACACACACACACACACACACACACACACACACACACACACATACTCACACACACACACTGAAACCTTTACAAAGTAAAACAATGTGGACGCAAGAACATTTCACTTTTCTAATGTTTTAGCTGACATACAGAATTCAAAAGGTTTTCCTATTTTACTCCTGAATGCCTTCAGGGCAGAGAAGGTTTCATTCATCCTCAGGTACCTAATGGCCCCTGGAATGTGGCCCGTCAGAGGCATTTTTTTTTTTTTTTTTTAAAGGCAAACACAATAAGTTTATTCAACTAAAATTAGAAAAGCAAAGCCATGAAAAGAGGGAAGACACAGGCACTGACTGTGAAGTGTAATAGTTACAGTGATTTTAGCATCATATTAGGTTTGAGCTTCCTGGCAGCCATAGCAAAAAGGATACCCAATTAGATGCTCCATATTCCCTGCTAGAAGGAAGTGTAATAAGAAAGAGACATATACATTTTTTCTGGAATTGAAGTTTTTTTTTTGGAGACTTCGTATGGGAACACTGAAAACATCATACAGTATGTTTGACAATCATTTTATATACAAATGCAGAGGCTATTCTGAAACAGCTATTTCTTGCTATAATCCTTGGTGCTTGGCATACATCAGTCACACAGATGACTGGATCAGAAGACTATGGTACATCTACACAATGGAATATTATGCTGCCAGAGGCATTTCTTAAAAGCAGGCAGGTGCGTGGTTGGGGGCGGGGGGGTTGGGGGGAGGAGCCTTATTTAAAAAGCAAGGTTTCAGGGAGCCCAAGGTTTTGCTTTTAAGGATTTAAAGGGTGTATCTGAGAATCCCGGACATTTTCCTGTAAGCCCCATCGAGATGCGGTTTGTTTCTCACATTTGCTACTCAGAAGCCAACCCGGGCGCTTGAGAAGACGGGGACATGGGTGCTCCCCCAGAAAGCCGGAGCGGGTTTGCAGCCGGAGCTGGGCCGCTCTGTCCCAGACCGCCCCCAGCAGCCTCACCCCGACGGGGAGGGTGCTTCCGGCATCTCGCTCTCTCGATATGTTCCACATGCATATGTTCCACCTGCCTAGGTTTTATCCCCGCGAGCAGGACTCGGGAATACATGGCAGTCCCCCCACAGCACTGTTTATTGTTACCCACCTGCTCCTAACGCCAGGGAGAGGGAGATGCGACGCTGTAGTCATCTCAGAACTCGGAGTCCGGCAGCAGAGACGGGATGAGCCAGGGTGGCCAGGGACGGTGTGCAGGCCGCAGTGGAGCGCAGGGGAGGGACGCCTGCCCCGCTCCGGCAGCTTCCAGAGGGCACTGCATCTCCTTCCACAAGGGGACCGCGACTCCTCGCGCCTTCTCACCACGCGTGGTGCCACCCTGTTACCCGCCCCGGGTCCCCCGAGGCGGTGCTGCAGATCCAGCTCACAGCCAGGACTGCCTGGAGAGCTCGGGAGAAGCACAGAATCCTCCCCCCACACACACTCGGAGGGCAGAGCCCAGACACAACACGCCTCTGACGGAGCCCCAAGCGCAGGCAGAGCAGCAGGTAATAGGAGGAGACACTGAGGCAAAGAAGGCCCACGACAGAGTCTGCCAACAGCGGGGTGCCCCTCCGAATGTCCACTGGGGTTCTCCTTACACTGTGTCCCTCGGCTGTGGTCAGCCTTGTCCCCTCAGTACGCACCCCCGGCCCAGTGCTGGACACACAGCAGGCGCTCAGGGAATGCTGTTCTTTTAAAAAATAGATGTCCATATTGATTTTACTGTTTTGTTTATTATCCTGACTCCTCCCATCAGAATGTAAGTCCCATGAAGACAGGGATCTTTGTTTTGTTTTTCTACTGTGTCTCCAGTTCCCAGACACATAATTGACATTTGATAAACATTTATTTATTTGCCCTACCCGGTTTGGCTGGGTGGATAGAGCGTCGGCCTGCAGACTGAGGGGTCCCAGGTTTGATTCCGGTCAAGGGCATGTACCTTGGTTGCGGACACATCCCCAGTAGGGGGTGTGCAGGAGGCAGCTGATCGATGTTTCTCTCTCATCGATGTTTCTAACTCTCTATTCCTCTCCCTTCCTCTCTGTAAAAAAATCAATAAAATATATTAAAAAACACACACACATTTATTTATTTAAAAAATATTTTTATTGATTTCAGAGAGGAAGGGAGAGGGACAGAGTGATAGAAACATCAATGATGAGAGAGAATCGGCTGCCTCCTGCACACCCCACACTGGGGATCAAGCCCGCAGCCCGGGTATGTGCCCTGACCGGGAATCAAACCATGACCTCCTGGTTCACAGGTCAACACTCAACCACTGAGCCACCGCAGCCGGGCATGAATGTTGTTCTTGACTGACTGTTCCAACGCCATCTCTTCATCCACCACCATTCTCCCCAGCGGCTAACCATCCTAGAGTTGAACCCCAGTTACGTGGTGCAGGATGAATGAACTTAGGAAGCGCGTCAGGCCGCTGTGCAGCCTAACCCTATGAGAACAAAGTTGGAGTTTTCCATCACGCTCAGCTCAGCGTGGGGGGAGGGTGAGTGTCCTAAATACAACTGTCCCCCTCCCTCCCTTTCCCATTCAGATCTGAAAGACTACCAGTCACCCTCACAGCATCTTCAGTCATTTCCCCTGGGCGGCTGTTCCCACGGGGTCTGCAAACAGCGGGCATTCCTCCATGTGCCCTTTGCCCCCTCCTCACATCCCTTTGTCTGACGGCCGAGGAGTCCAGAGCCCCGTGTCCTGGGCGCCACAGCTGTCTCAACACCAACTGTCCAGTTGATGTGTCAACAACCCAAAGACCACTTTGCAGGGGGCAGCTCCTGGCTCAGACCTGCAAGGGCTCATCGTACGGCCTCGACGGCCTGGCCCAGGCCTTCTCTCCCCATCGAGGCCACCCCAGGAAGGAGCCGATGGAGACGTGCGAGAGCCGATGACTTCAGTGCATCTGTGTGTGGCTTCATCAGCTGTGTGTTCCTTGGCACCGAGCCCTAAACCAGACCCATCGGGTTTGCCTTGGCCCGTTCGGCACTGTGAGCGCATTGACATTCACGGTGACGTGGAGCAGGCTGTGACTCCCGGGGGAGCTGGGAGGGAGCCCCTGGCCTGGCCCGGCCCCTGCGCCATATGGGGCGCTGGCTCTGCAGCAGCCATGAATCATGGGGAAGGCCAGGCACTGGCCCTGGTCTGGTAGGACGTCTGACAGCCCTTCTTAAGAGGCGTCATTGCTTCTGGTCACGAGAATGTGCGGACCCCCCGCAGCACAGCTCGGCCCCAGGAAGGCTGCGAACATGGGCTCCCCAGTGGAAACTCTGAGAGGGTCAGGGGGAGGAGGGGACACTGGGGAGAGAGGCTCATTGTGGCCAGTCTTGGTTTTGCTCAATTTCCTTGCTTTTTTGAAAAAAAACATTTTTTTTTGTGTGTGTGTGTGATTTCAGAGATGAAGGGAGAGAGAGAGGGAAAAAAAACATCAATGATGAGAGAGAATCATTGATCGGCTGTCTCGTGCACACTCCACACTGGAGATTGAGCCCGAAATCAGGGCATGTGCCCTGACAGGGAATCGAACTGTGATCTCCTGGTTCATCGGTGGACGCTCAACCACTGAGCCACGTCAGCCAGGGAAGTCTCCTTCTCTTTGATTCAAGGAGGGCCCGGATCCAAAAGAGGACCCGAGTGGAGATAGCACAGCCGTTGGCACAGAAGCGGAGGTGCCAGTCCAGAGCAGGGACCGCTCCCCAGGCGGCACTCTGCGTTCTGAGATCCAGGGCCTCCGTCCACTCCCGCCTGCTGCTGTCCAGACAGCCGGTGCCTGCTGGCCCCGAGGGCACCTGGCCCCAGTGGGTGGCCACATATCGGTGTTCCAGAGCAACTAGCTGAAGGCTCGGGTCCTCTTAGGTCACACGCCTCGCTCCTACCCTCCAGCACTGTATTTTATTGCCTCCTGACACCTCCTTTATCATACTACATTGCCACACACCTAGGCCCATAGACTAAGATTCTGTGTCTACTTAATCCCAGCTTATTCTTGTGCCAGTACCACAGTTTTTAAAAAAATATATATATTTTATTGGTTTTTTACAGAGAGGAAGGGAGAGGGATAGAGAGCCAGAAACATCGATGAGAGAAACATCAACCAGCTGCCTCCTGCACACCCCCTACTGGGGTTGTGCCCACAACCAAGATACGTGCCCTTGACCGGAATCGAACCTGGGACCCCTGAGTCTGCAGGCTGATGCTCTATCCACTGAGCCAAACCGGTCAGGGCAGTACCACAGTTTTATGTGATGGTGTATTAAGGACTTCTTCCTCCTCCTGGCTACTTTAATTCTCTATTTTTAAAAAATATCATTTGCATTTTTCATTTCCCAAAGATTGATTTCAGATCCACGTTATCAACTTCTCAAACCCTCTGGATTTTCATTTGACTGCATTCACTTGGCAGGAACCATGTATTCAGTCCAGACGTTAATTTGTGGGGAAGTGATTGCTTTACAATACTGAATCACCTGGTAGGTTCTTTCCTGACTCAGAAAAGTCTGGGAGCAAAGACACCGGAGTCGGTGTGTAGGGCCGGAGGCCGCGGGCGGTGGGGAGGTTCCGTGGGAGGCGGTCTCAGCCGGGTTCCAGGGTGGGCCCTGTGGCCCCACGTGCCACCTCATCTCCCAGAGTGAGGGCAGTGGTGTGTCCGGGAGGGGCCCAGAGACCTGGGTGCCTGCCCCCCTCCAGTGTCACTAGCCCGGGCTGTGCCGGGACAGGGTCAACCCACCTGCCATGGCCTCGTCCCCCAAGGTCCCGCCCAGCCCTCAAACCCCTCTCATTTCTCCTTCGTCTGTGGAGCCACGGACATGTGTTCCTGCCTCACCTGTAACGGGCCCCGAGGTGGGAGCAGAGAGCCTTCCTAGTCCTGCTCTTGGCCGGTCCCAGCACCCAGCCCCTGCCCCGCACCGCAGAGGTGTCCCTGCCGTGGGAAGAGGGAAGGAAGGGATTGTGCACCGGGTTACGGAAGAGCTGTGTCTTGCTGAGGCGGCTCAGAGCGCCTACCTCGGCCTGCAGTGTGCACACAAATGCGGGGATCCCACAGCTTCGAGGGAACTGGCCTACGTGGTCAGGGCCTGTTGCCTGCAGGCCACACTCGGTAAGAATTCTTGGCTGAAGGAAAGGGGAGGTGGGGGCACAGGGGCCCTGAGAGTCCTGGTCGCAATTATGCTTTAAAAGTATGTGAATAAGTAAAGCACCCAACAGACTGTCAAATTATAGCGGGAAGGCTGGGGAGTGTTGGGGAGGGAGGGAAAGAGATCAACCAAAGGACTTGTATGCATGCATATAAGCACACCAATGGACACGAGACACTGCGGGGGGGCGGGTGAGGGAGGATGAGGGCATGCGACAGGCGGTAGGGGAGGCTGGGGGAAGGTCAATGGGGAGAAAAAAAAGGAGATATATGTACTAATATATGTAATACTTTAAACAATAAATAAATAAAAAAGTATGTGAATAGCCCTGGCCTGTTTGGCTCAGTGGATAGAGCGTCGGCCTGAGGACTGAAGAGTCCTCGGCTCGAATCCGGTCAAGGGCACGTACCTCGATCCCTGGCCCCCATCGGGGGATGTGCAGGAGGGCAACCAGTGGATGTGTCTCTCTCACATCAATGTTTCTCTCTCTGTGCCTCTCCCCCTTCCCTTCCACTCTCTCTAAAAAAAAACATCAATGGAAAAATATCCTCGGGTGAGGATTAACAACAACAACAAGACATATGTGCATAGACAAGAAACTTGGAGGCACAGAACCATCTGATACCTCATAGAGACAGTAAGGTGGTAGGTGACTCTCTTCCGCGTAGTCGCTGCTTTACAGAGTTTGCAAACAATAAACGCTTTAAGGACATGTCTCCGTGAAGGGACACACACACTGCTCTCCGTCCTGCAGCCACACGGCCGGCCGGCCGCGACGCCAGCTCCCTGTCCCTTCTCCGCGTGGCTCTGCAGCCTCGGGCAGGGTTCCTCTCTGGCCGGGAAGTTTCCAGCAGCCGCTTGGGTTTGCTCCGGTTTAGAAACATCTGAGGCTGTACCCACAGCCCAGGGGGTGAGATGCGACCAGGGCCCCCCCCCTCTGGTGCCGATGCCGCCTTCAGAGAAGTGAGAGAAGCCTCGTTCCTTGCCCAGGGTCACCCCCAGCCAGGCCAAGTGGCCAGGGACGCCCTCGCATCCACCCAGAGCGAGCGCTGAGGCAACCCCTCGGGTAAAAAGTTTGCCTTTCTTACTGGAAGAATTCTTAGGAGGCCGAAGCGTTGACAAGTTTGTCATTCCCTGAACCTGCTGACACCCTCCCCCACGGCCTTGGTTTCCAGCGCTTCCCCCTCCTCGTGGGCCGTGGGCCGAGGCAGGAAAACCGTCTTGGGCAGGCAGCGAGGCCTGTCCAAGGCGTTTGGCATGACTCTGTGCCGGGAAAGATTTATGTCTCTGTTCTCTGGCACTGCCTGGCGTGAGCTCACTTAAAACAACCGAATAAATGAGTTCACTTTATCCTGTCAAATGGAGCCGAGGGCGGCCCGGTACCAGCTGGGGTCCGCGGGGACCCCGAGGCCGCGATCATGTCTCCGACGCTTGTGCTGAGCTCAGCGGGTTTTATGTCTGTCTGAGGTCATCGGAACAGGAGGGCAGGGGGCGGCCGCGGAATGAATGGCGCGATGGGGTCTGGAGGCTCGGCCAGAAGCCTGGCTCCAGGGCTTCACTGAAGGCGCCCCCCTCTACTTCCCCTCTGCCAACCCACCCCAGTCGGCCTGACCTCCTGGGAGGGGCTCTCCCGGACGGACAGGTTCTCAGGTTCATAGAGTGTGTGTGTTCCTTTCTTGTTAGACTTTGTCTTTCCTGCTGCCCCACGACATTAAGACTAGGCCCATTGCCCGACCGGCGTGGCTCAGTGGTTGAGCGTTGACCTCTGAACCAAGAGGTCACGGTTAGATTCCCGGTCAGGACACATGCCCAGACACATGATACTTCTTTCTCGTCCATGTTTCTGTCTCTCTATCCCTCTCCTTTCCTCTCTCTCTAAAAATCGATAAAAACATTAAAAAAAAAAAAAAAAAAAAAAGACCAGGCCCGTTCAGATAGCGCTTATTGGTCTAGAAAGAGGAACATGCATTCTGTCCTGGATGGATTTTTCTGGGCCGGGCTGCTCAGACGGGTTCGGTCTCAGGATTCACGGAGGCGAGGTTCTTACCTGAGCAGCGTGATTGGAAAGTGACAGCTGCCCCAGAGGGAAGGACCGTGTGCCTTCCCCGGGGCAGAGGGGTGCTGGCAAGATAGGCCTCACCCACCCACCCCCACTCTCCTGCCCAGGACTGTCTTCCTCCTCCCAGAGCCTTGGTACTGTGCATATATGGTCATATATCCTTCACGCAATTTAATTAAAAATAGAACTAGTTCAATGTGCTGGTTATATTTTTTCAACGTGCATTAAAGCATAAGTGTTAGGAAGACAGACGGTCACCCATGCATCCTGTTGCATGCGCCCCACCGCGTGCCCATTGGTCAGGGTGCTGCTGAGGGGGAGGCCTGGTTGAGAGGCACTTGACACTTAAGGGATTTTCCGTGTGTGAGTTTTGATGCTTCTGCAGCTCTAGGAAGAGTGGCGTTGTGGAGAGATGCCTTTTTTCCTTGTGTCCAGAAGGGGTTCCTGGTACAGCTGAGAGGTGACAGGAAAGAGAAACTGAGGCCGAGTTTTGAGCTGGGGGGTAGGGAGACACCCCACTGGAGGATGGTCTTTTGGGAGAGGCATGGAGACAGGAGAGAGAAGATATGGCCTGAGAAGACAGCAGACCAGCAGCCCTTGAAGAATTTACTCGGCTCTGCCCTGCCCTTCTCCCCACAGCTCGAGAACATCCCCATCCACCCCGGGCTGGCCAGGGACTTCCCCGGGGCCCCTCAGCTCCCAGGGCCCCTGTCCCTCTCGCTTCCCAGCCCAGAACAAGCTCTGCTTTGATGGCTGCTCACTCAGGCCCTGCTGACAGCCAGGTCGTATGGACTAATCAGGAGGAGCTGGGCCTGGGACTGATCCACCGGCGTCTCATTTCCATCAGGTCTGCGCAGAGATTGGAAGCAGCTGTGGGCCTTGGCCGCCAGGGCAGAGCCTGCGGGGATGTGGTGTTTGGTGGAGGCGGTTGAGATGGGGGCACCAGGGCAAGATCTGAGGCGCTTTGCCACCCGAAGGCTGACAAACCAAAGAGCTCGGCTCAGTGCTGGCTCCTGCCTGAAACGCCGGGCTTGGGGGTTGAGGGGTGAGGGGTGAGGGTTGGGGTGCTCTGGAGTAGCAGACTCAGGTCACAGCGCAGGGGGTCTGGGTCACCAACAGGCGTGCCTTCACATGTGTTGTCACCGTTACACACAGATTTCTCTGCGAGCTGCTTTCTCACTTAACATCGTGACAATCCCCCTAATTTATTTTTTTTTTTTTTTGGATTGTGGTGAAAGATCCATGAAGTAAAATTGACCACCTTACCCATTTGGAAGAGTCCGGGTCAGGAGTGTTAGCTGTGTTCCCAGAGCACTCTCCAGCTTGCAAAGCCGCAAGACTGTACCCGTTAAACAGCTCCCACCTTCCCTCTGCCCCGGCCCCCGGCAAGCAGTGTTCTTTCTGTTTCTGTGACTTTGACTACTTCAGAGGCATCCCAAGTGGAACCATACAGCATGTGTCTTTTTGTGATGTATCCTTTTTTTAATTTTTTAATTTTAATTTTTAAAAATATATATATTTTATTGATATTTTACAGAGAGGAAGGGAGAGGGATAGAGAGTTAGAAACATTGATGAGAGAGAAACATCCATCAGCTGCCTCCTGCACACCCCCGACTGGGGATGTGCCCGCAACCAAGGTACATGCCCTTGACCGGAATCGAACCTGGGACCCTTGAGTCCACAGGCCGACGCTCTATCCACTGAGCCAAACCGCTTAGGGCATGTATCCTTTTTTATACTGGCATAGCATTACAGTATGTGGATATATGTGTCTCCTGCAACCATTACTGGTATTTTTGCCTCCATAAGACATGCTATGACATTTTTGGGGGGGGGCATGTTTTTTCATAGCGGAGTTTGCTGCCTTCCCCCCTGGAGGATAAACGGCTACGAATGACATAGCTGGGTCAATGCGATGCATAGTGTTAGTTTTCATGTCACCAGATCCCTTTGTCCGAAGCCCGTGGTAATTCATAGACGCAGCAGCGGTGATGAAAAGGGCTCTCTCTCCCGCATCTTCCCCAGCCCTCGTGGTCCTTACTCCCTTTAAGTGCGGCTGCTCTGACCAATGAAGAGTGGCGTCGCACTTTTAAAACCTGCATTTCCCTGACAGTGAGTGAGGTTGAGCATCTTTCTGTAAATATATTGGCCATTTGGGTTTTCTCTACCATGAGTCACCTGTTCAGAGGTTTTGTCCTTTTTCTACTAGGTGTGGAGCAGCTCTTCATGGATGACAGATGTTAACTCTTTTTTTAAAATATATTTTTAAATTGACTTTAGAGAGAGGAAGGGCAAGGGGGAGAGAGAGAGAGAGAGAGAGAGAGAGAGAGAGAGAGAGAGAGAGAGAGAGAGAGAGAGAGAAATATTGATGAGAGAGAAACATCATTGGTTGGCTGCCTCCTGCACTCCCCTTACTGGGGATCGAGCCCACAATCCAGGCATGTGCCCTGACTGGAAATCGAATCGTGACCTCCTGGTTCATGGGCTGATGCTGTACCACTGAGCCACCCTGGCCAGGCTATTAACTCTTTGTCAGTGGAATGCATCAAGACATTTTCTCCAATCTACAATTTGTCTTTTGACTTTGTATGTTATCTTTCACCCTTTTAAAATTTAAACATGTTCTGTCTATCTTTCCTCCATAGCTTCTGGATCTTCTGTTTTGTTTAGAAAACTCCCTCAAACCTAGGTTGTATAAATATTCTCCTAATTTTTTAAATTAAATTA
Organism: Ia io; assembly: GCA_025583905.1. Taxonomy (NCBI): domain Eukaryota; kingdom Metazoa; phylum Chordata; class Mammalia; order Chiroptera; family Vespertilionidae; genus Ia; species Ia io. Next base: position 14,499,870 of record JAJQQW010000023.1, on the reverse strand, counting down.
TTTTAAATATTTAAATTGTTTTACATATTGTTTAAAATTGTTTTAAATATTTCCTTAGGAAGTTGTTTAAATATGAAAATGATATTTAAATTATTTTAAATATTTAATTTTAAAGACATTTCAATCTTTCATCTATTTGAAATTTAGTTTTAATCACTTGTGAGGTAGAGAACTTCACCTTGGTTTTGCAGACAGATAGCCAGTCGTGCCTATACCGGTTGTTAAATAAACTATCCTATTCCCCAGTGGCTTGCAATACCGCTTTTATTGTATACTATGCTACAACCCAATCTCCTGGGATGTATTCCTGGACTTGGTTCCAATTCTGTCCCATAGATCTATTTATCTAGTCCTTTACCCTTAATATATGACTCGATCACAGTGATGTATAGTTTTCCCAATGCCAGTCTTACCTACATCTCTCTCTCTTTTTAATGTTTTTTATTGATTTTAGAGAGGGAGAGAAACATCAATGAGAGAGAAACATTGATGAGCTGCCTCCTGCATGCCCTCTGTTTGGGATGGAACCTGAAACCCAAGAATGTACCCTGACCGGGAATTGAACCGGTGACCTCTTGGTTCACAGGTCACTGCTCAACCACTGACCCACACCGGCCAGGCCTTACCTACATATTTCTTCGCTGCTGTTTTCATTCCTACTGAGATCCGAAATCCTTCCTGCTCTCAGAGCTTGGGAACGTCAGTAACTCTGCAAGAAAAGCCAGAGTAAGTTCCAGAAGGCCTGCCCACATGCCCTTTCAGAAACCTACCAAGGCAGAGGCCAGACAATATTAGACGAGCACCTACTATGCGCCTGGCACTGCTCTTCCCACTAGAGCTGGGCTGGAAGGCAGTGACTAACACTTAAAGGTTCTTGCTTCTCAGCTCCGGGCCCGTCCTCTCTGCACGGCTTTGTGATGGAGTGGCCCCCATTTCTGCGTTGCCATCTGTTTTCTATTATATTCTCCCGATAGGGGACCCTAGAGGGAGGCTGCGGCTGGAGGGAGGTGGACACGCTCTTTCCTGCTTTCGTCCTTGTCCTCCTTGGGTTCCCTGCAAAGCGAGCATCACCCCACAGCGGCAGGCCCGTCCTGAAGCAGCCGCCAAATCCAGTTTGCACTCTTTCCAACAACTGCAGCTTCATCATCACCACCCACCCCACACCCCTGCCCCAGAGACCCCAGCACTAGCTGGCAGGGACCCTGGGAACAAACCCAGGGCGCCCGCCTTCTTGCTCAGAGCTTCTCCTCCGAGGTCTGGGCTCCAGGCTCCGGGTCCCTCCTGGGAATGTCCTGTACAAGGTTGAGTCGGTCCACCCTCTTGCTCTGTCCCCAGCCCGGGGAGGGGGCGCTCCTGCAGCTGCGGTGGCCAGGCCTGAGCACTATGAGGTTGCCTTCCTCACCTAATTAACAACTTTGTACCTAGATGCTGACTCTTTAGATTAAATTCTTTCTTTTCAAGTCACTGGGGTGGTTTCTGTCTCCTGATCGGCCCAGACTGACCCAGGTGATAAGGAACTGGGGGCCCAGGGCTGCTCCTCTTGGCCTCCCTGCAGAGAGCTCCCCTCCCGCCTCCGTTCCCAGAATTATTTGGCTGCTAGTCGCCCAGGAGACTGCTGACAATTTCCAGTTGCCAGGCCTTCCTGTGGAGCTCTGCAGAGACATTCCAGAAACTCCCTACTCCTTCCTGCTCCCCAGCCAGGGAACTTGGAGAATCGAGCCAGGCTGGGGGTGAGGGGTGCAAAGCATTGCAGTGGGGGGGTAGCGGGGAGAGGGAAGCTGACCAGGCGGGAAGATGGAGAAGGAGGTCAGAGGTTTCCTTGGGCCCCCCGGCTTCCTCCGCCGACCTCAGGTGGCCGGTCTGGCTCCTTCAGCCCTGTGCACAGACACCCATCCAAGGCCAAGTGCTCCCCCCAGACCCTCAACCACAGAAAAACGGTCCTAGCGCTGTCACTCTGCACACAGTGGAAGCCACAGTGCCAGCTGGAGCAGGGAGGGGCCTCAGCCGCGAGCATTCCTCTCCTGGAGGCTGCATTCCTCACCCCAAACCTGTGCTGCGGCCCCAACGCCATCCTCCTTCCTAAAAATCATGACAGTGCCCTGGCTGGTTTGGCTTAACGGTGGGAGCATCGGCCCGTGGACCAAAGGGTCACAGGTTTGATTCCCAGTCAAGGGCACGTACCTGGTTTGCAGGTTCAATCCCCAGTCCTGGTCAGGGCAAGTGTGGGAGGCAACCCAGGACTATATCAAATAAAAGCCTAAATATCAATGGAAAAAATGCCTTGAGTGAGTGTCCTATATAATAAAAGCCTAATATGCCAAGTGTCCGGTCATCCGGTCACCCGTTCAACCAATCAAAGCGTAATATGTTAATGATATGCTAAGGCCATCAACGTCTCACTATGATGTGCACTGACCACCAGGGGGCAGACGCTCTGACCGGTAGGTTAGCTTACTACTGGGGTCCCGCTGATCAGGACTGAGTGAGATGAGCTGGACATGCCCTGAGCCCTCCCGCAGTCCCTCGTGGCTGGCCAACCTCCTGCGTCCCTCCCTGGCCCCGATCGTGCACCAGTGGGGGCCGGCCTGGCTTGTGCCCTCTTGCAATCCAGGACCCCTCTGGAGATGTCGAAGAGCCAGTTTCAGCCCGATCCTGTTCAACGCAGGAGCTGCCCCCTGTTGGTCAGTGCGCTCCCACAGGGGGAGCACCTCTCAGCCAGAAGCCAGGCTCACGGCTGGTGAGCGCAACGGCGATGGCGGGAGCCTCTCCCGTCCCCAGTGCATGAATTTTGTGCACCAGGCCTCTAGTAATATAATAATAACAATAACAGCAACACTAATGATAATAGTAGCAGTGAGGCAGAGGTAGGTGTGACTCCGACTCCACAAACTCAGGTGTGTGTGCCTGTTCTTTTATTTTCATTAAAATAAAAATTGGCTCCAGAATCTGGGATCTTATGAGGCACCAAAGGGAGGAGCTTCTGACCACGGGGCCATCCGGGGTGCTGCGGACCTTCCCAGAGTTCTGCCTTTGGGGGTCTCTCTACTTCTCTGCCCCGTGGGTCAGGGGCCTGGCCTCGTGAGGTTCATCCTGTCCCAGGGGCCCATTGACCCCTGACCTGTCTCCGAACTCAGGGACATCTCTTCCCCTCCACTGTAACTGCCTCCAAAGGCACGCTCCTTCCTCCTTCTCACTGCTCCCTCCGGGAACACCTCACACAACGTTTCAGTGACCTTGGCTTTTACACAAACAGGGAAATGTTAGCGTTGGCGTGGAGCAGGTTTTGCTCTGCCCCGTAAAACCCCAGGCGGCGTGGAACGGAAGACCTGGCTGAAGCTTCACCCATTTTATTTTTTGCGGAAGTATTTTACAGTCAACTAAAGACACTGGTTATATCTCACCCCTGGTTAGTTTAGTATTCATTTTTAGAAAGTAGAAACATTGTCTTGCATTATCACGAAACTATTAGCACACATAAAATGAACAATTTCCTAATATTATGTAATAAACAATTGGCCTCGTTGCAGGGGCTAAAACTGAGACTCGGGTGGGTAACTGATTGGTATCACTCAGCTACTGGGCAACAAAGCCAGGATCTGAACACTGATTCGATCCCAAGGTGGACTCCCATACCCCCTTTTTGCACAGTGGTGCACTTTAAAAGAAAAAAAAGTTTTTATTGACTTTTAGAGAGAGAGGAAGGGAGAGGGATAGAGAGATAGAAACATCATCAATTGGCTGCTTCCTGCACACACCCCACCGGGGATTGAGCCTACAACCCGGGGAATGTGTCCTGACCGGGAATCAAACCGTGACCTCCTGGTTCCTGGGTCAACACTCAACCACTGAGCCACGCCCGCTGGGCAGTGGTGCGCTTTTTACTGTCCTCTCCCACTCACCCACCCGCCAGCTCTCACCGCAACCCTGAGAGCGGCCGGGCAGGCATTGCAATCCCATGTTGAACTGACCAGGAAACGGAGGCCCAGTGGAGTGTCTTGCCCACGGAGGCCCCGGGAAGGACTGGTTGTGAAAGGGCTCCCAGGACGTTCAAGCAGATGGCAGGAGGGCAGTTACCAGGGTGAGCTGGTGCAGACACGGGCCTCCTGCCCCGGGGCCCCCAGGGGGCTCCAGCCTCCACATAGTACCTTGGCCTCCTCCTCCCCAGCATCCCCTCCCCTTCCTTCCTCTCCTGATCTTCATTCTCCCTTCCCTCACCCCTCCTTCCAGGACCTCATTCATTTCCTCACTTCCTCCAAGGAGCAGTTGACGCAGTGACTGAGCAGTGACCTCTGGCCCTCCTGCCTCCTCCCTCCTCCTCTCAGCAGGAGCCCTGTCGCCTGGACCGCAGAGCCTTCCCCATTTCCTCTCCAGCCCTCGGCTCATCTCCCACCGTGTCCCGAGGGCCTATGGCTGGCCTCCAACAGGCAGCGTGGACACACATGGAAAAGCCATTTACTTCCAGGAGCGTCGCTTCCTCCGCTCCGGCCCGGCCATCCACTGTTCCACGTTCTGCTTCTCCAGAGCCCGGGGCTCCAGAATCAGGGCTTGAATGGTCACAGCTGGCAGGGAGCTGGGTGACCCCTACAGCAGGGAGGGAGGGGGAGGGAGGGGGAGGACCCTGGGGGTTAGCTGGGTGGGGGAGGGCGTGGATGGGAGTGCAGGCAGGAGGAGGCCGGCACCAGAGTCACCTGGCCCTGAGCTCCACACTGTCGGACCCGCTGCTGCCCATCGCCAAGCACAAGGGCCCAGGTGTCGGGGCGCCTGGCAGCCTCACCACTGCCTGGGCCGCCGATTCCTCCCAGAAAACTGAGGGCGGCCCACCTCCTCACAGCCTCTGGGAGGGCAGGGTGACCACACCCGGTGGCCAGGAAAGCCATGTAACTAGTTGGTTAACACAGCACGCAACTGAGAAAGAATCTGAGCCTTCTTTTTTTCTTTTTAATTTTATTTTAGAGAGAGAGGAAGGGAGAGGGATAGGGACATAGAAACATGGGTGAGAGAGAAACATCATCTATCGGCTGCCTCCTGCACGCCCCCTGCTGGGAATCAAGCCCACAACCCAGGCATGTGTCCTGACTGGGACTCAAACTGGTGACTTCTTGGTTCATGGGGTGATGCTCAACCACTGGGCCACACCAGCCGGGCTCTGAGCCTTCTTGTCAGAGAGAAGGGACTGAGCAGTCCATAGGCCCTGGCTAGCCCAGTGAGCACAGCCTCAGGTGGACGGGGACAGCTGGAGAATGTCGGGGGATGGGGGGTGGGCGGTGGAGGGGCGCATGGGGCTCTGGAAGTCAGGTCACTGGGGAAAGTGCAGAGAAGCTGAGCTGAGGCAGGGCCATCCGAGGAGTATTGGGAACACCTGGCTCTCGGAGCCCGTGCAGGCAGTAAGTCGTCGGTCACCATTAGGTGGAGAGAGAAGCCTGGCTATGCTGTGGGACGGATGGGACGATGGATGACCTTCATTCGCCAGGGAGGTGTGAATGATTTCCTAACGCTCCTGGAGAACTCAGCCCCAGGGTGGGCGTTTTAGGGAAGCAGATCCCAGTTCGCCCTAAACAGAGAGAGGTCAGGAGTGCACATTTATCGAACGTGTGCCGTGTGCCGTGTGCCAGGTGCCTACAAGGTGCTGGATGCGTGTGGTTGCATCCTCCCTGTCCAATAGCGTGACGAGGTCGTCATTAAAGACCAGGGTGGCGACGCTGCCTGTCCAGCTGTGTGGCTGGTGCAGCGCCCACCACGTAGGTCCATGGGGAAGGTGAAGGGCCATCTCCCCAGGTTGCAGAGGGGCCTCCTGGTCCGCAAGGGAGGTTCCTCGGACCCACTCAGAGCCCTCAGCCTGGTTCTCCACATGTCAGCTCCAACTGTCCAGAAACTGGACCCTCAAGTCCATCCTATAACCTCACTTTTCCGAGTTCCGCTGAGAGTCCCCTCCTGGCTCCTGATTCCTCACCATCTCCTCTCCCTCTTTCCAGGTTCTCGCAAAGGAATGAGTGCAGGTGCTGATGGGAGCCCGTGGGACCCAGGCAGGCTGTGGCTGAAGGAGCTCACAGGGCCTGAGCAGGAGGGCAGATGAGAAGCACGGAGCATGCCCAGAGCAAAGGGCAGGGCTAGGTTGCCCGGCTTGGCTGACGATGCTCCTTGGGAAAAGGGGGGAGGAAGAAAGGGGGGCACCCACCCACATACAGCACTGTGCCTTGCACTTAGTAGGTGCTCAAGAAATGATCGCTAAACTCATTGTTTACATTCTTCAGGTCGAGGGGTATAAGTAATTGTAATAGGCAGGTGCCATCTATGCATAACCTCATTCACTCTTTTTAAGAAAAACACGGTCTAAGTGAAGAAACTGAAGCTCAGAGGGGAGAAGTAACATGCTGGGTCACACAGCAATAATGGGGCGCAGCTGTGTTCTGACCACTGGACTCTCTTGCCTCTCACACGTGAAGGACGCTCCCCGGCGGCAGAGGCAGGAGCTGTGGGCCTGCTCTCCCGTTCCTGTCCCGCTTCCTCGCCTTCCAGACGGGCCGCAGCTGAGCCTGGCAGAGCCTGGTTGCAGGATTGGGCACCCACTCGCCTCTATAATGGTTAATTTAGGTGTCACTAAGCGAGGCCATGGGGCCAGAGATTTGGTCACACCTGATCCCAGGTGTGTCTTTGAAGGTGTTTCTGGGTGAGATTAACGTTTGAATCTGGGGACCGAGTAAAGCAGATGGCCCCCACCCCGTGTGGGTGGGCCGCATCCAATCAGTGGAAGGCCTGGAGGGGACGAAAAGGTCAACCTTCCCCCAAACAAGAGGCAGCCCCCTGTGGAGAGCGGCTACTATGGTGTTTGGACAGGTTCAATGAGAGGGCACAGTCCTCTCATGGCCACGTGCAAGTCCCAGCTTGGAGGGCAGGGCCCTCCCAGCAAAATGATAGCCAACAGCTGTAGTTGTAAGCGTGAACCTATGGTCCGAACACGTGGCCCCACGTGCCTGAGTGATGTGGGCTTGATAGAGTTCAGGTGCACGTAGTTGAGTAGGATTGAAACCCACGAGAATGTTGTAAACACCTTGACCACGCCCTTACTTTGCCTCGTGGGAATCTGGCTATAAAATAAAGACAGGCCTTGTGGGCCCTCTATCTCCATCAGAGAGGGCAGCGTCCCACCGAGACCCATCTTTCATTCTCTTGTGTGTCTTTCCTCAATCCTTCACCGCCCCCTCTCAGGCTCACCCTTGGCCATGCTGGCGAGGCACAGCCCCAACCCCTGCCTTTGAACTAGAACTGAGACGGCGGCTCCTTTCGGGTCTCAAGCGTGCTGGCTTTCAGACTGGCTCACGCCACAGCTCTCTCTCCTGGGCCTCCAGCACGCCGGCTGCCCCCATAACCACGTGAGCAACTCCTTATTATGTGTCTCTTTCTATACACTGAGTGGCCAGATTATTATGATCTCTGAACGCATAATAATCTGGCCACTCAGTGTGTGTGTGTGTGTGTATTAGAGGCCAGTGCATGAATTCATGCATGGGTGGGGTCCAGCCAGTCTGGCCAGGGGGAGGTTGGCCAGCCTGTCTGCTGGTCGAGGGGACAATTTGCATATTAGCCTTTTATTATATGGGATATACACTGAGTGGCCAGATTATTATGTGTTCAGAGACCATAATAATCTGACCACTCAGTGTACACACAGCCTATCCGTGGTGTGTCTGGAGAACCCTTTCGAAGCACCTCCCTCGTTGGCCCTCCTGTCCAAGGCCTTTGTTGCTAAGGAGACAGGCAGAGTGGGCTGAGAAGCACCTGCCGAGTCCGCGGTTACCCCGGTGGTCCCGGGTAAGAAGGCGCTAATGCCACCAGCAGAACAGATGAACTCTGGGGCCGGCAAAGACCCTCGCTGGAAGCCAGAGAAGCCTTTAAAGCTTCCCAGTTCACCTGCCTGATCCTCACATTTGCTCTGGAGACAGAGCTGCCGCCCAGCCTGAGGTACACGGCAGCCAAATCCCCAGTCCTTGCTCCCAAAGGAACATCTGAAGATATTCCCAGTGTGTGTGTGTGTGTGTGGGGGGGATCAAACCAAGTGGGCCACTTGGCCTGGACAACAGGGTCAGTAAGACATGTGTCAGCCCCACGCCATGGGAGCCTGACTCCCAGGGGCCACCTGCCATTCTGCTTAAAGCCGAACTGGGGGCTCAAGACCCCAAGGATGGCATGCACGGTCCTTGGCCCTGGGTTGAGTGAGAGTGGCACAGAGGTCTGTGCACAGTCTTAGGGCAAGTGAGAGGCTGGGAGAGCCCTTGCGAGCACCCCTGGGCGCAGGAGGGGCCTGCCTGGCACTGAGCTCTGAAGTGTCCTGTCCCTGCTCAGTCCCATGAACCTGACACCTGACACCAGATCCCTAGCCTCACTGGGGCCCAGGATTCTCACCCTCCCTGCCCCCAGAGGATGGAAAACTGACCTCATCTCAAGTTGTCATGCAAAGGACCACTAAGGCAGCAGGACATCAAAAAGGAGGAGGAGGAGGAGGGGGGGGGGAGAGGAGGAGGAGGGGGAGGAGGAGGAAAAGGAGGAGAGGAGGGGGAGGAGGAGGAGGAGGAGGAGGAGGAGGAGGAGGAGGAGGAGAGGGGGAGGAGGGGGAGGAGGCGGAGGAGGAGGAGGAGGAGGAGGAGGAGGAGGAGGAGGAGGAGGAGGAGGAGGAGGAGGAGGAGGAGGAGGAGGAGGAGGAGGAGGAGGAGGGAGGAGGAGGAGGAGGAAAAGGAGGAGGAGGAGGAAGGAGAGGAGGAGGAGGAGGAGGAAGAGGAGAAGGAGGAGGGGGAAGAGGAGGAGGAGGAGGGGGGAAAGGGGAGGAGGAGGAAGAAGAGAAGGAGGAAGAGGATGAGGAGGAGGAGGAAGAAGAAGAAGAGAAGGAAGAGGAGGAGGAGGAGGAGGAAAAGGAGAGAGCTGGGATTCAGAGCCCTGGTCAGGAGGATGCCAGCTTCAGGGTCCAGACTTCGTAGGTCAAACCCAGATAGAGCAGGCCTGATGCTGGTGGTGCTCAGGGTGCTGGTGGTGGTGGTGGTGGTGGTGGTGGTGGTGGTGGTGGTGGTGGTGGTGGTGGTGGTGGTGGTGGTGGTGGTGGTGGTGGTGGTGGTGGTGGTGGTGTGTGTGTGTGTGTGTGTGTGTGTGTGTGTGTGTGTTCAAGCATACGTAACAGTATATACAAACGAACGAACGTACAGCTTGATGAGTGGTAACCCCTACTCAAGCCACGAAATAGGACGTTACTAACACCCAAGAAGCCCCCATATGCTCCTGTAAGTTTTTTCATTTAATCTTCACAAGAAAGAAAGTGTTTTATCTCCATTTCTCTGTGAAAAAATGAAAGCTGGAAGAGGTTTAAAAATGCCCCGAAGTTTCACAGTTCACGGGTCAAACCCAAACTGCATCCCAGAGCTCCCGCCACAGTCCCCGTGCTTCTAACAGGACGTGAGGGCGCGAGGGCTGCGGGAGGTGGGTCTGAACCTTGGCTCCCTGGTCAGGAGTGGGGCAGGGGGCCCTGCCCTGGGCAGGCGGCTGGCCTGGAGGAGGCGGGCCTTTCTCAGGGACTCTGATTTCCCACATCACAGAATAAAGACGCGGGCGCTCGGGGCCCTCCCCTCGGTGCGCCCAGCCGGGTTTCCTTGCCTCCTGCATTATGGATGGAGTGAATCACCTGCTAAATAATTCACGTGTCATCGGGGCAGGGAGGTAACAGGACAGCAGGGGCAAAGGTGCCGGAGAGCTGAGGTTGGCAACCTGAGCCAGGACCCCATCTTTCCAGGCGGGCTTTGCTCTGGGGAGACGGAGCCGGAGAGTCCGGCAGGCTCCGTGGCAGGCGGGCGGCCACACGGGCGATGGGGGCCGTGGACAGTCGGCGGGCCCTGCGCAGACCACCCAGCCTCCTGCTGCTGCCACCCCTCTGCCTACTGTGTCTGGGGGCCTCAGGTGAGCGATACTCAAACCACCCCCACAGGAGCCCATTCCCACTTGCACCCCATTATTCCCTCCCCTTTCTTTCTTTTTCATTTTAAAAAAAATATATATGTTTATTGATTTCAGAGAGTAAGGGAGAGGGAGAGAGTTAGAAACATCAATGATGAGAGAGAATCATTGATTGGCTGCCTCCTGCACACCCCACTGGGGATCCAGCCAAAATCCAGGCTTGTGCCCTGACCGGGAATCAAACCCGTGACCTCCTGGTTCATAGGTCGATGCTCAACCACTGAGCCACGCCGGCCGGGCATCTCTTCCCTTTCTTCCTCGGGATCCTTCTTTCGCACTCACATAGCCATTAAGTCTATCCGTGTCATTGACCTGCTAGACATCAGCCAGCGTGCTCTGAGCGGCTTCTTCCTGTCAGGTGGGGGAGGCCGGGCCCGAACAGGGCTCTGCATCACCCTAGAAGCCGGGGTGGTCCTGGGGACCACTGCCCAGCGGTGAGCGTGGGAGTGACCTGGTCCGATCTGGTTTCATTGTTTCCCCCCAAGCCTGGTGGGCCGTCAGGGCACTGACAGCTGGTGGGACAGGAAAGAATCCTTTTCTGGGTTCTTGTCCTTCTTGGTTAATTGAACCTCAGAATTTTGCCTTCGGTCCCTCCCCTCCGACTCCACGCCTGTCTTCTCTTCTCTCTGGAGGAACCAATAGCAGCAGGAGACTCTCAGCCCTAGTGTCGGACGGGGATCCACTGCAGCCCCACCGCCTCCCGGGGGGCTTTGGACACGTGATTTCGTGTTTCACAGTCTCAGGGATGCAGTGATTGTAACAATTAGGGGCAGCGGGTCCCGAGGTGAGAGTGCAGGACAGAGCCTCGCACTCAGCAAAGGCAAGCTGGCGTGACGTACTCCTGCGGCTCAGTTTCCCCTGTGGCACGTATGTTAGTCCCCCGTCCAGGGGCTGTCAGCACGTTGGAGCAGCCTGGCCGCAGGGGCAGGACACCCCGGTGCTTGGGCAGATGCTGGGGTCCGTGCCAGGCCTGGGCAGCCTGACCCCGTGATAAAGAGCTGACGTCTGACTCTCTGATGGACTCCACGGGAGTCCCTGTGTGGTGGCTCATCTGTCACTGCCACCCTGGTTCCTGGTACGAGGCAGGCGCTTGACAGTTTAAACAGCTGACAGGTGAATAGGTGCTGGATGGGCCAATGCAGGCAGGCGGGGTCTTCCTTTTGCCGCTGGCTCTGAAACCCCGTGGCATCCTGACCTGAGGTCTCCGGAGCCTGGGTGGCCAGTGCCACACAGCTGTCCTGACTCTCGAGTCATCTGGCCGGTCCCCAGCCTTCCGCTCCTCCAGCACAGCCGAGCAGGAGGCTGCAGGCTCCACCGGACACGGTCCCTGCCTCAACTCCCCAAGGGCTTGTGCTGTCTGATCCAACCTGTCCATGCTGTCCTGGCTGCAGACCAGGCTCTGGGCAAGGAGGGGGCAGGAGAGCCGACAGCTCAGATGTCCCGCGTGTCACTGTCCCCAGGGCAGCCCGACGAGGAGGTGGCGTCCGTCCAGGGAGTGCGGGGCGGCTCTGTGGAGCTGGCCTGTGGCTCCCCGCCCGCCCCCCTGGTGGTCTTCTGGAGCTTCACCCCGTTGGGCTCGCGGATCCCCCGGCCGGTGGCTGTCACCAGCGGAGCCGAGTTCGAGGTGGAGGCCGGGGCCTCGGCTCTGGGGACCGTGAGCCTGCGGAACAGCAGCCTGGTGCTGGGGGAGCTGCGGGAGGCTGCCCGCGGCCACTTCCTGTGCCAGGCCCTGCACGCCACCGGAGGCCGGCTGCACACCGCCTACTCCCACTTCAGTCTGGCCGTGCTCGGTGAGGGCCCGGCAGGGGCCTGGGCTGGAGCGCTGTGCATGCTGCGTGCACCCTTTGCATGCGCTGCCCGCTGTGTGCTGCAGGGCCCAGGCGCTGCCAGGCCGCCCCTGGGGAGGAGGGAGCCGGGGATGTCCGGGAGACTGTGGGCAGGCCAGCCCCCAGCCAGCAAGGGCGGGGCCACCGGGCACAGCGGGCACGGCCTGGGTCTGCGATGACCAACACAGAGCCTCTTCTTTCCTGGCAGTGCCTGTGTCGAAGCCTCAGGTGCGGCTGAGCGAGCCGTCCCCGGTGGAGGGGGCATCGGTGGTGGCCACCTGCACAGTGCGGGAGGGCACGGAGCCTGTGACCTTGGCCTGGAAGCACCAGGCACCCAGAGGCCATGAGGAGGCCCCGGTGGGGGTCACGGAGCGAGTGCTCCTGCTGGACCCCGTCAATCGGACACACCTGGGCTGGTACGTGTGCAGCGCCCACAACGCCGTCAACCAGCTGAGCAGCGACGGGGCCTTCCTGGACGTCATCTGTGAGTGCAACGGGTGTGGGGGCAGGTGGGCAGAGCTGGCACCCAGCTACCCACTTCACTCGGCCCCCTGACACACTCAGGGCCCCCAGGAGTGCCCCAGCCTCGGGGTACGGCCCCCACGGGTGCCAAATGCGGCTCCAGGACACTGGGTTGTAACCTTGTCAAGGTCATGGGCCCCTCTTCCCAGGAAAACGTGCGTAGATTCGCAGTCACAATTTTACCCACAGTTCAGGGGTGGCCCTGAAAGCCTACCTTTGGGTTAAGCCCGAAGAACTCTCAGGGACCACCCAGACCCGAGGAAACGGGAGGCCCTGTGGATAAAGAGGGCACAGGTGGGTCCCCAGAGGGACTTCTGAGAGCAAATGAGGGGTTAATTTCAGAACAAAGAACTCCAAAGCAGCCAGCGAGGAGGAAGTAGCCAACTATACAAAGCAGAGGGAAGACAGGAGAGTTAGTTCAGGAGAGAGGAGAACCCAGACTGGGAATGAGCTTGAAAGGGATCAGAAGTTGGTATGAAAGACGAGGGCTAGACAGTCTAGAGCCGCGCTGTCCAGCGTGGTGGCCACGCGTGGCCCCGAGCACGCGAGATGTGGCCAAACCGAACAGATGAGCTTGGAGTGTACGATGCACACAGGATTGTGTCGCTAAAGAAATGATATGAAATATTTCATCAGTATTTTTCATATTGATTATACACTAAAGCAGTGGTTGGCAAACTCATTAGTCAACAGAGCCAAATATCAACAGGACAACGATTGAAATTTCTTTTGAGAGCCACATTTTTTAAACTTCTTCTAACGCCACTTCTTCAAAATAGACTCACCCAGGCCGTGGTATTTTGTGGAAGAGCCACACTCAAGGGGCCAAAGAGCCGCATGTGGCTCGCGAGCCGCAGTTTGCCGACCACGACACTAAAGTGAGAATATTCTGCATGTATTTGGTTAAATGAAAAATACTAAAGTTATTAACACCTATTGATGTCTTCTGCGTGGTTGAGTTCAGGTACTTTTTCGCTTAAAGATCTGGCTACCGGGAATTGAAGCATCTGTTGGTCACACGGCTGCTGGACAGTGCTGGCCCGGAGGTTGTAAGGAGCAGGGACGGACGGGGTCTCGTCGGTCTTGTTCGAGGCAGCTTGTGGGAATTGTAGGCTGAGGACGGTGGAGGAGAGAGATGAACCATTCTCGGGAACGATGCAGAGGCAGAATAGAAGCAGGAAGAGAATTCCGTCCTTGCCAGGGGTTGGGGAGAAAGGACACAGGAGAGAGGGGAAGGTGGAGACCCAAAGAACTGGAAAGAGCCGGCTGCTGGGATCATGCCCAGGGGACTGCCCACCTGTTCTCTCCCCTCTCGTCTCAAGGGACCAACCGGGCCAGTCCCTCAACGCCAGGCAACGTGAGAGGGCTGGGCACCCTCTGCTGCCCACCCAACTCTGGCCTGTCCCCTACCTCAGCCCAGCCCACCAGGCTCACAGGGAAGCCTCCCGGAGTCCCAGGGAGTCCCCTCGGGCTCCCCCAGTCTGGGGCTCACTCCACAGACCCCCGTCTCCCACACTGGGCTGTGCCTGTGGCCCCTGGACTCTGGCTCCTTAGGGGCCTAGCACAGTGGTTGACACCGTTGGTGCGTGAGACGTGGTGGCTGGAGGGTGAGCAGATGTAGCGGTGAGCACCTGAGCAGATGCAGGCTGGAGAGGTGTGACGGCCTCCCCTGCCCCCCACCCCCAGATGGTCCGGACAAGCCTGTGATCACCATGGAGCCGCCGGGCTTCACCGAGGAGGGTTTCTGGGCCAGCGAGAAGGAGGAAGTGACTCTGAGCTGCCTGGCTGCATCCAACCCCCCCAGTCACTATGTGTGGCTCCGGGACCACACGCAGGTCCACACCGGGCCTACCTACACCATCGCCCGCGCCAGCCGCGCCCACACAGGCCTATACACCTGCCTGGCCCACAACAGCCGCCTGGACACCCGCACACAGACTGCCATCCAGCTCAGCATCTACTGTGAGTGTGCCCGCCCCCCGCAACCCCGTGCTCCTGCAAACTGCAGACGCCCATAGGGAATGGGCAGATGTTGCAGGGAGGCAGGTCTGGGGGACCAACTGGAGTTGCAGAGCAGGGGGAGAGGCTAACAAACCTTGGGAAGGGCAGGGAGAGGGACAGCCCCCCCTCTCGGTCCCCCCATGCAGACACCCCTTCCGAGTGGTTGTCCCATGGTCCCCGGACTGAGCTGTGGCACAGAGAGGGGCAGAGTGAGGACAGCGAGACATGTGCCAGGCCAGGATGGCAGTGGGGCATGGGAGCACTTCCTGCTGGGGCTTCCAAGGGAGCCCCCAGGGTTGCCCAGCCCCCAAGCCATGCCCCTTGACCTGAGAGCTCAGCCTTTTGCTCACCAGCCAGCCCTTCAGAGGAGTCGGTCTCCCCTGCTCACCCACTTCTCCCCACGTCACCTACCAGGACGCCTCTGGCCCCAGCAGCTGGCACATGGGCAGTGTGGCCTGGTCCAGCCCCATCCGAGCCCACTTGTCCCCAGATCCCCCGGAGGGGCAGCCCTCCTGTGTAGTGCTCCCCGCCCCCGGGGCTGTGACTTTGGTCTGCGCCTGGCCTGGGGGGCTGCCAGCTGCCCAGCTGCAGTGGGAAGGGCCCCAGGGAACGGGCCCTGCCGCCCCCAGCAATGTCACCTGGAGCCATGCCGCCACCCAGCTGCCCAACGGCAGCGTCTTCACCTGCACCGGCCAGCACCCCGCCCTGGCGCGGCCCGCCGCCTGCAGGACCGTGCTGTGTGAGTGGGCACAGAGCTAGCCGGGCTCTGACATCCCTGGCAGAGGAGAGGGGAGGGTCAGGGGGGAGAATGGAGGGGCCCTGGGTCTGGGTGGGGCTCCGACCACAAACTCTGAGACTTTCCACGCAACAGGGAGGTGGCAGCTCTCAGCCCAGACCCCACCTCCCAACTTCTCTCCACCCAGGCTGCTCTCCATCTGCTCTGAGGCCTGTCCTCCTCTTCTCAGGCCTGGGGCCCCGTGACACCCTCCTGTCTCCCAGCCTCCAGGGTCAGCAGGCTCTCCCCCACCCACCTCCAGTCCCCCTCTCCCCCTCCCGCCCCCCTGACATATGACCTCTCCTGCTCCACTGCATGCTGTGCTTGAACTGTGCCTGGAACTTTCTCTCCAACTTGGAGACTCCTGTCCATCTACCAAAGACCAAGTTCAACGTCATCTTGTTTTCAAAGTCCTCCCTGAAGCCGCAGATAGCTGTCTCTCTACCTGCACCCCAGCATTCATCAGGCCGTATTGTACCTCTTTGCTAGCGTTTGTTCCCACGGTTTCTCTAGCACATGGTCAGCCTTCAACAAATAAGTGAAAAAATGAATGAGTTGATTAAGTAAAGGGAGGAGTGGGCGAGTGAACCAATAATGGAGGAGGGAGGGACGGGCTGGGCCTGTTGGGTCCCCTTCCCCCTGGAGGGTCAGGCTAAGCCCTGTATTCCCTCCTCAGGGGAACCCCTCCAGAGCCCTGTGTGCTGGACCGTGACCACATCGGGGGAGCAGTTCATCATGCTGAGCTGCGAGTGGGCTGGCGGCGAGCCCCCTGCCCTGCTGAGCTGGCTGGATGGGCAGCAGCAGCCGCTG
>JAJQQW010000023.1:14186443-14478943 GCA_025583905.1 Ia io | reverse complement strand
TAGTCCTGGCCCCGCGGTGAGACAGAGGCGGACACGCAGACGCAGCTGGAGAGCAGGCCAGCGGGTGCCCGCGGGCAGCGAGACGCGGTGCCGGAGACACAGCCTGGGGCTCCGACAGCCCGGCCCTGAGCAATCCCTAATAAACCTGCTGACCATCTCACCGCCCACAGGCAAAGGCCGCCCCAGTGCAGGTGGGCCCGGTTCTCCCGCTGGGAGGAGGCTGGGAGATGGGGTGCAGGACGTGTAGGCACGAGCCCCCTTCATTCACCTGCAGCGACAGGGCCTTCTGGCTATTTACTCTCCACGCCTCCAAGTCCCTCCCCGAGGGCACACCGTGACAGGACCTGCCGTCTGAGCTGGTGGCAGAGCAGGGCCAGAGCGCTGTCCCCTCCCTGTGGGGGAGGAGCGGCTCCGGGCCTGGTGACGAAGGGACAGGACGCAGGGGCCAGGCCCCAGGTCTGTGCCCAAAGGGGAGCACAGGCACCGCAGAGGCCGCTCCTGCCCCGGCCTGGCGCTGGCTGAGGGGACCCAGCTTGTGCCAAAGTCCCTCTCCGCCAGCTGCCAGCTGACTCACTGGCTCCCAGTGCGCGTGTGTCTGAAACACTGAGAATCACAACCCGATGCCTGTTCGGGGCTGGCACTGCAGGGCACTTGGAGAAGCAGCCAGGCCAGAGCCCTCTGCCAGGGGGAAGGCAAGTGGTGCCCAGAGGAGTGGGAAACAGACAGGAACTGAAGCTGCCTGGGGGTTCTCACAGATTTGGGCTTTATTAGAAAAGGGGTGTCAGGTTCCCTCGGAGCCCTCAGGACGGGGCTCGGGTTTAGGGAAGCCTTAGCTAAATGTGGGGGATAGACAGAGCAGGGCCCCACTCCATGCAAAGGACCCTGCTGGCTTTTGGGTCAGCAGCGCAGACAGATTCTGTAAGGCAGTAACCAGCTGCTGCTTCTAGCCCAGAGCTCATAGCACCCTCTCCACCCTGCCTCCCCTCCTCATGCCCCTCTCCACCCTGCCTCCCCTCCTCATGCCCCCCTCCCCTCTCCACCCTGCCTCCCCTCCTCATGCCCCTCTCCCTCTCCACCCTGCCTCCCCTCCTCATGCCCCTCTCCCTCTCCACCCTGCCTCCCCTCCTCATGCCCCTCTCCCCTCTCCACCCTGCCTCCCCTCCTCATGCCCCTCTCCACTCTCCGCCCTGCCTCCCCCTCCTCATGCCCCCCTCTCTGCCCTGCCTCCCCCCTGCCCCCTCCTCATGCCCCTCCCCCTCCTCTCCCCTCTCTCCACTCCTGCCCTGCCTCCCCCCCCATGCTCCTCTCTCATGCCCCTCCCCCTCCCTCTCCACCCTGCCTCCCCTCCTCATGCCCCCTCCTTGTCATACCCCTCTCCCCACCCTGCCTCCCCCTCCTCATGCCCCTCTCCCCTCTCTCATGTCATGCCCCCTCCCACTCTCCGCCCTGCCTCCCCTCGTCATCCCTCTCCCACTCTCTGCCCTGCCCCCCCTCCTCATGCCCCCCTCCCCTCTCCACCCTGCCTCCCCTCCTCATGCCCCTCTCCCCTCTCCACCCTGCCTGCCCCCCTCCTCATGCCCCTCTCCCTCTCTCCACCCTGCCTCCCCTCCTCATGCCCCTCTCCCCTCTCCACCCTGCCTCCCCCTCCTCATGCCCCTCTCCCACTCTCCACCCTGCCTCCCCCTCCTCATGCCCCTCTCCCTCTCCACCCTGCCCTGCCTCCCCCTCCTCATGCCCCTCTCCCCTCTCCCCCTGCCTCCCCCTCCTCATGCCCCTCCTCTCCTCCCCCCTCCCCCCTGCCTCCACCCTGCCTCCCCTGCCTCCCCCTCCTCATGCCCCTCTCCCACTCTCCGCCCTGCCTCCCCCTCCTCATGCCCCTCTCCCACTCTCCGCCCTGCCCCCTCCTCATGCCCCATGCCCTGCCTCCCCCTCCTCATGCCCCTCTCCCACTCTCCACCCTGCCTCCCCCTCCTCATGCCCCTCTCCCCTCTCCGCCCTGCCTCCCCTCCTCATGCCCCTCTCCCACTCTCCGCCCTGCCTCCCCCTCCTCATGCCCCTCTCCCACTCTCCGCCCTGCCTCCCCCTCCTCATGCCCCTCTCCCACCCTGCCTCCCCCTCCTCATGCCCCTCTCCCACTCTCCCGCCCTGCCTCCCCCTCCTCATGCCCCTCTCCACTCTCCGCCCTGCCTCCCCCTCCTCATGCCCCTCTCCCACTCTCCGCCCTGCCTCCCCCTCCTCATGCCCCTCTCCCACTCTCTGCCCTGCCTCCCCCTCCTCATGCCCCTCTCCCACTCTCCGCCCTGCCTCCCCCTCCTCTCCGCCCTGCCTCCGCCCTGCCTCCCCCTCCTCATGCCCCTCTCTCCCACTCTCTGCCCTGCCTCCCCCCTCCTCATGCCCCCCCTCTCCCACTCTCCGCCCTGCCTCTCCCCCCCTCCTCATGCCCCTCTCCCACTCTCTGCCCTGCCTGCCCCCCTTGTCATGCCCCTCTCCCACTCTCCGCCCTGCCTCCCCCTCCTCATGCCCCTCTCCCACTCTCCGCCCTGCCTCCCCCTTGTCATGCCCCTCTCCCACTCTCCGCCCTGCCTCCCCCTCCTCTGCCCCTCTCCCACTCTGCCCTGCCTCCCCCTCCTCATGCCCCTCTCCCACTCTCCGCCCTGCCTGCCCCCCCTCCTCATGCCCCTCTCCCCACTCCGCCCTGCCCCTCATGCCTCCCCCTCCTCATGCCCCTCTCCCCACTCTCCGCCCTGCCTCCCCCTCCTCATGCCCCTCTCCCACCACTCTTCTCCCCCTCCTCATGCCCCTCTCCCACTCTCCGCCCTGCCTTAGGAAGGAATATTGCGTCCCCTAAGGGAGCCTGCCTGCCTCCACACAGCTGTGAGGCTCAGGTATTTTCCCAGCTTCCCCCACCCCCCAAAATAAACCCACATTCGTCCTAGATCCTGTTCCTTCAGAACAGAAGGGATGAACTCACTGGGCTCTTGGACGTGTGCACGGGGTGGGTGGTGGTTCCTGGGAGGGCAGGGTGGAGGTTGCAAACAATTTCAGAGTAAGAGTCCCCCGCACCCCCACCCCCGCCGCACTCCAATCACAGCTACAGCAGCTTCACACACACAGGGAGCCGCTGAGGCCCCTGCACCGTGGTCTCCATGGAAGCAGCATTCTCTTTTAATATAAAATCATTCCACCAATAGAACCTGTCCAAGCTACAGCCTGTCAAATATGTACAATCTCAGACAGGCTGTTACAGCTTTCCAGGGAAACAGAACACACTTTCCAACATGACACAAAAGCATGCACCTCCGAGTCAACGCGTTAGAGGACAGCAACGCAGGTGGGTCCCACGGTCACGTGAATGTCCCAGCAGCTCCGCCGCTGGAAGGTCTGGGACAGACACGGTCCGCTGTCCAGACGCTCCGGCCTCCAGACTCGTTCAACAGAAACAAAAGGCGGGAGAAATGTTTGCAAAGACCACAAGGTTCAAAACCTGGCAGTTTAACTTGCACCCCGTACACCACCAGCCTGTCACCTGTCACCTGTCACCTGTCACCAGACTACCCGTGCCTGATCGAGAAAAGGGGGGAAAAGGAGAGCGTGACATGATGTCACAGAAATGGGAAGTTTAATGCTAACACAAAGAATCGGAGAGAGTTCTAAGGCGAAAGGAACAGGAAGAGGCCTGAGCAACTACAGTGTCACTAAGCCGAGCGAAGATCAGATCCTGGTGGGGGACGGGGTGGTGATGGTGGTGGTGGTGGGGCGCGATCAGAGGGAGAGAGTGCACTCTGGGAGCTGGGCCCCACGGCCCCACGTGGGCAGAGGCAGCTTCCCTGGCTGTGGGCGCGGCGGCAGGGATCTCAGCAGGGCGGATGGAGCACGTGGATTGGACGGGGTCCACGGATGAGGGAACCACAATGCTTTGGAACGCGGCGTGGAAAAGTGGAAGGAGCTCGGGTTACGGCTCCACCTCACCGGGCTCACATGCGGGCGCTGTGGCTCACTGCGAGGCTTGTGGGCTTCAACACCTACTTTGTGGGTTTGCTGTGAGGGTGGTGAGACAGCGGTAATGAGCTCGAGCCCGGTGCCCGGTGCCCGCAGAGGTGGGTGCCACCCCCGCCGTGGGCCGTGTCCCTGGACTTCCTGGAGAAGTGACACCAGGCAGGACTAGCTTGGGGGACTGCTTGGGGCATGACAGTTCAGAACAGCTCGTGAGTAGGGAGAACTAAGAACTCCTAAACATAAAGGCTATTATATATATATAGTATATTTATATTTATATATCTCAATATATAAAGGCATTTTTATAAATAAAATACAATAAAGGGATAACACTTAAAACAGCGTTACTAATCATATAAATAAGGCGTCCACAAGGAGGCTGCCCTGAAGGTGAAGTTGTCTTCTTTCCCGGGGGGCAGGTCCCACGTTCCAACTCCAAAGCAGTTTAGGACCTGGGCCCGGGCTGACACCTGCTTCCTGGATCAGAACCACCACCTTCTAACAGCTGTGCCTCCGTCTCCCCAACTCCCTGCTGCAGCTCGACCGGCAGACACAGGGCAGGCTTCTGTGGTCGTGTCCTACGACGTGGTCCTTGGCTACCACAGACGTCGGGACGCAGCCCTCCCTCCAGAGCTAATTGCATCTTCCTAGACGGCACGGCCGTGGGCTCCGGGGCAGAGAGCTCGCTGCTGGGGCACCCTGACACCTGGCCGCGAAGTGCCGCACCTTACACTTCCTCGGAGGAACTCTTGCAGAGTGACTCGGCTTCGACAGCACATTTCACCAAAGTTCTACTTATAAAACATATAAACGTGTGGGGGAATAGGATGCACTCGTATAGACAGTAGATTAGCATAGTATTCTAGTGTGTTTTACTGTAACTTCTGGGAAACTAACTTATTTCACCGAATGCTGGCACTGCTGGACTCTGAAGAGAATGATTCTGTTTCTTTCCCCGAAGGGACGCACATCCCCCAAAGGAGCGATGATCCATTAAAGCTGGGCTCGAGCGCCTCGGCACACAGGGTTCTGTGTGTGCTTTTAGGGGCGGAGAAGGAAAGCCCCCACCAGCAGCTGCGGGCGGGCGCCCTGCCACTCGGGCAGCATAACTGATGGGCCGCTCTGCTGACAAAGATTAGGTGCCAGTTTACTATGACATGATTCTGAAAAAAGCCAGGGAATTTCAAACCATACCCTCCTCATCCTCCACGTTAAGGCTTTCTAACAGCCGCACTGCCCAGGTGTGGCCAGGCGGGGAGTGAGAGGAGGACGATTTCGGGTGGAGCAGCACCATGAGCACAATCTTACACTAACGGGAGCTGCTGCCAAGGGGGCTCCTTGAAACCCGCCCCTTTCTCCTTAAAATGTCAATCTTTCTCCTCAAGCCATCAATTTAAAGTCTCATTTTGTTCCTGCTCTTAGAAATACTTAACAAGTGGCCTCCAATGACCATTTTATAGACACATGCAAGTTTAAAGCCGAAGGGCTCGGCGGCATTCTTCTCTGCCTCGGCTGCCTTCTGCGGACGGACTGCCCTGCCACAGCCCCGCCAGGCCTCGGCCCTGTCCAGGACACTGTGTGATCAGGGCCCGGAAGACGGACGCTACTTGTGCCCACGTGCAGAGAGGCACCGGCTCAGCTGTCACTGTGTGCAGGCACTCATGGCAATCATGCGATGTGCTATTGTAAACAGCAGGTTACAACTGTGGTTGCTTCAGGATGTTCTCCGAAAGTCTGATTAGACAATACTGAAGGACAGCTTTCCACCTGAAAACTTCCGACGGCCTGCAACGCCCTCTTAGGTGAGGCAGCCAATAGGCCGGGGCCTTGCAGGAGGTGCTCTGACGGGCACCGAGGTGCTTGGAAAACTTGGAATGCTCTGAGATGATCGAACACTATGCAAAACTAGGTTGTTTCCTACTGAGGGGGGAGGGAAAATTTTCAGGCATAAATAATATAAAAGGGCACACATTTTAAGATACATTCATATGACATTACTGCTACAAAAATAAATAATGCTTTTTCTCTGATTTGAATTAATGTCCCTCACACAGTCCATTCCCAGGCCTGTTCTGTGCAGTGACTGGCTGGAGTCCCGGGCACATCCTCAGGTCTCCTGGGGCTGCTGAAGGACCCCAGCGGGGCTGTCTAAAGGAATGCCAGGAGGAGACCATGTTGTCTTTTCAGTACAGTCCTTTGAAGCAGGTGGCAAGATAAGAGGATTCCAACTTAAAATTGTGTTCTCTGTTTCTGAATGGACACAGCTGTCTCCTGAAAAACACAAAGATTGGGGAGCACCGTGAAATCATAAAGGCTGATTTTCACAAAGCAGTCAACACACATTACTTGGAGCAATAAAGAAAGAATAATGAGTGAAAGCAGAGCCCAGGTGTGCTTAGTTTGAATGTGAGGGAGACAAAAGGTATAAAAGGTTTAAAATAAAGTTGAGCTCTGACGAGCAGTCATACAGTTCACCTCAGGGTTAAAGCAAAACCCTTAAAAGCCCCAAAATAACCACTATAAGTAAAGGCTACAACTCCAGGATCAACTCAAACGAACCCGAGGGACATGATCGCAAAAGCAAGTCTACCGTCCAGGTGCAAACGGAATCAAAGCCTATTTGGGTTTCTTTTCCAAGATGTAATGGGATTGACAGCCTGAGCTGAAGGAGGTGAATAATCACAAAGTTTCAAAATCTACCTAGTCAACTTTTCTTGAAGTATCCAACACCCCTCCCAGGCTTTTAAGAAAGAAGAGAGTGATCACAGAGAGGACACGTCTGCGCCACCTTCCCGTATCCGTAGCTACATGAAGACGATCTAGAAGCTAAGGTTGGATGATGCCTCTCTGTACCTCTGTTGCATCCCGCTGCATCCTCTGTGGAATCAGAGGTGACCTCACTCCTGCTGTCCTGACAGCACGTATGTGGAGCAGGTCTTGCTGCCACATCGTCCCCGATGCTCTCTCCAGGTGACGGGCCACAGTCGGGGGGTGTGGAAGCCTGACATGCAGGCATCTTCGTGTGACTGAGGGGCTTCATTTCCAAACCATCCTGAGGACAAGGCGCCACCACTGGGACCACAGAGAGGGGGCTGCTGCTGAAAGTGCCGTTCGTTTTGGTGAAACACCTACAAGGTATAAACCAAAGGAACAATTTTGTCTGGAGGAAGCAACAATTAAAATACATCGATTTTGAAATAGCATGTGTATCACAGATTCTTAAGAGACTGGTGCTTAAAAATAACTAAAATCTTCGCTATGATCTGATACATCAAAAACTCAGAAATAACAGTTAAAGTGCAATACAACAGGAGAATAAATCAAGAGGCAAACAAACCACTTAGGAATGGAACCTCAATGATGACCTACTCCCACATGCCTCCTGGGACTCAGTCCACTGTCAGAAGTTGTTTCCTAATTCATAACTGGCTCCTGAACACAGCACACAGCAGGAGAAGGCCATTAGCCACTGGAAGAAATGGGGGGTGGGTGGGGAGACTTAAAGCTAAGAAACTGTTGTCCACATAAGAGAAATGACCTTATGCAAACCAAGGAAAACATACTTCTTTGAAGTCCGGTAACAGGTTCCCTCTCACCCTTGGAAGAAATACTACTGAGTCAAAGCCTATAAGGATTAGATATTCAAAAACTAGATTTTGTTTCTTTTTCAAATCTTTTATTTGCAGAATTCACTTCAATTCTGCCATACTTTTATTTCTGGTCTTCATCTAAGATGTGTGTTTTGTTTTTCTTTCCATTCTTCAGACCGCATAATTCCTATTGATCTTCTAGTTCATGACTCTTCCTTCTGTTGTTTCTAATCTGATGACAAGCCCATTCCAGTTATTGTAGTTTTCTGCTTTGGAATTTCCATTTGGCCTTCTTTTTTACAGTTTCTATTTCACTGACAAAAATTCCCCATATGTGAATTCATGTGTGTACATCTTCCTTTAAATCCTCGAATGCGTTTTTGATAGCTGCTTTAAAGTCACTGTCTGCTTATTGTAACATCTGAGTTATCTGAGGGTCTGTTTCTGTTGACATAAAATAATGAAGACTCGGCCATGTATAGCTTGTACTTTTTTCCCAGATGAGATATATACATTTTTCCAAGCTGATCTTTACTTGGCTACTTCCTGCCCATTTCTAATCTCTCTAGGACCCTTAATTTCTTTTTCCTTCCTGATGGGACCTCTCAGTTCACTCATCTGTGAATTTCATCAGTGTCCTCTCTACTCTTTACAAATTATCAAGACTGATGGTAAGCAGACCAGATTTAATGTCAATTCCTTCCCATTAAACTCGCCAAACAGCTGACAAACCTCATTTGATTACATATCCGGAACTGCACTGATGCCTTTGGAATTGAGGAGAGGAGAGAAGAAAGGTAGAAAGTTCTTATTTGATTGAAATCTGTTTAACTCTTGAAATGCCCATTTTGTACAGGGTTTCTCAACTAAGTCTTTAGTGTAGGGGACTGGATTCTGGAAAAGCTTAGTAGGTATGCTATTAGGTATCAGGTGAGCTATTTATTATATATTACTCTGAACACTGAAAAGGGTTCAAATGAACTGAACACAGTGAGGCAGTCATTCACAATGTGCCACAAGCCCTAGGATCAAATTCAACTCCCCAGATTGCTCCAGTGCACATCCCCTCTTACCGGTTCTGAAAGCTTCACGTCAACACTCCAGTTTAGGCAGTAAGGGCAAAGTTTCCTAAGTTTATTACTCAAACAGAGGGATGACAAAGGGTCTGTGGGTGACAATGACTTTTTCTTACAAGTCCGCTCCAAGAATGCATTTAAGTGTAACCCTAAGAAGGCAGGGAAGGAAGAGTATAGAGGGGCCGGGTACAGAGCAGGAGACTCCACATGGAAAAGGCCCGCAGCAAGACCTCTCCAGGTCTTAGGAGAGCTGCCTGGGTAACGTGAGTGTGAGGAGGCCTGACAAGCATCTGAAAGGATGATTCCCAAAGGTATGCCGAGGGGTAAGCAGTCTCTCTCCCTCTCCTACCACGATTCCCAGCTGAGTGACGGCACCGCCACCTGGCACCATCCCTGACACCTCCTTCTCAGCCTGCCTCATCAACCAATTACTCATGTCTTTGTTCTTTCTAATCCTCAGCCGAGGATATGTTTTCTTATTGATTTTTTTTTTTTTTTAGAGAGAAGGAGGGAGAGAGATAAAGAGAAACACCAATTTCAGTAATTTAACTATGAAAAAGCATTACTATACACACAGCGGTTTTCCCTAATAATCAAGCCTGCTCTCATCATAACATAGAATAGAAACATCCCATAACACAGAGTTGAAAATAACAGGTGAGAAAAGATGAAGTCTATACAAAGAGAATGACTCTAATTTAAAGACTTCAAAAACCTTAAACCTTTTAATACCTTAGAAACAAAGTCTTTAATACTGCCAGTATTGCTAAAGAAACCAAAGCACAGAAAGATAAAAACTGTAAAGCAGGGGCAAAAAAAAAATTATAACAGCCTCCCTTCTTCAGAGTTTTATATCTTAGCTAAAATTTGAAGAACTTGTTTGCTAAAGGGAAAAATAAAATAAAAGGAGTCATACACCCACTCACAACAACCTGTGCAAATACGTATCAACATACCTATTGTTATTCCAGCAATTTCGACAGGTGATGCACTCCACTGGATCGGTCTGAGGTACGGCTGTGTACACTCCGCCCCCCTGGTCAGGACGAAGCACAGGGAAAAGACAAGAAGAAAGAGGGCTGAAGGGGCCATAGACCACTAACTCAATACTCACAAATACAAAAGCCAAGCCAGCAATGCATGGAGGCACGGTCCATTTCAACCGACCCCCTGAGCAGTGCTATGCTTACCCCTGCTCACCTATATTCACAAAGGAGTTCTGCACAATATTAAAACGACTCCACAAACTTAGCTGCCATGTTTCCCATGTATTTTTGTACTGGAAGGAGGCAAATAAACGGGGAAGGTTAGTCACTTCCCTTCAGGGTTTCGAACCTAATGAGCCCACAACGCACTGTACATTCTACCCTCTGAGTCGTTTTCACCTCCGGCAGCCGTGGCAGAGCTGCAGGTGACGCCAGCTGGAGAAGCAGGGGGAAACGCCTGGGTGATGTCATAAGATAACCCATCCGCATTTTCCTGTAATTATGTCGAGTGGGTCTGTTCACTTGACTACACTACGGTTTCGAACATGTTATGTTTTTCCAGATGGAGCAGAGTCTCAGCCAGCAATGACTTGGAGGGGACTATTAATATTCTGATGTTGCTTTTGGCCAAAACTGCCCAGCAATTAAGAAAAATGCCCAGATTAACACATACCTCATTGTCAAATGTTCACTTGACATGTACAATGGCAAGAGTTCCTAAAAACGGAGTTAAGAACTGAAGCAGCCTCGCGGTCAGAGTCAGAAATCTGCTCGCCAAGGAGCCACAGCAGAAGGGAATTTGATAAGGGTGGGCGAGGCCGTCACGGCACCCAGGCTCGGAGCAAGCCTTCAAGGTTAGGAAAAGTTCAGGCAATTGTTTTTCCCAGAATACTTTCCATTTCCACTCAGCTCATACCAACAGCCAGAATCCAAGCAAACCAAAAACACTAAAAATTTCTCTCACCATTCTTCATCCAACTAGCAACAGGAACTTTTAAGAAAACATTTGAGAATATTCCTAGGTTATATTCAGCCCCCAGGCTTAAACTTAAAAGCTTCAGATAATCAAGTCAGCGATCTACAGGGTAAGGTACTTCTTTGAATCACTAACCATGTTAAAGTGAATTAATGATTTTATGATGACCATCATTTTTTAAATTTCCAGACTTCCACCCACCCAGAAGAGCAGAACAAGAAAACAAATGAATTAAAATCACAGGTGATAACCTCTATAATTTTACACCTAATGGGGCGACTATTATTTAAATAGCAATTCATTGTTCAAAAAACCAAAGGACTATGTTCAAATACTAAGAAAACATCAGACTTAATTTTCCTCCTATGGAAACAGCATGTGCTGTTTCAGACTTCCATGTTCTCTCCTTGGGCTTCTTGGACAATGTTCATAGTTTGGATTAGGAATGGTGACAAAAAAAGTTTAGGGAGTCTGAATATAGGCCATGTCTTTCCACACAAAATAATGAGATCATTATTCTCTTTTGGTAATGAGATGCAGTAAAGCAAATAAAGTATTTTTTCTACAACATACTAAAGCTAGGTCACATGACAGCCATGAGATTTCTAGCTTTAAGATATAAATATATGCCATTGCTTTATCCTCCAAATATTCAATAAATCTTTACGAAAATCGACGATAAAAAATTTCTTCAAATTTAGCACATTGTGGGTTACGGCAAGCTTATCTGTAATCAGGACAGTGACAAAAGCTTAAATGTGATAAACTAAAATTTTCTATTTGGTTGAAAAATAATATGGATGCGTATCCAAACCATGTAATAAGTCAACTGTCCTGGTGCAGGGACCCACTGTAACCAAAATACACCTAATACAGTCTACTCATTCTGTTCCCATTTCAAAAAGGAAATCGTATCAGCTAGTTATTCCTGAGTTACAGTGGTTTTAAAGCTTTATCCCCTCTTGTGGCTCAGAATATTAACCCTGTAAAATGTAGGTATCAAGACTCCCACACATTGGGCAAGAGAAACTAAAAATCACCATGTGTTAGAAGTCGGTCTGGTGGCCTGTAGACACGTTCCACGTGGCCATGCAATGACTTCGAAAACTGGAATGAGTTCCCAACATGTAAAAAGTCTGGCAATTATGCCCAACTGATGTGGCTCAGGGGTTGAGCATCGACCCATGAACCAAGAGTTCGCAGTTCGATTCCCCGTCAGGGCACGTGCCCGGGTTGCAGCTCAATCCCCTGTAAGGAGCATGCAAGAGGCAGCTGATCAATGGTTCTCTTTAATCACTGATGTTTCTGTCTCTCTCTCCCTCTTCCCTCCTCTCTCAGAAATCAATAAAAACATAAAAAAAAAAAAAAACCTGGCAATTTCACCTGGATTTACAGGTATTCTGAAAAATCAGGAAATCTGGCCACACTGGGTCCTGCAGGCCAACCACAGGAGTGGAGCTGCAGTGCCCTCTAAGGCAGTGCGTGTGCTGTGCCTTTGCTGGTGCCTCCAGCGCCTGCCCCACCCTGAACTCGCTTCACTCGGTGTCATGATCGGCCAGACTCCTCCAGGGAGAGTTCTCAGACTTTGCTTTGAGTCAAATTTAAAGGACCTGGACCAGACTTCACTCAATGGTTTTTCCATTTCAGCTCAAGAATAACTTCCATTTATTTGCTACATGTTCTACTTTCAGTGCAAAATCATTTAAAAATATAAACCAAATTGGTGAATATATCTAGTACCTGATAATAGAAATCTTACAAAGATTACGCTGGATCGAGGGGTTGCCAGGGGTTACCAGTTCCATTCCAGGGGACCAGTGAGGTTCCCACAGGGAAAAGAACCAGCATGCCCACCCTGCTCATGTACCTGGGCCTGGGGGGCTGTGGGGGGGGGGCACAGGGACAGTGTCATTTATAATTGGGTCTCTTACATTCACTAGATGACGAGGATGTTCAAAGTCCACACGTGTCCTGGTCAGAGAGCTTGTGTGCCCAGGGTAACGCCCTCCGTTTAAGCTCCCGTTCACGAGCCCACGGATCCCGTTAGGGACCTTGTGGTGAAGATGGGAGCAGCCGTTGCTGAGACCCCCGCTGCTTAGGAAGCTCCCGTGTACATTTCCATTTATCCGGTTGGTGCCAGGCAGGGTGGTGTATTCCACCATCTGCCCATTGATGTCCGAGCCTTGGTACAGATATCCTGGTGGGTCATATTCTGTCAAGAAAGAAGAAAAAAAAGATACTGAAAAGGATGATCTTCTTGCTTAGGAAGCTTTATTAACAAAACCATTAAGAAACTGCAAACACGCTAGAAGAAAACACTCCGAAAGTGCTCAGGGAAAGCCTGCTTGTGAGCTGTGCTTTAGTGAAGTCATTGCTGCCACTCCCTTTACCGCGTGGAAGTATCTAAGAACTTTGAGTTAATTATGACTCTGTTAATGAGAAGAGAAATTAACCAAGAAGGGAGCAATTACTCAAAAGAATAAAATAAGGAAGGAAGGAAGGGAGGGAGGGAAGGAAGGAAGGAAGGAGGGAGGGAGGGAGGGAGGGAGGGAGGGAGGGAGGGAGGGAGGGAGGAAGGAAGGAAGGAGGGAGGAAGGAAGGAAGGAAGGAAGGAAGGAAGGAAGGAAGGAGGAAGGAAGGAAGGAGGGAAGGAAGGAAGGAGGGAAGGAAAAGAAGACAAAAAGAGCATTACTAAATTGTGCAGGCTGAAACTATCCTAGTACTGGCAACACTAAGTGTTTCAAGTGCCCTATATTTCAAAGTACGGAAAGAAATTGTATAAAACAACAGAAGGCTAACTATAGGCAGGATATTTCAAATAGCAGTAAATAACATTTTTAAGAAAAAGGATGGAGTTGTGTATGTATTTACTAACTGTCCATATAGTTCCTTGGTTATTTTAGGCGCTTTGGAAATTGTGGGGTATTAAAGGCAAAAGGCTAATTATCCCATTTTCTTATATTAAAACCATGTAACAACGGCTTCAAAATTCTGATTCCAGAGGCACACCTGCCAGGTTCATTTAGAGAAAGTAAAATAGCCCTTAGAAAGCACAGCGCCTGCCCTGAGCAGGGTTTGCTGTCAGAGTTCTGCTAACGCTTCAGCCGTGTGAGAGTGCCCGGCTGGGTGAGGTCCCCCCTCATCTCGCTGAGCTCGCAAAGGTGTGTGGTGAGAGTCTGCCTGCTTCTCTTCCCTAGGAAACGCTAAGCTGAGGGGCAGAGACCACGCTTCCTCCATTTACCTCTATCACCACTGCCTACCAGTACCAGGCATACAGAAGACAGTCCGTGACGACCTTTTGAATGAATGACTGCATCAACATTACTATTTAAATGTCCATCTTTAAACATTATCAAGTCACAAAAAAATGACTTTAACCAGATTAGTCCTGTCCAGGCAACCAAATCATGACTTTCCGTTTAATATTTCAGCACAACCTCAGCAATTAAAGTCAATGATATTAAAACCATTTAGAAAAAGACCCAATGAAATGATCTCCAAGCCTTTCAGTCTGGCTCCATCGTCACCACAACCTCCCTCTCTGCCTACCTCCTGGAAGGCACCATATCAATCAAATCCCTTTTCCCCCTGACCTGTCAACTACAAGGGACAGTATGTGTGAAGTGGCTGACAGAAGCCAGAAGTGCCTGTGACTGCTGGTGTCATCCTTCGCTTTCCTTTCATTTTCTTACTCTTGGGCCAAAGGGGAAACCAAAAAACTTCCTCCCACCAAAGACAAAGTCTCTGATGACCCTGCACAGCTGGGAGAACAGGACAGGTAGGAAGAGAACTGGGGGAAGAAAAGGGAAAAGAGTTCTAGATTATGTGTTTTCATACAGTGCCATCCCTGACCTAGCTTAAGCAATCCTCTTACCAGATGCATTTAGGGGAGGGGATGCACTTGAGGAGTTTTGGCACATCGGGTACCAAAACAGGACCATGTTATCTTAAATGGTGTCATTCAGGGGATGCACTTGAGGAGTTTTGGCACAGCGGGTACCAAAACAGGACCATGTTATCTTAAATGGTGTCATTCTTAAATGGTGTCATTAGAGAAGTCTTCACTCCCTTCCTTCCCATCATGCCTCTTCCCTTCCCTGTTGACAAGGTGTGTACAGTCTGGAGGTGCTCCTGCAGCAACCACAAAGCTCCTGCTTCAAGCACTCGTCCCCTCCGCTGGCCTGACAAAGCCAGTGTCTCCCAGCGCGGAGTCAGCTCAGCTCTTTGCTTAGAGCCCGGCTTAGCTTTGGCTTTGCTGTTTATCTCTACCCGGCAATTTAATCTGATGCTTCACTTACTCTGTTGACAACTAACAGTTTTAAAGTCACCTCTGACTGAAGAGGAGCGAGTAGATTTTATGCCACGATGCTAATACACAGAACTGTGAGAAGTCGGTATGTATTCTGACAATATTTCCCCCACATCTCCTTCAAACCAAGAGAAGAAACTTCCGGGAAGGCCTTACTCTGCGTGGTGTTCTGCTGGCGGTTCTTCCACAGGCACATGGCGATGAAGACCATGAGGATGAGGACCATGACGCCCAGCACACAGCCCACCACCAGGTACAGCATGTCGCTGCTCCTGGCGGGGCTGGCTGCAGGCCCCACGTTGCCTCCGCCTCCTAAGGAGCTGGGAGGGGTGCTCAGGTCTCTGCCAGGATCCTCCGAAGCTCCGGGAACACGTTTCACTGGTTGAGATAGAAGGAAAACATGATGTCAGGGTGAATACAGACTACACGGTTTACTCTCTGCAGGAGGTCTGGCTAGGAACTTAGCCAGTCTGTTTACACTTGTTACTGAGATGATCTGACCACCAATGAGTTACAAAGAGGACTCAAAAGTTTCAAAAATCTGGTGTGCCAGAGATTTAGTCCACACATTCTAGAGAAAACAGACATCAGAAAAACATACGCGCTTGGTCTAACCCAAATTCCTGATTCTCTGCCCAATTTACACTTTTAGAAGACTCCCCAAGAGTTGAAATAAAAGTATTTCAACTATGGATGGGATAAAAACTCCTTTCTATCGGGTATACTTTGAGCTGAATTACATATTTTATGTCTCTGCCATGTGATGAATATTAGAAGATATGACTTTGGACTATAAGAACAATTACATACAATCCCAAAAACCTCACACATAAATATAAAGCATTCCAACACCAAAAACGTTTGGCGTTCACGTCAGTACAGTACTTTTACCTAGTTCACCGGTATAACCGTGAGAACGAAAGCTAACCACAGGTGGGACTCAAACCCCATTTTTCTCTGTCCCCAAACAACATGCTCTTAATGCCTTAAAGGTCGTGGAAAGGCAGTGTGGGCTCAGTGGCTGGCAGTCTGGCCCGGAGCAGACTGGCTAGGTCTAGATCCCGCCTACCACTTGTCCTCAGCTGTCTGGCTTAAACCTCCACAAACCAGCTACTGCACGTGGAAAAAGGGGATAATAAGAACAGCTCCTTCACAAGGTTGTAATGAAGAGTGAACGAGTCAACCCACGTAAAGCACTTAGAGCCTTACACGTGGCACATGGTGTTCAATTCTGTTATGATTATTACTTAAGACACTCTATGTCATGTTATGCTACCTACTGGCTCATATGAGCAGAGTGGTCTTTTAAAAAATCAATTTCATATTATATCGGAGTTCAATATTCTAGCAACGTTAACAGACAGAACAGAGCTGGGGACGGTAAAGGAGAGGCGAGAGGCCACCTTGCAAAGGGGAGAGCTCTCCATCGCCGAGAGCTAGTTGAATGCTTGGCAGAGACTCGAAAGGAAAATGGTATGTTGGCTTAAACAATTCTCAGGTCCCTGCCAATTCTAAAGAAAACAAACAAGTTTCGGAGGCAGAATGGATGTTACAGATTCTACAATTAAGATCAGGATTACTTATAGTGAAGTCCTTCCGGTTTATTCACTCTTTATTTACCCTTAACTTATTCATAATTCTACCAAGCTTGATGATCTGGTTGCCAACCTCGTGTTAAAGTTAAATCCTGACAGTCTGTGATCTCTGAGGGTGGGGAATGGGGGCCTTCAAGCACCTGTCATTCCTGAAAACCTTCCTGAATTACTGAGGATAAGATGGTAAGTGTTCAGAAGAACTTGGAGTCATTTCTTTAAAAGGTGCATTTGTATAGAACATGTTCTATTTAAACAGGTGAGGAACTGTAATACATTGTAGAAAGTCACTCAACACGAACAGTTAACATTTTAAAGACGTTTTTTCAGCCCAGCCAGAGTGACTCGGTTGGTTGAAGTGCCATCCTGTGCACCAAAAGGCTGCCCAGTCAGGGCATATAAATAGGTTGCGGGTTTGATTCCCTGTCAGGGTGCATGCAAAAGCAATCAATCGATGCTTCTCTCTCTCTCTCTCTCTCTCTCTCTCTCTCTCTCTCTCTCTCTCTCTCTTCCCTCTCTCAGCATGTCCTTAGGTGAGGATTAAAAAACAGCAACTTCACTTTAAAAAGAAGTTCTTTCATTTTGCACTGATCTAAAAGTCTATAGGGAGGACCTTTTACTCCCCAGTGAAGTCAGTTAGTGAGAGATGCTATTGCAGACATAGCTCTACTATAATACTAGTTAAACAGCAGTTATTACATTGCTGGCTATGTATTATGTTTTGTGTGGCTATATTCTTAGATGTCTTGGGGACAGAAATGATAAATTTCTTTTAAAAAATCTATTTTATTGATTCTTGACTGAGAGGAAGGGAGAGGGATAGTTTTTTTTTAAAACATTTTATTGATTTTTGACATAGAGGAAGGGAGAAGAATAGAGAGTTAGAAACTTCGATGAGAGAGAAACATCCATCAGCTGCCTCCTGCACACCCCCTACCGGGGATGTGCCCGCAACCAAGGTACATGCCCTTCACCGGAATCGAACCTGGGACCCTTCGGTCTGCAGGCCGATGCTCTATCCACTGAGCCAAACCTGTTAGGGCAATAAATTTCATTTTTATGTAACTTTCCTCTGAGTGTTACAGCATTCTAGTTGTGGAGAAGAAGTGCCCATGAATACATCAGAGGGCCTGATACTAGAAGACACTTAAATATGTGCTAACCAAATAAAACTCAAGGTAAATCTAAAGGTCTATGTATGTATATGTTAAATGTTGATTCAATATATGGGCTTTGCAGCAGAAAGGCACAGGATTTAGAATTAAAAGATAGAACTAAGTCAATCTTTTTGACCCCTTTTATTATCGTCATTTAAACTGGGATAATAACATCACCTGTAGCAGATGCTAAAGGCTGCCTAGCCTCCTTCTCCCATGCAGGCGGCCCCCCAACTCTGTTTAGGTGCCCACTGACCACCACAGAACTCTGGAGTAGGTCCTGATCCATCATCCACCCCAGGAATGACAGGGGCATGTGACTGAGTTCTGGCCAATGACAGGGGCATGTGACTGAGTTCTGGCCAATGACAGGGGCATGTGACTGAGTTCTGGTCAATGACAGGGGCATGTGACTGAGTTCTGGCCAGTGAGACATGAGGGGGAAGGATCAACTAGACGATTCTGGGAAGTTTTCCCTGGTTCTTAAAAATAGCACAAAGCCCTAGCTGGTTTGGCTCAGTGGATAGAGTGTTGGCCTATGGACTGAAGGGTCCTGGGTTCGATTCTGGTCAAGGGCACATGCCCAGGTTCTGGGCTCGATCCCCAGGAGGGGGCATGCAGAAAGCAGCCTATCAATGATTCTCTCTCATTAATGTTTCTATCTCTCTCTCCCTCCCCCTTCCTCTCTGAAATCAATAAAAATACATTTAAAAAAATAAAAATAGCACAAAGATGCCAGGAGGGGTGGCTCAGTTGGTTGAGCGTCGTCCGGCACGCCAAAAAGGTTTCGGGTTTTATTCTGGACAGGGCACATACCTAGGTTGTGGGTTTGATCCTCAATTGGGGCATGTATGGGAGGCAACCCATTGATGTTTCTCTCTCTCTAAAATCAGTGGAAAATATCCTTGGGTGAGGATTGGAAAAAAAAAATAGACAAGGAAAAATGTTTTTCTGTAAGATTGAGACTGAACACAAGTGCTTTTGATCTATAAATATCCACATTAGCTGTTTCTATTATAGCTTCCTTTTTAAAAGATGGTAATATTTCAGTTAATCGAGGTATGTAGACATACTGAGGATTTCAATTTAGAATTAGTGACTGCTAATTCTGAACTTAACTACTATACTTAATTAAACAAGTACTGTTACGAACATCTGTCATTCCAGAAACTACTTTAAACATATGTTGCACTTAACCTTTAAATTCTTATACGTTTTGTTTAGTATTTTAATTCTCATGGAAATCAGTAATAGTCAGCAAATATTTCTGTTCTCTTGATGGAGAAAAAGAGAAAAGAAGTGGCTCAGAGTGACAGAGAAATTAATAAATGTGATTGATACTCATGTAAATTATTTTTTAGACACGTGCTCTAGCCAACATAGTATACCTTCTGTTTGGACAGTCTAACTGTATGCACCTAGAAAAAGGTCCGAAGCAGAAGTTTCCTTAGGTAAACATCTCAATAGTCAGAAGGAATAATCCAGAGTTTGGAAAAAGCACACATCCTCACCCCTCCCTTACCTTTAGTCTCGCAGATCATCACATTACTAAACTCGCTCTCTCCTCCTTCGTTGAAGCATTGCATCTTAATATCATAGGAGGTTTCTGGCTGCAAATGCCCAATCGTGTGCCATTGCTTTGAGCCTAGAAAGAAAGATAAGAGATAAGCTTTAGTCATACAACCTCAGTGATAATGTCAACATAATTACTTAATAATTTCAAAATGAGGTGGGAAGAGCATCCATTCCCATATAGTCAGTCTGTACAATAAAAAGGTATGTGATATAAGTATTTTGGTAATATACCACAAATAAGTTGTATTTCTATTCCATGGCATGGAAAAAATGATAAAGAGATAAACGGAATTAAAGATAGACCTGTGTGCTGGTGGTAATGCTTCGTTTCATTACAAATAATTACTGGCGGGTCTTTGTAAAATGCATGTTAATTTCACACACAGGTGGAAAACACCCTCAGGCCTTTGATCCTCCTGTTCACCCCAGCAAGTCAATCCACTCTGCCCACCCATCAGGGAGCAACACTACATGTGAGATCAGCAAGTGGTGCCTTTCCCAGAACAAGTGACCATTTACAAGACAGTCTTCGCAAAGCTCTCAATTCCATCGCAAGGAGCTCAACATCAACTGACATATAAACAAATGCTGAATAAAAGGTTGAGAATAATCAAAAAGCAAGCCCACTCCGGGAAACCCTTGGCTACTGCTCCACTGTTTCTCTTCTTTTGGGTCAGGGTCTCCAAACCACATAAGTATCTCTAATAGAATGATTCTGTTATCCATGGCACACGGCCAACATTTCCTTTAGAAACACTCCTACACTGAACATTCCAGTATAAATCACTCTCCATTTTTACTTCCACGGACCTGTGACGAACTTTAATAAACAGGACACTTCTACCAAAGTTAATTAACTCTTCAAGCACCTTTAATCCCTCTTCAAACTGTTCCCACTGTTTCTGAGGAACTCAGCTATACCACCAACTGATTTAAGAATTAGTCAAAGGGGGAGAAAAAAAAAACACCAAACCACCCGTGCACGTCAGAGCGATTTGGCTGACAGACCGACAGCGCCGGGTTCCTTTCTAATTCAACACAGACAGAAATATTTAGATCTGAAAGCACAACCCCTTCCCCAGGACACCAATACAAAACCCCTCATTTATAAAGACCCCCATTTTATAAGATGAAGAACCTGTTTGTTCTAGGATCAAGGGACTCTGAAGGGCTCAGTAAGTGAGGGAAACCTATGACCTGTTTATAAATGTAAAGAGAACCTTAAAAGAAACCTCACTCAAAATCTGGTTGAGATTAGATCAGACCTATTTCTAAATTCCAAAATCTTTCTCTTTTTAAAATCCTCGCCCAAGGCCCTAACCGGTTTGGCTCAGTGGATTGAGCGTCGGCCTTCGGACTCAAGGGTCCCAGGTTCAATTCCGGTCAAGGGCATGTACCTTGGTTGCGGGCACATCCCCAGTGGGGAGTGTGCAGGATGCAGCCGATCGATGTTTCTCTCTCATCGATGTTTCTAACTCTCTATCCCTCTCCCTTCCTCTCTGTAAAAAAATCAATAAAATATATTTAAAAATAAAAAAAATAAAAAATAAAATCCTCGCCCAAGGATATATGTTTTAATGATTTTAGGGAGAAGGGGCGGGGGGGGGGAGGGGGGGGACAGGGAGAGGAAAAGGAGAGGGAGAGGGAGAGAGAAACATCAATGTGAGATCAGTTGCCACCCATACACGCCCCAATCTGGGATCGAACCTGAAACCCAGGCAAGGGCCCTGACCAGGATTCAAACCCACAACCTTTCAGTGCATGGCAAGATGCTCCAATTACACCAGCCAGGACAAAAGTCCAAAATCTTTCTAAAAAATGTCTATTTTTTTTTTCTCTACCCTTAGGCCTTTCCTAGCCCAGCCCTGCACTCACCAAACTATATACATTTTCACGACTATTTACTACACTAGATCTGAAGTTTTCCTTTCACAGCAGTAGCAAAAATGGCATTAAATTAAGCTTCTGATGTTACTAATAAGAGAAAACCATTAAAATAACGAGTTCACATTCCATTGTTATGGTAATTATTCCAATGGCTAAAATTACAGGAAACAGCAGCAGAGAAAATGAGTTTTTACTGATCCCTGATGAATAAGACAACCAAGTGCATTATTAGGTTTAAAGTCAACATGCAATTTTTTTTTTTCCTGAAAAGATATTTTACAAAAGGTGAGAAACCAAAAGCACAGACTTAAAGATCAAATGACCAATTACTCTGATTTACTTGGAACACAACTTAACCTGGTAAGATGAAAATATCCAGCAAAAAAGCAGTGGTATGCTAGAAACATTTATAGCTGATCTAAACGTGGAACTTAATTCAGAAATAGGATCACTTAATATAACTGTCCTCTTACTGTATTCTTTAACAATGTGAGTTTTCATTTTTTTCCCCAAATCCTGAATGATCTGAGTTGCTATGCGTAAGTAACCTAAAACTTCCCTTTAGAGACAGCTTGACGCACAGCGGGTGAACACTTGTGCTCCTAGGCTTGGCAGAGCAGGCCACTAGTTAACTGCCACAAAAGGAATTTCAAATGCATAAACTTGAAAATAAGAAATAAGCAAATTACACAGCACAGTGCAGCCCACTTAAACATCTAGCTGCTTCGTCTACCACGTTTATAAACACACTCTCTGTGAACCGTGAGGCAAAACACACACTCACAGCTCTACTACTGGATACGAAAGCTCCTTTAAAGCGATTTCCCAGTTCTACACTCAATATTCATATCACACAAACTGGTAAGAGTTCAAAGATGTAACGACAGAATATAGTTTAAAACTGTTTTCCATTGGATATTTCTAGAGAGGAGAACTAGGAAGGGAAGAGGAGACAGAGACAGAGAGAGAGAGAGAGAGGGAGAGAGAGAGGGGAGACAGAGACAAAGAGACGGGGGGGGGGAAGAGATGTTCATTTTATTTACATTTGCCTTGTTTAAAACTGCTTTATAACAAATGTTTAACCTCTGTCAAAAGATTTTAAAAATAAATATCTGACAGCCCCACTCTCCTAACCCAGCTAAACTAAAATGAAGACCTGGCTAGGACTAAAATGTAGAACAGGCACTAATAATTCTTTCCATTTCTTTTTTTAATAGTCTTTTACTGAAGGGAAATATGCGTAAGCAAAGTGCCCATAACTGTGCGGCTCACTATGTTCACACACTGAACAAGGACAAGAGAGAATATTATTAGCGTGCAAAGGTCCTCCGCTTGCTTTTCCCAGTCATTTCTCCCTCAAAGCTGCTACTATCTGGACTTCACAGAATTGTTCCGCTACCAACAATTATCTTTCTACATTTCCCCAATTCTTTATGCTTAAAGCAAATTTTAGGAACGGATTTCTTTTCTACTTTTCCAGATTAAGAAAAGAGAAACAATTTCATTCAACAAATATTTACTGAGCACCTCCTATGTGCCAGGTATTAAAACTCAGATGATAAATTTTTCATTATATTATAAAAGTAATTCCATTGGACAAACAGTAAGAGAAATGTTACAATATTTAAAGAAATGTGATTTCATAGCATATTTAAAGTATTTTATTGTAAGACTACATATAACAAAAACTATACGCAGTATTAGTCAAGAAGTCATATGAAAATAAGCTTGGCGTAGGGCAATTTTCTGACATGGTCCATTAGGACATTAATATTTCAAAGACTCGGAATCTTGGAGTGAAAAAAAGACCTGAAAGAAGCCTTCCTCCCAAAGCAAGAATCCCTTCCAAGATATTACTGAGAGCACCTATGTTAGAAATGCTATGACAGTGCTGACAGCACCTATGTTAGGAATGCCATGTTAGAGAATGCTTCCTTTATGCTACTTCCTTTTAACTGCCCCTCCCCCAGATGACTGCGCTCCTCTTCCACACAATAGTCCTGACTATCTGAAGACAACTATCATGTTGCTTGTTCATCATCTTTTTTCTGTTAGTTGTGAAACAATTCTGTGATCATCCTAGACATTCTACTGTTCTTTCTGGACTTCATTCATTCATTCAATAAGTAAATACTAAACACTGCACCACTGCATGGATTGGGGATACCGCACTGGAAAAAGGTCCCTTCCCCACAGGAGGTTAACATTTAGCGAGGGGACAAACTTCAAGCAAATAATTTCATATATGTGCCCACACACATACATCTATGATAAATTTCTATGAAATCTACATAAAGGGTGTGATTAGAAATTAAGTGGGAGGAGTTTATCTGAGGAAGAAATGTTTAAGCTCACAGAGAGAAGGGCACCTACACAAAGCCTTTGGGAGGGGAGCACGACAGGGAGCAGGAACTGGGATGTGCCCAGGTCCTGAGGCAAGGAAGGTCTTGCTGCACACAGGAAGCTGAGGAAGGTATGGGTGGGACAGAGGACACAGTGACACAGGAGGAGGTGCCTGAGACATGGCTGCAGGTGCAGGCAGGGGCCAGCTGATCCTGTGGTGCCTTCAGACCAGATGCAAAGTTCTGAGTTATATTATAAATGCAGGAGAAAGGCAGTTTCAACACCCTTCACCATCTTTTAAAAATATTTTTATTGATTTCAGAGAGGAAGGGAGAAGGAGAGATAGAAACATCAATGATGAGAGAGAATCATTGATTGGCTGCCTCCTGCATGCCCCCTACTGGGGATCGAGCCTGCAACCTGGGCATGTGCCCTTGGCCAGAATCCAACCTGGGACCTTTCAGTCTGCAGGCCGATGCTCTATCCACTGAGCAAAACCAGTTAGGGCACCCTTCACCATTTTGGCTGTTTGTTTTTCTCTACGTATATTCCAATTTTTCAGCATCTCTAAAAGTGAATAACATGCTCAAGATGTGATCTTTCTAGTGCAAACTTTAATGGAACTGCTGACTGAGACATTATTATTTTTTTTAAATATAGCTAGAAGTTGCAGTTTTTTATACACAGGTTACTATTCATTTAAACAAAACAGGAAACAAAAATTATTTTCAGATGAACTACTGACAAATCAGACCTCCCCCATACTTTTGTAACTGACAGTTTTTACAACCAAAATGTAAGCTACTATATATATTAAGTTAAAAAAATTATCTTTCTCTGGGAAAAATTCAAAGTAACAGCACATATACCATTTTAATTTTTTATACTATCTTAACCTGGGATTATGTGTTTCATAATATTCCTTATTCCTTTTCATATTCCTTCCAAAACTCCTTTACTGGGACCCCCGCTTGCCAATGGAGCTTACCTTCTACGATGTCCCTCTTGTAATCGCTGTCATTGTCACTGTCTGTTGGCCGGTAATAGATATAAAATCCTTGAATGGGAGTGTTATTGTTAATTGATGGAATGTACTAAAAAAACAGAAGCAGAAAACTTGTCAAAAACAAAAATATATTTAACTTTCAAATCCATTAAGATTTATTTATCTGCGTGGCAATATTTCTCTGGATTCGTTTTGCAAACATCCTTGATGGCCATTTTAAATTTAATTCAAAGGTATTCAAAGGTATTAAGAGCATTTAGCTTACTGCAGGGCTAACCAAAGTTAAAGCAATATATTTCTCAAGGTTCAAAGGCATAAAAGTACATTTGGTTCAAAATGAATAAATCAAGAAATGGCAATTAAGTTAACACTTGGATTAGAGCTGAGGTAACAATAATTTTATTTTTAACCCTACCCCATTTATAACATGTGCTTTTAGACAAATATCTGTGCCCTTCAATTTCCTCAAAGTTCAAAAATCTGCCCAGCTGACATGGCTCAGTAGTTGAGCATTGACCTATGAACCGGTTCGATTCCAGGTCAGGAACTGGGATGTGCCATGGTCCTGAGGCAAGGAAAGTCTTGGGTTGTGGGCTCAATCCCCACTAGGGGGCGTGCAGGAGGCAGCCAATCAATGATTCTCTCTCATTGATGTTTCTATCTCTCTCTCCCTCTCCCTTCCTCCCTGAAATCAATAAAAACATATATTTTTAAAAAGTTCAAAAATTTGCTGTTCACTGTATCATGCCATGAGGACATGAAACTATTAACATGGCCAAACCAGACAACCTTCTCATTAGAGAAGACGTGTTACTTACCGTCCACTTTAGCATGATCTGCGTATCACTGACGGCTTCTGTGTGCACAATGTGAGGGCCGGCTACTGGACGGTTAGAATAACGATTGGGGAACCCAGCCACCTGATAAGGACGAGATGCTGAACTCCGAAAACTCTCACCATGATGGTTGATAGCAATGACCCTAAATTTGTATGTTGAACCTTTTGAGGAGAGAAATAAAACAACGAGAATTTTTAAAAAGCTGTAATACGACAACTGAAGGTACAATAACTCAAACTATGACAACTGTGCTATAACAATAGCATACGCTGAAGCCTGTGTGGTACATAGATTTCTACCCACGTGCCAATTTCTAGCAACTGGTAGTAGCTGCTCAGTGCAGTGTGTTCACAATCCCGAGATGTAAACACCCCGAGAGAGGAATGATCTGTCACCGAAGGGGGTGGACAGAGAACAGGGAGGAGCCCACGTGCTCCCGGCACCATCCAGTTCCAAAGTCACACCCATCAAATACAGTATTAGTGGGGTGTCTGTGCTCAAGACCAAGTTCTTTTCCCTGGGAAAGAACAGCTGAAGACTTAGTATGGTGAATACATTTATGAAGAGGCGCTGTGGGGGGTATGCCACTTTGATTCTACCTGTAGTCAGGGGGAAGAGGGAGCAGATTTAGACTACAACCGAAGATACTTATTTGTATTAGATTTAAGAACTTAAAAAACAACAACACGAAGGGTGTGAGTTTCTGAAAATCTGGAGCCTAAAGGATAAATTAGACCCCTAAAACCAGGTCCCTAATAGCTCAAAAGTACCCCGTGGGCTGCCGCAGACTGTTTTCCATCTGAAAAATGTCACGTAGCTTTATACACATTTAAAACTGCCACCTTCTCAGTGGGCTTCCAGTCAAATGACGGAGTAGGTAAGTGTGGTACTGGGATCCCCCCACGATCACATCGAAATTACAGAAAACCAATCCCTGAGAGCCGACGCAAGTCTAGCTGAACACAACTAAGGATGTACTTCTGCCACACTGAGTCAGATAGGAGGGGCAGACACAGAACAGGTTGGTGGCACACTCCCGTGTGGCAGTTAAAAGTCAGGAAGGCTATCTCAGCTGCTGAGGTCCCCCTGAGGAGGGAGGGGTCCCCTTACCAGCCCCCAGCCCAGGTTTCCAGTGCAGGGAAGAGAAGTCCCCAGAACTCCTGGCTGTAAAAACCAGCAGAAATGGTGGCTGACTGACACAAAGGGCTGCTGTAGTCCCAGGAGTTGCTCTTAAAGGACCAGTGCACAGACTTACTCGGACTCACTCACTCTTAGCTCCAGCATGAAAGGAACCAGGGACGTATGAGGAGGAGCTCAATTGTCTGGCTCTGGGGAGAAGGCTAGAGGGGCAGCTTTCTTTCAAACAGAAGTGCTGGCAGAAGCCACTTCCCTTTGCTGAGCCTTCCCCTTGCAGGCGCAGGCACCATGTCTGAGTCTCCATCAACCTGGCTACCATGGTGATCCCTCAAGACCCCACCCAGACAACTTGTAGGCCCTCCCAAGCCGCTTCCAGTGACTTTTCCATCCAACGGTCTATCTTGGCTCATGCTGCAAACTTTCCTAAAATCTCTCAAAGGTTCACGAACCCCAAACAAACAGCATCTGGACTTGGTGTGCCCTGTACCCTGTACCTCTTGCTAAGTGGCCCCAGGCCTGACACTAGAGGCAGCTGGACTTAGTACACAGCTTGGCCTCTCCTGGGCACCTCTAAGCCCATCACCCTGTAGCTCATGCCAGGTGGCTCCAGGCAGGGCACAGGCAGTGGCTAACCTTGGCCTGCACCTCTCAGGAAGCCTCAGAGCTGATGCACCTGATGGCCAGCTTCAGACCACACTGGAGTACCACGCCACCACTTCCATGGGCGATACACTCAGAGGGCACACTCGGCACTCCCTGGAGCCCCACTGAAGTCAGCTCTGCTCCACGGGGATAGGCCCCTGCTCAGCAGCTCTTCCACTGCAGTCATGGCCTCTTCTTCATATTTTCTTTATTTTCACATTTTTATGCAATAAGCTTGCATTACTTTAACTAAAACTATATGGCTAATGAAACTATGCACCTACAGTCAGCATTGATGGTATAAAAAGGAAATGTTTGAATATTAATACCTGGCTCTAAACTACGAACTTCCACAGAGAGTCTGGACGGAGGGATATCTTCAGCTGCCACCAGCCAATCACTACTCCTCATCCGTTTATATTCGACCTTGAAGGCAGTGATTGGAGAACCCCCATTGGCCCGAGGAATCCAAGTGACGTAGACGGACGTCTCTGACGCAGTGGAGATGGTGGGCCGATCGGGGGCCTCTGGAACTGAGAACGGAAACATTCACTTCAGTAACCCGCAGTGTCAGAGACAAGAATAACTCAAACCAACTAACAGGGATAACTGCCAAATATTTAATTAAAGGTTCTTCAAACTTTGCCAGAGGTAATAATATATCTTCCTGTTAAAAGGCAATGAAATAGCCAAATACAGGAAATAAAAGGAAGGAAAGTAAAATTAACCTACTAACTTGACAACTGTCTCTGAAAAACTGAACGTTAGTGTAATAATTGTGACCAGGCTAATTTGGGTTCATGGCTAAAACAGTGTATGAGTAATTTTATTATTGGGTGCTTTAAGTCTGATTGTGCTTATAATTTATAGTAAAATTATTTGTTATTGAATTTAGATGTTTTCTTTATCCATCCAAGCTACATAAAACACATTCAGCAAACAATCTACAGATTATTAAATTAGGTGTTGCTATCCTATCTTAACATGCCTCAAGGCTATAGGACTGCTACTCCAAAACACGGACTGCTGGCGTGAATATATAGTAGATAAAATCTGACTACTAAAATCAATACTGATAATGGAAAGAGAGAACCTGCTCAGGATGAAAGCAGGAAGACAGGCTATGTCATCAAAGAAAAGTGCTGTGAGAAAATACATGATCCACAAGACCATCCACATGAACACGGAGAGAACTGCCAAGGGGAGGGTATGACCTAATCCACAGGTAAGACGGTCTAGATTCTGTGGCCGATTCTATGGAAACATCAGCCCTTGAAACCATGTACCTAACTCTTCCTGCTGACCAAGCCATTGTGTGAATCTAACTGGCTCCCCACTTTACTCCTACAAGGAAAGAAAGCTGCTAGAAACAGCCTGGTTGGTATGACAGCTACATCACAAATTAGCACACTGCCACTCAACTGTGAATTCCGTACAGTGAGCTAGTTCTCTTTGGCCTGCTCCATTTCTGAGCGGAACAAGGAGGACCCACCCAGGCCTTGGTGACATTGCTCAGGTGAAGTCACCAAGGGAGTCCTGCCTCTGGCCAGTGCCACACCGCTCAAGCAACACCCTCTGTCTCAACACCCCCTCAACCAGATACAAGTATAGTACATGAGGACAAAACACTGTAGCACATGGTACTTGTATGGAGCAAAGTGTGGCATTTTATAAAACAAATTGATTTGTGGATAAAAAGAAACCTACTTAAAGCAGGCAACTTTGAGTGATACTTACTGTATTCCTTTCAAGTTAGAAAGCAATGGAAACAGAATGAACATAACTGTTAGTAAACCTCTTTAAATACTACATAACCAAACAACTTCCTTCTGTTGATTCATACGGGGTTAAAATTTATC
Organism: Ia io; assembly: GCA_025583905.1. Lineage (NCBI taxonomy): Eukaryota > Metazoa > Chordata > Mammalia > Chiroptera > Vespertilionidae > Ia > Ia io. The sequence goes on along the minus strand of JAJQQW010000023.1, from coordinate 14,449,973 downwards.
AGAGTTTTAATTATGGTATACCTAATGGTAGATATAGGGTTATTAAAAGTTCATCAAAGAACACCACAGTTTGAATAGAAAAAGAAAGTTATTAGGGAAAAATATCTCTACAGAGAAGAATATCTTCAATATCTTAAATAAATAGCATGTGACAGTTAAAGGATAAAGGAAAGAACGCTGCACTTGGAGCTAAAAAATCTGAAGTTGAAGAGCAATTCTTCTAGTTTCTGGATGATCTCAGGCAAGCTGCATCACTGCCTGAGTCTCAGTTTCCTATTTTGTACAATAGATATGCTACCTTCTTCATCAGGTTCCTGTGATGATTAAATAAATTACCTAAAAACCATAAGATTGACAAGATATAGCAATGAACCTGAGTGTGATTTGTAATCATTCAGTTCAAAAAAGATCTAAATTTTACTATAGGTACCACCACATATTTTGATAAGTCATCAAAAATAAGTAAGACTTTTAAGAGTTCAAAATATAAACTTGGTTTCCCTGCCAGAGAGGAGATGGAAAAATCCTTTTTGTGAGTTATAAAATCTTAGTACCAGATGTTCTGAATCTGAGTGTATTACCTTAAACACCAATCATGACACTGGGTTCCAAGATTTGGATGCTACAGGGAATTTAAGAAGACGGTTGAAATAGGACCTAGAAGAGTACATGGTGGATATAACCTGAAAAATAAACAAATGCCCTGTCCCATTCCGCTCCCCAATAATCTGAAACAGGTTGGCTACATTTATAAGCGAACAAAGTGAGTAGGAAGATGAGTCTCCTTACCTCCGCTGTGCCTGGAAGAGTCTGTCAGGACCACTCCAAAGTGGTCCGCAGCCTCTGAGAGCACAGGGCGCTTCGGAACGCCCGCTGGAGGGGAGGGGGCCTGGGCGTTTTTCGATGAGGTTGTTTTCTCTAGAAAGGTTAGAAAACATGCTGTAACGTGAGCTTCTGTATATACGCAAAGTAAGAAAAGAAGCCATGACATTCAACTGGCACACAGATGCAAACATATGGCCTTACCTGTCACAGGGTTTAAATTTAAGCTTTACATTGTAAATACTTAGCTTTCAGAGGCCCTGACTTTTAAAATTACTTTATCTTTTCTAGTACCTTAAAGGAAAACTAAAATGAGTCTTTCTTCACAAGCTAACTTTAATTTACACACAGAAGAAACAACACAAAAACGTCAAATGACTAGGGCAGTGGTCGGCAAACTCATTAGTCAACAGAGCCAAATATCAACAGTACAGCGATTGAAATTTCTTTTGAGAGCCAAATTTTTTAAACTTAAACTTCTTCTAACGCCACTTCTTCAAACTGTCCATTCTTCTTTTTACTGTACATATTTCTTAACTCTAAAACATAAAATTCAATATTAAAGAGCTTGTGTTAAGTCTCTTCACAGAATAACTGTTGTACTAAGTTTTAAAATTTCAAGAGGCAAAAGGTGAAATTGAGTGATTATTTTAAAACTGAAATACATGCTTATTACTCAATATTTATAGGTGAGACTCTGTAAACGACTGAGGACTAAGTATAAAAATTAACTCAAAATACATTTCAAGGAAGAAATACTCATTATTTTTCTGGCCATCTCAGTAGTTAGATGAAAAGGTCTTTTTCAAAAGCCAATTGATAATTTCTTCTCAATCATCATACCTCCTTTTATTATTGTGCCCTAATAAACACTGCTCCCCCCAAACCCCCTCTCCATTCCCTGAAGTCTTCTTCGCGATCATCTATGGCTGAGCTATGACGGCATCTTTCCCATCAAGCCTCCCTCACAAGCTCCCGCAGAAAGAATACCCTTTCTCTGCTCGCCGCTGGCATTTTCTCTGTCAGTCTTTCCTAGCACTTACCAAGTCTGGTCTCTGCCTACACCCTTGCCTTCCTCTTGATCCTACAGCCAGAACTGTCCGTTGAAACGTACATCAGGTTGTGTCACAACTCTGCTCAGATCCCTACAATGCTCCCAACTCACTCAAAGTCAATGTCGACAAGGTGCTGTGTGATGTGGCCACTCAGTCACCTCCCTGAGTGTTCTCCTCACTTACTCTGTTCCCATCAGAGGTTCCCTCAATGTTCCAAGGATACACCAAGCACACGCCACCGCAGGGCCTTTGCACTTGCTATTCTCACTGCTGGGATGTTCTTTCCCCAGATAGTCACATGGCTTTCCACTTCACCTCCTTAACATTCTGCTCTGCTGTTGACTGTTCACTGAAGACTTCTCTGGCCACCTCCCTAAACTGTGACAACTGCTACTCCATACACTTCCCACATCCATCCCCTAATTTATTTTTCTTGCTAACACTCACCACTTCGAACATACTTGTAACTTAGGTATAAATCTCTCCCAACTAGAATGTAAGCTCCATGAGAACAGGAGTTTTGTCTATTTTGTTTATTGCCGGGCACATAGAAGCATTCAGTAACTATTAGCTGACCTGAACTGTTGCCTTGTAGTTGGTTTTTATGCTTCTGTCTCACCTTTCTTAGCAAAGTGGAAGCTCCAACAGGGATGTTGTCTTGATCACCTCTGTACTCCCTGCATCGCCTACCTTACAGCCTTACCTATCATAAGCTCTCAAAAATATCTGTGGAACACTGGGTGGAATGGAATAATACAACCATCCAATGTATTTAATGAATTTATACATAAGACTCTCTACTAGCCAAAAGGATGCTTCCTAATAAAGCAACACACGACAGCCAGCCATTCCTCTGACGGCAGATTTACTCACCTTTGCTGGTTCGGAAGGTCAGCATGGCAGGCTGCCCTTCGCCCGCTGCGCTTCTTGCCACCATCAAAACTTCATAGAGACTCGATGGCTCCAGTTCCGTTAAGTGGAGCTCATTTTCACTGCCTGGGACGCGCACTGTGTGCCAGCTGCCCACCACACCAACACCATCGTCCAGCTGCTCAAGAGGAAATGGACCATTAGAAAAAGGAGATAAAGGGTAGAAAAAGCTTCCATTCAAATTTGGTAAAAACGACAAGTTATTCAATCCCAGGTGAATTTTGGCAAGTGGTGTACCATGTTAAATAAAAGAGACACAATATTTCTTCATATTAAGAAATATAAGGACTATAAGGAGGCCTGCAGCAAGAACCCAGGAACTCTCACTGTAAAGACTCCTGGCTCTGCTACCTACCACCAAGTACGGCCTCCAGCAAGTGATTTATCTCCCAAAGTCGGTTCCTCTTACTTGTAATGGAAATAATACTCGTTTCTTACTGGGCTAATGGGAGAATAAAATCAGTATCTAATAATGTGTATTAATAATAACATACACTATACATAATATGATAAATTAGAATATGTATGTTTGTATATACATGTATTATATAATTATGGGTTATATATTTCTAGCATTCTTGCTTCATTCTTGACGCTGATCAATACGTGCTGAATGAAATAAACTTAAGGGATCCAATCCATTATGTCTTCATTAATGGAAACAAGAGACAACCTCATATGGGAGTTTCCATGAGGCTAAGAACACCAGTGAAACTTCCTGCCTCTAGAATCATCCGGTTAGAAAAGTAAAGAAACATTCAAATCTCATGATGTTAATTTTTCCAGATATTAAACATATTACTTTTAAAAGATGGAAACCAAATATCTTGAACAAAGAAAATGACTTTTAAATATGAGTGCCGCTCTTCCCATTTCATTCATTTGCTGGTCTCATTAAACAGGGGAGACTTTTTAATTTTGCTTTAATATAAGCCTCTGGAGGGAAAACATCTAGAAAGCCAACAGTTTACTGTGATAAATAACCAAACAGCACGAGATTCCAATACAATGAAGAAGACAACTTGAGATGCAAATTCTCATCAGAGATTATGCCGGAGGACTTTGTTCAAAAAGTTGTTTTCAATAAGACAATGCTTTCTTTGATAAATAAACTGTATATTACTATGTTAGAGAAGGGGGAATGACTTTTTAAAAAGTGGTTTATAGCGCTTTATCCCCAAGGGGTTAAAATGTTTGATAAGAAATGCTGAGAAGTCACGGGGTCCTGAGAATACCAATTTTGGGGAAAACTGTTTATACTTCATTCTCACTCCTTTTTATAAGCTGGTAAATGCAGCTGGGATGTGTCTCCCAAACTCACCCCCCTGGAGCATCTTTCCTGCCGCTCCCCCAAAGTAAAAGGTCATCAGCATATGCTCTACACACAGTGTGAGGGTGTGATGATATCTGAGGAGACAGTACCTTTCGATACTTCACAAAGTAGGCATTGATGGGCAGCCCGCCATCCTTCCCCGCCCTCCAGAGCAGGTTGTATGTGTCTGCAGTGGGGGTCTGCGGGGGGCTCAGAATGATGGGGGCCTCGGGCACTGAGGCGCCACTCGCACTTTTCTCTGAGGGTGACTCCACTGCGCTGGGATGTTCCCTCACTGGAAATGAGCTCGTGAGTCCAGTTTCTGAATCCTCTCTCTTCTCATTCTGAGCAGCATCCGATGTGACTACTCCTGCTTTTGTATTTGTTTCCAAAGGAACTGCAGAGAAAGGGGGCAGGGAGAGAGGGAAGAGGGGAGACGGCTTGAAGAAACGCGTGATTCAGAGTCTTCTACACAGTGGTTTACCTGCCAGCCCACACTGATGCAATTTGAGCCCTAAAAGTTAAAGCAGGTAACATTCAATGCAGAATTCATGGAAACTTCTGACCTCCAGTAGCTACCACTTTTGAAAAATCAAGGATATGATGCAGTAGGGCAGTGTTTTAAAGGATGCTGAGCACATCTTAATGCACGAAGCATGGTGCCAGATATTAATAAGCATAATCTTATTTAATTCTCAAAACAACACTCTTAGACAGTAATACTCCCACTTTATAGATGAAGAAGTCAGGGTTTTGAGGGATTAAGTGACAACAGCTGGCAGACGAATGTTAGCACTGCTAGGAAGAAGCAAGAGGGCAATATATTAAGCGCTTCTAGGAAGAAGCAAGAGGGCAATATATTAAAACAAATACATTGCCAGCACGAGAAAACTTAAGGATTGACAGCCCAGGTTCTCTAAAGTGCTATTAATACTGACCCCCAAAAAAGTCTCCTCTTTTTTTTTACTACTTTTGTGGAGGAAGGGAGCACAGGAAACAACGCTGGAGTTTCTTTTCCACAGTGAAGTCAGATTTCTGGTAAAAGGAGGGTGTGTTTTTAGGAGAACTACTGTAGTTTAGTAGAGAAGCAACAAAAAACAGTACTAACAGTATAGGTCAGTTCTCTGTTTGTTTAAAAGAGAGAAAAGGTGTCCCAGGAGCATCCTCCATCAACGAAAACAAGAAGCTAGTGAGAAAATAATATAGAAGAAAACTAATTAAGCTCACTGAGACTTCAAAATATTGCTCCTGGAACGGCCATGTTTACCTAGTGAGTCAGAACGTGGGCTGATGGGAAGGGTGGGATCTGGTGCCTGCTAATGCAGATTTGGACGCAAGAAAGTGGGGTAATTGGCTGTGGCTCACGGTATGGAGAAACCTTTTTATCAAGAGCAGTTTCACGGATCCTCTGGGCAGGTTACCACTGGGAAGTGGTGTTTGGCTGTAGGCGAGTTTAAATACCGCATGCCTCAGTTTATACAGAGGCATGAGAAAAACTGTGTGCTCCATCCAGGATGCAATGTGACTGCTCCATACCCTTCTACACAGAGGATTCAATCAATCTTCATTTACTATCCTGATCATATAACTTGAGCCCTCACAAGATGCTAGATACCATTTATAAGGCCTTACCAGTACTTTCAAAAATTTTTTCACAGATGTTATTTCAACTTATCTTCAAAGCAACTCTGTGAAATGGCCAGAATAGATATCTAGCGTTTTATAAGGTGGAATGGTTTTCTGCACTGGAAAAAAGATGGATAAAACTGTGGTTTTCTAAATACTGTAACTATGGCAATGAATTTAATGGCAATGAATTTAATGAGTTGAAACATATCTGTCAAAGTTGTTCCTACTGTGACCACTCAGAACAGCAACCCCACCCAACACTCTAGGACAGTGGTTGGCAAACTGCGGCTCGCGAGCCACATGTGGCTCGTGAGCCGAGGTTTGCCGTTCTGCTGACTAATGAGTTTGCCGACCACTGCTCTAGGAAACCCAGGCCAACTCCCATAGGGGTCTCGAAGAGTTACAACTCACTCTACAAATATCTTCACATCCTCTACCCCAAAACTCAAGGTCTCTGAAAAGAAAAAAACTGGGGATGCATATGTGTATGTGTGGCGGGGAGGGGTAGGGGAGGGGGGAGATAGTCCTCTCTCTCTTTGACCTTGCCTACTCCCCCGTTCACAATAAACAATGTAAATGGCTGTCAGTACACTGAAATTTAATAAGGCTCAGATTCCTGAGGAAAGAAGCGGAATGTACAGTTCTGAGCATTAATGAACTCAGTTGCATCTCAATAATTATTAGAGAGCATGTAAAAGAGGCAATGCAGAACCACTTAGGCAGGATATAGGTGATGGGGTTACTATACCTAAAAATGGTATTTATCAAGGCATTAAAATCGAGAAGGGGACATCTTAAAGGTCTAAGAAGATCTAATCTAAACAAGGCAGTTTATGTATCTTTTAAGGGCTTCAGATCATATGTAAAGTGAGGCATTTAGATGAAATATCTAGTTTCATCAGCTATGGCTATGACCTCTACCCTACATTTACATAAAACCACCACTTCAGTTAAATGCTCCCCAAGCAGCAGCTGCATTACACCTGTCTTACAGCTAATAATTTTGTGAAGAGCCACCTTATTTTTGCTTAGCAGAATCAATACATACACATACACATATGCATATTCATATACACTGAGTGGCCAGATTATTATGATCTCTGAACGCATAATAATCTGGCCACTCAGTGTGTGTATATATAGGGGAGTGCAGGTCCCTTTACTCCAGGGGAGTGGCCAGGGGAGTGCAGGTCCTTAAACCAGGGGAGTGGCTAGGGGAATGCAGGTCCTTGCACCAGGGGAGTGGCCAGGGAATTGCAGGTCCCTTACGCTAGGGGAGTGGCCAGGGAATTGCAGGTCCCTTACACTAGGGGAGTGCATATACATATATATACATATATATATATATATATATATATATATATATATATATATATATATATATATATATATATATATGTATGTATGTATGTTAGAGGCCCGGTGCATGAATTCGTGCATGGGTGGGGTCCGGCCAGCCTGGCCAGGGGGAGGGGACATGGGCAGTTGGCCAGCCTGCCTGCTGGTTGAACTCCTGGTCGAGGGGACAATTTGCATATTAGCCTTTTATTATATAGGATATACAATGAGTGGCCAGATTATTATGTGTTCAGAGATCATAATAATCTGGCCACTCAGTGTATATCTATAAACTTATACAGCACTCAATACCTTCTTTAGTTGAGGATTTGTAAAGTTACTAAAATCAGTGACTATTCCTTCCTTCCTTAATCACCAAATGGGTGATTATAATTTAATAATAAGTAGATGGTAATAGCCTTACCCTAACACTTAGCATTTATTGGAAGATTTCTGTTGCTAGACACCATTCTTTGCACTTTACACGTATTAACTCCTTGAATGCTCACATGGACCCTAAGACAGGGAGTGTCACTATACCTGTTCCACCGGCGGCGAGGAAACAAGCGCAGACGAGTTCAGTAACTTGCCCCAGGTACAAAGCTCCTGCATGGCAGAGCCAGCCTCACACAGCCTGCGAGCTGACACTCACATCATCCCCGCCTTTACATGCATGCAGTGAGCAGCACAGAGTGGAAATGGAGTCCCTGGCCTTCCCCTCTCTTTCCACCTCCAGCCTTACCCAGAGCTAGGGTCCTTGCAAACATGCAAATGGAAAGACAGGGTACATCCACTCTCTATCTACCTCACTATCACTCCTATGCAGATGACCAGCCCCTGGCCACTCCCCTGGAGTAAGGGACCTACATGCACTCCCCTGGCCACTCCCCTGGTGCAAGGACCTGCACTCCCCTGACCACTCTCCTGGTGTAAGGGACCTCACACCCCTGGCCACTCCCCTGGTGTAAGGACCTGCACTCCTCTGGCCACTCCCCTGGTGTAAGGGACCTCACACCCCTGGCCACTCCCCTGGTGTAAGGACCTGCACTCCTCTGGCCACTCCCCTGGTGTAAGGACCTGCACTCCCCTGGCCACTCCCCTGGTGTAAGGACCTGCACTCCCCTGACCACTCTCCTGGTGTAAGGGACCTCACACCCCTGGCCACTCCCCTGGTGTAAGGACCTGCACTCCTCTGGCCACTCCCCTGGTATAAGGACCTGCACTCCCCTGGTGTAAGGACCTGCACTCCTCTGGCCACTCCCCTGGTGTAAGGGACCTCACACCCCTGGCCACTCCCCTGGTGTAAGGACCTGCACTCCTCTGGCCACTCCCCTGGTGTAAGGACCTGCACTCCCCTGGCCACTCCCCTGGTATAAGGACCTGCACTCCCCTGGCCACTCCCCTGGTTTAAGGACCTGCACTCCCCTGGCCACTCCCCTGGTTTAAGGACCTGCACTCCCCTGGCCACTCCCCTGGTGTAAGGACCTGCACTCCCCTGGCCACTCCCCTGGTGTAAGGACCTGCACTCCCCTGGCCACTCCCCTGGTGTAAGGACCTGCACTCCCCTGGCCACTCCCCTGGTTTAAGGACCTGCACTCCCCGGCCACTCCCCTGGTGTAAGGACCTGCACTCCCCTGGTGCAAGGAACCTACACTCCCCTGGCCACTCCCCTGGTGTAAGGACCTGCACTCCCCTGGCCACTCCCCTGGTGTAAGGAAGGCACTCCCCTGGCCACTCCCCTGGTGTAAGGACCTGCACTCCCCGGCCACTCCCCTGGTGTAAGGACCTGCACTCCCCTGGTGCAAGGAACCTACACTCCCCTGGCCACTCCCCTGGTGTAAGGACCTGCACTCCCCTGGCCACTCCCCTGGTGTAAGGACCTACACTCCCCTGGACACTCCCCTCGTGTAAGGACCTGCACTCCCCTGGTGACTCCCCTGATGTAAGGACCTGCACTCCCCTGGTGTAAGGACTAGCACACTGGTGGTGTGGCCTACACTCCGGAGGATGTGCCAGGGGAAAGACCTGCGTGGAGTCAGACCATACACTAATTAAAGCAGGGAATTCTGAAGCCCCAGGCCTCTTGTACAGAGGAAGAACAGGGCACCAGTCTCCGGATAAGCAGCCCCTTGACCCCATGGACTCTGACTTGTGGGGCCTGAGGGCCCGAGGACCCAGGCAGAAGAGGGCCACATGAAGACCTCTAAAACAGAGGCCCAGGGCAGGAACCACGGGTCCAAGAGTAAGGGCAGCACTGCTCTGTGATAGTCTTACTCTCACATGACAAATATGGTGACAATCTCACTCAACTGACTACGTGCTGGGAATGCTGCTCAAATATCTACTGAAGGCCCTGCTGGGTAGCTCGGTTGGTTAGAGCATTGTCCCAATACACCAAGGTTGTGGGTTCAATCTCTGGTCTGAGCCACATACAAGAAGCAACCAATGAATGCTCGCTCGCTCTCCCCCTTCCTCTCTCTCTCTCTCTCGCTCTCTCTCTCAAATCGATAAATGAAATTTAAAAAATTTAAATACTTACTGATGTAAGGTTTGAATTTAGTCAAATTTGAATTAATTTTAATAATATTGATATTCTATTACCAGTACTTCAAAAACTAGATAATGTTTTTAAGTCACCACAAAAAAAAAATCAGTAAAATATACAGAGTTAATATTATACACCCCATTAGAAAAATAACAAATAAGATGGGGGACACACAGGCAGGCATCATTTGAGAGTACCAGGACTACACTTGCTTTATGAAAGCCAACTCTTCAGAAAACCAGAAGCATTCATCACGAAAAGAGGTCTGTGGGGTCTAGAATGAGTCGCCCCAAGATGTGCCTCAGTGGTATGCAGACTGTTTTGAGCTAAAGGTAACACTAGCTGCAGGCTCTAGAGAAACCTCTGCCCCTGCCTCAATACCTGGAAGAATTTTATCAGAGGCCTTGCCCATGAGGGATGAGCAGAGACAACCTCTTCTGACTATCTACAGGGCAGGGAAAACTTCTGTTACTAAAGGTCTGCTCTTCTATCACCACCCATGATCTTATGAATTCCCCTACACCTTCCCACATCCTAGCTCTGGGTGTCCTATGTACCCATGTTCCCTTTCTGTCTCAGAACCTCTCCTGCATGTGGGGTCTCTGGTTCTCTCATGTATGTGGGGTTCCCATACACATGTATGTATTAAACTTGGTTCTTTTCTCTTCCTAATCTGCCTCCTGTCTATGTGATGATTAGACCAGCCTTGAGGATAGAGGGAAGTTTGTTCCTCCCCCACAGGTCATATCTGGAGCTTCCCAATGACAGCTTCCATATGACAACTACAAGCTTAGCAAACACATCAGAAATGGAGACCAAAGTTCAGCCAGTTTGTGTTAAGGCCAAATACCAAAAACTACAGTTCTACATATCAGGGAAAAACATATCTTTAGAGATTGCTGGATTCATTAAACTACTACTTTAAAGTACTTTATCTCCTATTATCACAGAAAATCATTCACCTGGAAAAGAAAACACCAATGGCAACTCACCCACTGTGAGGACAGCTTCCGACTGTGCGGAGCCATGCTCATTCGTGGCTTCGCAGGTGTACTTCCCAGCATGCTCCTGAGTGACGGCCTGGATGTACAGTGAGCTGGAGCCACCTCGGGACATGACAAAGTAGACAGGCTCGGCGTCAAAGCCCCCGGGTCTTAGTAAGTGCGACTTTCGGGATTTCGATCTAAGGACTTGAGACGGGTGGCTGGTTATCAATCCATGCCTGTCATACCAGCGCATGACCGGAACTGGCACTCCGGTGGCATTACAGGACAAAGTCACAAAGTCTCCAGCTGCCACCTTCATACTTGCTGGGGCTGTAATGATTACTGGCTTGAGCCCACTGTCTGTTAAAAAAGTCATTCACATACAAAAACATTAAGAACATTATAGTATTACAGTGCAAAATAATTCCATCCTATTGTGTAAAAGTTCTCAATGTCATGAGCAAATGGCAGTCAGAAACATCTCCTTTATACATGCTTCTAAACAGTGTTTTACATGCAGAACAGTGTGAAGAACACGATCATTCACCGAAATAGTGTTTGCAATGTCACACACAAGTAGTGATACAGTCAGGATAGTAATGAGTAGAACAAAGACAATTTCCTTGTTAGTTCTCTTCTCAACCTGCACCAAGTAAAACACCAATAAAAAGTAGGATTTTTCATAGTTGTGGAGTCCCAGACATTTCCCACACAGATTTCCTGTCCTTCAGAAAGAAAGGAATGTATATAATCTGCAGGGAGCTTTCCAATTGGTATCCTGTACACACTTGACCACTAAAAATATAGACCGTGTGAAGCCAACGTCAGACTTTAACATGAAAAAGGTGCAAAGTGGTAAAGAAAAAACTATTCCTTCATGAAAATAGTCAATTTCTGGTGGTGGGAGATAGGATTAGGCAATCTATAATAATAAAAGGGTAATATGCTAATTAGACCGGACATCCTTCTGGACAACCTTCCAGACAAAGCCAGGGCTGTGAGGGAAGCCCGGGTCCCAGGTGCCAGAGAGAAGCCGGTGCCGGCAGCCGGGGGAAGGAAGGCCTACTCTTGCACGAATTTCATGCATTGGGCCTCTAGTCTGATTATAAAAAAACTGTGAACCCTGACCAGGTGGCTCAGTTGGTTGGAGCATCCTCCCATACACCAAAAGGCTGCAGGTTCAATTCTCGGTCAGGGCACATACCTAGGTTGCAGGTTCTATCCCTGGTCAGGGAAGTGTGGGAGGCAACTGCTTAATGTTTCTTTCTCATATCAATCTTTCTCTTTCTGTCTCTCTCCCTTCTTCTCTCTAAAAAAAAAAAAAAAAATCAATGAAAATATATCCTCGGATGAGGATTTTAAAAACAAAAGCTTGGGAGAAAACTCTGTTCTGAGTACAAGTTGATAAACATACTTTCTACCATATCATGAACATTTTTTTTCTAAAAGTGGCACCAACTCTTTGCTTTTGGTCCCCGGTATTGTCGGGACTATTTTCTTTTCTTTTTAAAAAAATATTTTTATTGATTTCAGAGAGAAAGGGAGAGCGAGATAGAAACATCAATGATGAGAGAGAATCATTGATCAGCTGCCTCCTGTACAACCCCATTAGGTTGATCAAGCCAGCAACCTGAGCATGTGCCCTTGAACAGAATCAAACCCAGGACCCTTCAGTCTGCAGGCCAACACTCTATCCACTGAGCCAAATCAGTTAGGGCCTTGGGACTATTTTTAAGTATGCCTACAATGGAATACTGATGACAAATGACATTTTCTCCAACATATCTTTCTCTTTCTCTAGTCCAACTTCCTGCATTTGAGGGCCAATCAACATTTGCCACTATCAGATCTCTGAATCTCTTATGTGTTAAATGCTGTCTCACTAGTCATAACCTGCATTTTCCTGAGCACTAATGACACTGAACGTCTTTTCACGTGTTTGTGTGTCACATATTTTTCCTTAGTGAAATGTCTTTTGTCCATTCTTCTATTGGATCATTTATCTTTTTTGCAATGGTTCAGGGTTCTTTGCGTATACCACATACTGTTCTTTTGTTAGTTACTATGTTACTAGTATCTCCTCCCAGCTTCATTTCATTTTTAATGGTATCTTCTAATAACTAGGAGATTTTAATTTCAATAGTCATCAATCTTTTTAAATATTAGCCAGAAATACCTTGTTAAAAAGTTTACTGAGATCATATAGACATTCTTCTATGATTTCTTCAAAAACTTTGCCATTTTGCCTTTCTATATAGATCTTTAACCCACTGGGAATTACTTTGGATACAATATAGGTTAGAGATGTACTTTCTTCTTTTTCTCTACTTCGTTAGACAATTATTTCACATCAAAACTTGACCTGAAGATCCTACCCCCTGGTGCTCTGCAAAGCCACCTAAGTCACGTCCTTGAGTGCAAATGTCTTTTTGAAGATCTCTGTCTCGTTCCAAGAGTCTATTTTTCTGTTCCTGCATCAATACCACTGTCTTGATTACCCCAGATTTTTATATATGTTCTAATATCTGGTAAGGCAAGTACCCCACATTTTGTTCTTTTTTAAGAATGTCTTATCTATTCTTGGGCCTTTGATCATCCATATAAATTTTAGAATCGGTTTGTCAAAGTCCTCAAAATATTCTGATTAGAATTTTAATTGAAATTGCAAGAATCTATAGAAAGACCTTGGAAAGATCTGTTGAATAATATTTTTTAAAAAACTGTTAATGAGCTGATTAATAAGGCTGCTTCATGGACATGCCTATCTGCAACTAGGAAGGACCAGGGAACATGAAGCAGTTCTGTGACGGTGACGAGATCATTCCCTTTAGTTAAATTTCAACCATAACAAAAGCTTGTCTGAAAAGTAGGATTTCCTATAATTAGTCACATGACCTAAACACTACCTTTTTCAATGTCAAGTCTCCCAGTAGACTGCATAAATCCAATCCCATTATCCGCCACACACTGATACAGGCCAGAGTCTTCCATGGTAACACCACTGATTTTCAATCCATTTTCTGCAGTTAGATGTCGTGGGGAAGGATGAATGGGCTGTGCATTATGAAACCAGGTACGGTTGGGGGATGGGTTCCCACGAACCTCACAGGTAAATTGCACTGTGGCCCCCAGAGACACAGTCTGATCCTGCAGTCCTTTAGAAATTGAAGCATGTTCTGAAAACAAAACATAAGTTATCACATGAGTCAGATAAAATCTTCCCTACCAATAACTAGTTAAAACCAAACTGGATTGTTTATTCACATTCTCCCATCTGCTGTGGTCAAGAAGAAAATTAGAAATGTATTTTAACTTTCCTTTCATAGGGTAAACCATATGTTACTAATATGTTATAATCTCTTTTTATAGCTCTCTCCACCCACTTAACTCCCCCAACACACACACATACACATACAGAGTTTCTAATTTGGGGATTCTCTTAGCATTAGTTTCAGGTGATTTGTTTGAAATAAAGTAATAGTTTCCCTGGCTTTCAAACAAGAGCCAAAACAGAAAAACTTTTATTCAGAAGTTACATTATTTTTATAGCCAATTCTGCTTTGAGCTTAGGTGTATACTGGCCAAAAAACTTCCTTTAATATCCATCAAGTGAGTTTTTACCTAAACAAAGTAAATCATGCACTGACATTTGTAATATATGCCCAAATTAAATGATTATGCGTATTAATCCAGTCCTAACGATCATTAAACCTTAAAGCCCATTTGCCATACACTTACATTAATTCCAGTGTAACCTTCATCAGGCCACTGCTGCAATTACACATGTGCAGATTTACAAAAACTGTATTAAGTATGAAACTATTTACCACCTATTTTTTCTGGTTTTCATGAAAACCTGCTTTGATAAAGGAAAACATTTTCTGCTACTACACATGACAGTGAGACAGGTAGCTGAGAGAAAGGAACAGCTTTGAGATAGAGTTAATATAGAAATGTAAGTGAAACTAATGCAAGTTCTATGAGCCAGATATAGTGAAAGCATTCCAAAAGAGAAAAGAAAATTAAATAGATTTCTTTTTGAGATGACATTTTCTAGTCAGTTCTCTGCCTCGGTTACTATTACTGGATAGTACACCTGATAGTAGCCCAGAGTATTCCATCCTACTGAATTCTAGTTTCCTTCCTCTGTGCCATTGAGAAAAACAAGCTCTGTGCTATGCAACCAGGTTGGGATGAGGTTCCTAAGAACGTCCAGGTGAACTGTCCTGCGACACCTAGAAAGACTACCTAATTCAGGAGTCCATTAGGAAAATGGAGCTTGTTCTGTCTACTGGTGTAGGTGTTTCCTGATAGCCCCCATTTCATTTATAGTTCATGAATAGCTCTTCCATTCAAACATCAGTTATATCAGGAAAATAGCTTGACTTGAAAAAAGGTCACTGAGTAACATCTTACCAAGGACATTAACCATGTAAGTCACGTGCTTTACGTCTCCAGACTTGCTTCCCACCATACAGGAATAGTTTCCAGCATCCACTGGGTCAATGCTATCTGTGGCAAGATGAGAATACAACCTCCTCCAATTGCTTCCTGCCACCGCGTCCTGACCATCTTTCAGCCAGTGCACTTGAAGAGTTGGGACCCCACTCACCACACACTCCAGGGTTATAGGACTATGAGAAAGCACAGATAACGCCTGTGAAAGGCGGGGGTGAAGAATGTGAAAATCATCTGAAGAAGAGCCTGGAAAAAAGAGAAAACAAAAAATTATCACGTCCCATCTCTTCCTTAGCAATTCTGTGAGCTTTCCCACCTGCCCATTTATTCTTCTTTCCACTACAAGGTCCTATCTTGCAGCTAAATCATTTGTAGGTGAGAATTAAAATGAAGAGAGTTTGTGATCCTTTCAGGCTACTTCTGAATTAGCAGTTTAGAAATGAAGGACAGGAACCACTACTTCACTAAGCTTTAGCTATTGGGGCTACCTCAACTGAAGCACCTTATTGTAAAAGTCAGGTATGAAAGCTAAAAATCAGGTAGGAAAGAGGACAGATACCTATTTTTTCATAATTCACAGCCCCTAACTTGATCACCGCTAATATCAAGTTATATTTTCTCTATAATTTATTTTTATTTGAGCAAAGGGCAAAGTTCTCTACATGTATTGCACTCTGTCATCTTAATAAAAATTCTCCTCTAATAATCATTAAAACATGTTCAATACTATTCTATTATACACCTATGTATTTAATTTTTTATAAGACTTTCTTATGGTAAACAAACACGATCTAAGAAAAAAGTGAACTCTCATTTCCCAATGAGGAATGCTCGCAAAGGCTCTTCCTAGTTACCAATATTCTCCCAAATACTTACGACTCACAAGGAGCTTTTGGCCAATGGGTTCGACTTTTAATTCATGTGTGACAGGATTAAAAGCTGCACATTTATATGATCCCTTGTCCTCTAAGGATACATTCAAAATCTGAAGATTTCCTGATGGAAGGATTAAGTAATTCTCTGAGGAAGGAAAGGAATGCAGTTAGGCCTCTCTCTTTACAAAGGACACCAATGAAAACTAATCAATTTTGATAGTTCTGCTTTAAATTTATGCACAAGACTAGCAGCAAATAAGCAATTGAGGAGAATTCATGAATGAAGGAAAGGAAAAGTCAAGGCAAAGAAGAAAAGGTCAGCAGTACTAGAGTCACAAAATCAAACCCATTGGAAACACTGGACAACAGATCACTGGTTGGGAACACAGACAGGAGAAGCAGTTAGACAAAGACTCAGTGACCAGCTACACCACCCTGGGCAAATCTGCACCTGTAGCACCGATCACCAGTGCTCAGTCATGTCTATTCATTCCTTATTTTTCTCAATGAACATGTATTGAGTGCCTATTTTCTGCCAACGATGGCCCAGGCACAAGTGACAGAGCAATGAAGAAAGAGGACAAAGGTCCGAACTCATGCAGCTGACAGTCCAGTGCTGTGAGTGGGGGTGGCAGATAACCAACCAACCAACAAACACATGTACAACACAAGGCTCTGGGGGAAATGAAGCCGAATACAGAGGACAGAGCAGCAGAGCATAGACTCTAGAAAGGGCCCAGAAGGCGGTCTTCTCGGAGGAAGGTCTATCTGAGCAGGGACCTGAAGGAGTGGAGAGGGTGAGGACAGGGAGTGCAGACTGTAATCATTTCTGTAATGTAACCATTTCTTCTCGTCTCCTCCCCTTGACTTCTGAGAGTGGAGAACACGTAGGCAATGCATTTTTTGTACCCACAATCCCCAGCACACAGGGCTTAACAGCAGGTCCTTTAATGAACCTTTGACCTGTGGGTGCCATTGGCTTTTCATGAAAACTCTCACCTGTAGAATGCCTCAGCCACTTGCCCCGGATTTTATAGCGCACCTCGGCTTTGGGGTTGCTATCTGGTACCTTGCAGCCAATGAAACCAGCACTTTTTTCTTCTGCTGTAATAACATGCTTTGTGGATGCGTCAAAATCACCAAGAACTAAAATAAATAAATAAACAGAATCAATAAATGTAAATGTGAACTTTCTTACCCAAAGGAAATTTAAAAACTCAAAACAGCACCTGCAGCAAGGCTGATGGTGGCAGCTAACCCCAGTTCACAGGGTAGCATGATCTTTTTACCCCACAGAGCAGTTGGGGTAGAGGTGCATGGTTGAGGCTGGAGCTAAGCCCTGGCATCCTTTCCTGAAGACATCGAGAAAAGCAAACCGCTCTTAAAATATCAGGGAGAATTATAAAGCATAATTGTTTCCATTTTGTCAAGATAGATCCTTCTCAATCCAGTCCATCAAAAACTGACTTTCCCCTGCCTAGCCAGCATAGCTCAGTGGTTGAGCATCGATCCCTGGTCAGGACACATACCGGGTTGAGGGCTCGATCCCCAGTAGGGGGTGTGCAGGAGGCAGCCGATCAATGATTCTCTCATTATTGTGTGTTTTTTCTCTCTCTCCCTTTCCCTTCCTCTCTAAAATCAATAGAAATATATTTAAAACAAAACAAAACTGACTTTTCCTATGCATAATTCTGTTAGCTACTCATACTCAACCTAGGACATGGAAAAACAAAGTTGCATATCATGTGGATTATCTGAATATACCGACTTGGTCTCCGGCCCTCTCCGTGTAAGTTACCACAGACGCAGCCTGCAGGGAAGCCTCTATTACCGCCAGTGCTGCATGCAGTCGGCAGCCTGCCACTCGCCCGCTCTCCAGTGGTGTGTCCTGGAGCGATCCACGGGTCACAGCTCTACACAAACATTTGCTCTTCTCAGTTATGACAAACTCACTACTCCTGGGGAATCCAGATTTGTTCTGTAAATAGGGGTGCCCTTGCAGAGACGGTTTCCCTTGCTGGAAGCCATCACCGTTTGAAAGGCTCAAGCTTACTAAGAAAACTGCAAAGTCCAGATTTTCCCTAAGTTCAACACTCAACATTCCTTTCTTTACAGTCAGTTATTATTCTCCTGTTTATTTAGCCTGGTTTCAATTAAATAAATTAAAATCACTCAGTGATCAGGCAAATAAAACAATTAGATGCAAAAGAAAGATAAAGAACTGCATAAAAAAACAGAGGATCAAAGTAGACAATAGGTTTTTTGTTGTTGCTCATATTAAGGACTTTTAAATACCAAGAAATTCAGAATTCACTTTAGAAAACTGTCCTATCTATGTAAAAATTCACTTCCATACCCTTGTTACAGAAGACACCTAGGCTAGGCTCACAGAGGTTCAAATACATCCCCCCTCCCCGCCCCCCCGTTAAACACAGCAAGCATCAAGGCAGGGATAAGAACTCACGTGTGTCCTCCTCCAAAACCCATGCTCTTCCCACAACCCCAAAGTGCAACCACTGACAGTAATTTCAGGAAAGCCCATGGAAAACAGGGACAAAATCCAACTCACCTGCAATGGATACCGTTGCAGGGCCGCTCACAACTGCACCGACGCTATTGTTGGCAATGCATTGGTAGTAACCCGAAAGGGAGGGGTTGAGAGAAAGAATAGTCAAAGTCCCCTGATGAATCTTGATCTGCTCCAAGTTTCTGTCCAATCTTTTTCCATTATGCAACCACGTGATATGAGCGGTCACAGGTTTAGCAGAGCAATGTAGAACTATAGGTCCACCAGGTTTCTGGACAGCAGACAGTGGCTCAGAAATAAAATAAGGTGCCAAGTCTACAAAGGAACATTCCCCAGGTGCAAGGGAAAGGGAGAATGAGAAAGAACGTACATTAAAGACATTTCCTCTCAATCTACGTAACTACAGGCAATCCTTTGCTTTATCTATATATGTTATGGTTCTTAATGTTTGTAAAAGTTTTAGGAAGTCTTAAGAGCCCATTTTTTGGAAGAAGTAAAGGCAACATGTTAACCTACAACTTAACAATCAGGGTACAATAGATAAGAATCCTTAAGATATAAAAGAGAAATGGCAAGTTGCTCATTTAAGGAAGTAGCTTTTAAGAAATGAAAGTTGATCGTCTGAAAAAGTGGCAATGACTTTCAAACTAAAAAGAAATCTCTACCATGTTACCAACAGGGTTTGACTTTTAAGAGCAAGTTGTTTTATATATAAGGCTACAGTACTTCTTCACCACTTCCCTTCAATATAAAATAATGTTCAACTTTTAAGGAAGCACAAGTAGAAAGTTAGGAAACCACACTGGACTACAAAGTCTATCCTTTTTTTGGATAGAAGGCTCAATAGGGCAGCAACCTTACTATTTTTATTTGGTATTTGGAATAGTTTCATTTGTTATGTCTATTCTCCCAGAACTTGGGGGGGGAGAGAAGATGTTCACACACGTAAGTATCAAAACAGAGCTCTCTCTTCTACCCAAAAAAAAGGGGGCAGAGGGCAGAAATGCTATTACTCTGGCAGAATAAAACACTTAAAAAAAAAACCACACCAATATATTATTGATTCTATTCTTACAGGATATTTTATCAGAAATGAAGATTAAGTGCCTCTCTACTAAATCTGAGGTTGTTGTTTAGCAAAAAGAAAAAAAAAAGTACTAAAATCACTAATTCAATTTTCCCTTACTAAATCTAATATAGTTGTACAGTGTATTTAACAAAGGAAAAGAAATATTACTTAATGAGTAAACATCAATGTATAACATAATACATCTTTATACAAATCTAAAGTAAAAAGAAATGCCTGTGGGCCATTGTTAGGCTCAGGCTTACTGTACACACTTAACAACAAACACATTTAAGCTTTCCAGTAACCCACAGAGTTAGGTAACAAATTAGACAAAGTCATGAGAGCTGGGATTTTAACCAAATTCTCTTACTCCAAGTTGAATACTATTACATGCTGATACTAAAATTTATTTTTGGTGGTATGTAGTCAGCATTTTATTCCTGTTATAATTTCCAAAATTCAGAAATTTGAAACATATCTTCTTACCGAAAAAGGCACAATTGCAAAATATTTATTTTTAAGGCAATAAAAGGCATAAATTACAAGGACAATGATGGGAAGGCCTGCTAATGCCCAAGAAGCACTACTAAAAGATTCTTAAATTGCTAAGTTAATCAAAGTTTTAAAATTTGGCCAAATTTTACAAATGTCTTTAGAATCCATCGCCACCAGCAAAATACAAAGTTGAGGTTGCTGTTTTAAGATTAAGAAGAGGAGACACTTCGGTTAAAACACTACGGTTCTTCTATTCTTACCTGAACTCACAGAGGAGCACAGAAGGGAAAGAGTGATATACAGCAGTGTCTGTAAAGGTCCAGGATCCGGATGCATAGCGCCAGATTATGGACACGGCAGGACAGGTTTCCAGAGCAAAATCCAGGCCTTGGCTCACTGAAACACATTCAAAGAAAAGAAAATCTAAACCACAAAAAGAGTTGGCCTCATTGATCCGAATCGTCAATAGAGTTGTGAGCATGATTCATTTCTTCCCAACTGACAAACTAATCCCTAGGCTCTAAATTATAGTTAGAAGGTTTGCTCATTCTTCCAAAGTGTTGGGAGACCTTTTATTATGCAGAATCCATCATTCCAAATGAATACATTCACAGCCTGTAGTGAGTTTATGTCTCACAAGCATCTACAACTCAACACAATCAAAATGCATGCCTCCTCTACTGTCCTTTAAAGCAGAAAGAACAGAAACAACAAAATAATAGCAAACATTTATATAGTGCTTTAGTGTGTGTCAGACAACACTTCAGTGCTTTTTGCTATATTAACTTCATCTTCACAACCACCCTATGAGATTGGAACTAGTGGTTTTCTTCCCTTTTTTCACATGGGGACTCAGGCTCATGGACTGTTCCAATTGAACACCAAGTGCAGGCCTTGGGGATGCAGCTTATTTAGCAAATGTGCAGAACATCCAAAGACCACTGTGGTGAGAGTGGATGAGCCAGGAAAAGAGCACAGAGCAAAGCTGGTCTAGATCCCATCCAGCTTGGAAAGCCATGGTACAGATTTTGGAATTGAGTGCAAAAGGAGGGAGGGATTAAGAAGTATAAACTACTCGTTCTAAAAACAGCTCTGAGGATGCAATGTACAGCAACATACATTCCATATATTATAGGAAAATAAAGTAAAAAGATAGTGTAAATAACTATATGCTGTCAGATGGGTACTAGACTTAATAGGGTAATCACTTTGTAAGGTGTTTGTGTCTAATCACTATGCTGTATACCTAAAACTAATATAATATTGCATGTCAACTGTAATTAAAAAATAAATTTTAAAATGATTTTGGAATTTATTCCCAATGTGATGGCAAGCCCTTAGAGGACTTACAGAAGGGGAACGATGGGCTCTCATTTAAACTTTAAAAATATCACTGGCTGGTAGGGATGAGACTGGAGTGGGCAGAAATGGAAGAGGGCGACCAAGTAGAGTAAGGTAATCACGCAGGAGAGAGATAAGAACGTGGTGGGTAGAACAGTGAGCCAGCTGTGGAGGTGGTGAAAAGTAAGTGGATTCAGAACACATCCTAAAGATGGAACCAACAGAATTTGCTGAAGGCTTGGATGTAGGGTGTGAGATAAAGAGATGTGCCAAGAATAACTTAGTTGTGGTTTAACAGAATAAATAATAGCTCTCTGTTTACTGAAATGGAGAAGACTGGAGAGAGGGAGATGACAAAGAGGGGTACGGTCAACAGTGCTGTTTTAGCCAATTAGGCATCTCAATACTACCGTCAATCGACAATCACATGTAGGCGTCTGGAGCTGTGGAGAACGTCAGAGCTGGAAACGTAGATGTTAGACCTGTAAAAACCATGGCACTGCATGAGCTCTCGCAAAGGAAAATGAGAGAAGAGGTGACGAGGTAGGAGCCTTGGGACATTCCAACCGCTGAGACTGATGAGGGGAAAGATAGGAGCAATGGGGATTGAAGAGAAGTCATCCATGAACCTGGGAGAAATCGAGGAGAATATTATATCCCGGGAGAAAAATGGGGGGGAAATTATTTCTAGAGGAGCCATTAACTCTCTCAAACACTGCTGAGAAGTAGAGTCAGATGAGACACCACCAGAAAGGTATCATACAAATACTGGTGATACCGACAAGAGTGGTTTCAATAAAGAAGGGACTAGAGACTGATGGTGGGTCCACAACAGAATGGGAAGGGAGGAAACGAAGAAAGCAGGCACAGAAGACTCCTTAAGAGCTTTGCTATAAACAGGCAGCAGAATAATAGGGAGAACTGATGGAGATGAATGGCAGTCAAGGGAAGGTTTGTGTTTGTGGGGGTTCTCTAATACACAGAGAGTACAGCAATTTAGCAAAGCTAAAAATGCCTACTTCTCTATTCTAGATACTCTAAAATCTACAAGTAGCAATTTCAACTTTATCCCAATCACGGACAATCAGTTCATGGGCTGCCTTTCCAATTTTTTTTCTTGCCGACCTCCTTTTTACAAACGGGAGAGGATATTTTGGTACCACTCAAAAGGGGACGTCTGTGTGAAAACATTTTTGGTTTATTTGAATTCTCACTTATTTCAAGGGTAAGAACTGACACACCACTGCTCAGCAGTCAAGGCAAAGTAAACATTCAAATAACTTGTTAACAGGAGCCACTTTCCTGAGAGAATGAGGACAAGGAGGAGTGTTTCTTCCTTTTGCCAAATCTTTCCTCAACGATTTATTTATTGAAAAGTAGTGAAAAAATTCCTGAGTCAACTTTAACCCCAGCACATGATCTACTGGGTTACTTTACAGCTGTCCTTTAAAATTTCACAGCTCATTATTGCTGCCTAAATATTGGCACATAGGAATATCCTTTATTGACTCTATCTTTCTATTAGGTTACTCATAACATGCTATCTGTTTTTAATTTAAATTTTTATTTTTCAATAACAGTTGATGTGTATTAGTTTCAGGTCTACAACATAGTAATTAGATATTATATAACTTACTAAGTGATCACCCTGATAAATCTAGTACCCATCTGACACCATACATAGTTCTCACAACATTATTGACTATATTCTCTATGCTGTACTTTTACATCCCCATGACTATGCTGTAACTATCAATTTGTACTTCTTAATCCCTTCACCTTTTTTTCACCCATTCCCCCAGCCCTCTGCCATCTGGCAACTGTCAAAATGTTCTCTGTATCTCTGAGTCTGTTTCTGTTCTGCTTGTTGGTTTATTTTGTTGCATAGATTCCACATATAAGTAAAATCATCTGGCATTTGTCTTTCTCTGTCTTATTTTACTCAGCATAATACCCTCTATGTCCATCCATGTTGTTGCAGACAAGATTTCATTCTTTTCTATGGCTGAGTCATATTCCATTGTATAAATTCACCACTTATTTATCCATTCATCTCTCGATGGTCACTTAGGTTGCTTCTATATCTTGGCTACTGTAAATAATGCTACAATAAATATATGGTACATCTGTCTTTTCCTTTTAGTGTTTTGGGTTTCTTCCTATAAATACACAGAAGTGAAATTACTGGGTCCTTCTTTATCTAGTGTTACAGCCTTTGTTTTAAAGTCTATTTTGTTTCATTTAAGTATTACTGCCCCAGCTTTTTTTTCTTTTTCATTTTTGTGAAATATCTTTTTCTATCCCTTTACTTTCAGCTGTGTGTCTCTCGATCTGAAGTGAGTCTTTTGTAGACAACATATGTAAGGGTCTTGTTATCAATTCAGCTGCCATATGTCTTTTGAATGGAGCATTTAATCCATTTGCATTTAAAGTAATTGTTGATATGTATTTATTGCTATTTTATTATTCATATTTTTAATCTTTTTCTTCTTCTTAAAAAAGGACCTTTTAACATTTCTTGTAATGCTGTTTTGCGGTGATGAACTCCTTTAGCTTGTCTTGTCTGAGAAGTTCTTTATCTGACCTTCAATTCTAGATGATAGCTTTGCTGAATAGTAATCTTGGCTGTAGTTCCTTGCTTTTCATAATTTTGAATATTTTGTACCAATCTCTTCTGGCCTGCAAAGATTCTGTTGAAAAGTCAGCTGAGTCTTATAAGAACTCTCCTGTAGGTAATTGGCCTGTCTCTTGCTGCTTTTAAGATTCTCTTTTTGCCTTTAACCTTTTGCATATCAGTTATGATGTGTCTTGGTGTGGGCTCTTTGGGTTCATTTTGCTTGGGACTCTTTGTGCTTCCTGGACTTGTATGTCCTTTTCTTCACCAGGTTAGGGAAGTTTTACATTATTATTTTTTCAAATAGGTTTTCAATTCCTTGCTCTCTCTCTATTCCTTCCAGCACCTCCATGATGCGAATGTTGGTATGCTTAAAGTTGTCCCAGAAGGTCTTTAAACTATCCTCATATTTTTTTATTCTTTTTGTCCTGACTGGGTGTTTTCTGCTTCCTTACCTTCCAATAACTGTTTTGATCCTCTGCTTCATGGACTCTACTGTTAATTCCCTGTAATGCATTCTTCACTTCTAGCTGGTTCTTTTTATGTTTTATAACTCTTTTTTTATGTTTCCTATCTCAGAACTATAGTTCTGAGACCACTGAGCATCCTTATAACCAGTGTTTTGAACTCTGCAGCTTGTAGATTATCTCCATTTTGTTTAGTCCTTTTTCTGGAGTTTTTTTTCTGTTCATTGGGACATTGCTTTGTGTTCTCATTTTGGCTGTTTCCCTATGTTTGTTTCTATATATTAGGTAGAGCTGCTACATCTCCCAGTCTTAAGGAATGGTCTTATGTAATAGGTATCTATAGGGCTCAGTGGTGCAGCCTCCCCAGCTACCTAATCTGGACATTCCAAGTGCACCCAGTTTGGGCTGTGTGCACCTTCCTTCTGTAGTTGAGCCTTGATTGCCATTGGCATGTCAATGGGAGGCATTTAGCCCTGGGCCGATGGGCTGAGAGGACTTGCTGTGAACCAAAAGAAGAGCTGTTATGCATGGGCCAACCCCACAGAGCAGGAGTTACTTCAGTGGGTCCTCTGGTTGGGTGGTGCTCCAACGTGGTCTGAAGCTGGGGTCTCCTGGAAGTGGCCACTTGGAACAAGCTACAAAGCAATCTGCAGATGGCTGCTACTTGTGCTAGGCTTGGAGGTGCCCAGGGGAGGCCAAGCTGTGAATTCAGGCCAACTACAAATAGTGCTGGGACTGGAGCCACTTAGCAAGAGGTATAGGGCACACCAAGGCCAGACACTGCTTATCTGGGGTTTGTGAACCTTTGAGAGATTTTAGGAAAGCATGAGCCAAGACAAGCTGTTTGTATGGAAAAGCCAAAAGTTGGATGGGTTCAGGTCTGCAGGAATCACCAGGGCAGAGTGAACCATGTTAGCCAGATTGATAGAGAATCAGATATGGTGCCTGCCTGCCGGCTCTGTGGGGAGAGGGCTCAGCAAAGTAACAACAGCCTCTGCCAGCACTTATCTGAGAAGAAGCTAGCCCTTCAGCCCTCACCAGAAGCCAGATAATTCAGCTCCTCCCCATATGCCCCTGATGCACCTTTCAAGCTGCTATTCCAGTGCTGGAGCTCAGAGCAAGTGAGTCTAAATAAGTCCATGCATGGGCTCTTTAAGAGGTACACTTGGGACCCCAGAAGCCCTCTATCTCACTCAGCCATAATCCCTGCTGGTCTTCAAAGCCAGAGTTAGGGGGACTTCCGTTTCCGACACTGGAACCCTAGGCGGGGGCCCCAGTGTGGGGCTGGGACCACTGCCCTCAGGAGGACTACCACAGTCAATATATCCCTTCCAATTTTTAACCACCACACGTGGGTTTGGGACCAGCCTGTTCACGTCTCTGCCCCTCCAACTAGTTTTGATGTGGCCTCTTCTTTATATCTTTAGTTGATGGGTTTCAGGTGAACAGATTCAGCTAGATTTCAGGTGGTTCTCAATGATGATTGTTCTGTAATTTTGATGTGGTTGTGATAGATTCCAAGTACCACATTTACCCATCTGTCATCTTAACCAGAACTGCAACACGCTATGCATTGATTTTGGAAGTTGGAAAGAACTTATGACCATAACAATCACTTACTAAATATTTGTTAACTTGGTTTATGTTTATGAATGGCAAACTTGCTCAGTTTGTTAAATAATTATGATAATGAGAGTAAGGCTCTGAGTTCTATAGGGGGTCAGGTAGTTTGAAATTACATTCAACAGCCACCAATAGCAACCTAGGTCCAACCTCCTAAATAAATACTGCTGACCACAAGGAGGGTTAGATGACATATAAAGCAGGGTATATCCATTAGCACTACTGGAAAATTGCTCAATGCTATGTCATTTTTAAAAGTATTCTTTGTCGAAAAAGGAAACTCGATATTAGTATAAATGCTATTTGACTAGCAAGTTATTGTAAGACATATATATATATAAAACACTTATATGTAATATATAACTACATAAAATGTACATATTTACATTTTATATATTTATAATTTATACATAAGTATATATGTCCTGCATTGCCCTACTAAATGAACAATTTGTTTGACCAGTTTACCACAACTGAGCAAGGTTCCTGCCATTTCACATAGATCTGTGGCTTTAACATGCATGTCACCTTTCTTACCCATAAAAATTTACCTTAGCAAGGGAAACAACAATCCTAATTTCCTCTGCATAAAAGCTTCCCATCCTTCTCTTGTCCTCTTTTCTGATTAGGAAACAGCCATGGTAAGTGCACCTCAGCCCACTCCTCATCACTTCAGCACATAACTTGCTGTTTGACCTCTGCTCTAGTGCATTTAACATTCACATATTCTCATGCACAAATTAAAAACAGAATTCTGATTTCAATCATACCAGATGGACTAGAATTCTGATTTAATCACACTTTCATTGTTTTAGACTTCAGTGTTTTTCCCACTTAGAATTTTTTTAAAGCACCCAATGCGGTTAACATAATGCCAGGTACATAACATAACACAATATTCAAACAAAATATTCAAGTTTTTTTTCCACATATTCTATAATGAATATGTTACTTTTACAAACAAAAAGTTGTTAACATGTTTCTACAAATACTCATTGACAAAAAATCACATTCAGCATAGAAAATGTGGACTACATATACAAAAAAAATTAAACATGACATTTCCATCAACTAAAGATAACACATCAACATTTTGTTGCTTTTCCTTCTAATCCTTTCCATATGTGTATATTTACATAACTGAGATCATAACATATATACAAGTTTTAAATCCTGTTTTATTCATTTACCTAATGATGATTTTTACTTATTAAAATTATTCTTAAACATAATTTGTAATAGCTATAGATACTTTATTGAATGTACTTTAATTTACTTAGCTATTCCCTTTTGGACAGTTAGCCTACATTTTTTAATATATCTGTATATAGATCTGTATATATATTTTTTGCTAATACAGATAATGTCACTATGGATATCTTTGTCCATAAATCTTGAACCAGTCTAATTATGTCCTTAGAATAGATTTTTTTTAAGTGGCATTACTGGGTCAAGGAGTAAAAACATTTTTAAGACTTTTTATATATAGTCAAATTGTTTTCCAAAAAGAAAAAGACAGCAACGATGTACAACCCTATCCCCAACAACCACCATCAACACAGTGTGAAGGGACTCCCACTCACTGGCATATAGTTTAGATCCCTACACTGTGCTAAGCAAAGAGTGAATATAAAATATGAATTTGAGCAATTAATTAAAATATTTGATTGGTCATAAAGCAACATTCACTGTCTAATCTAGCAAGCCTTCTCCTAACAATATGCTAAGTTTACATAAAAGTAATGCAAGGCTCTGGCCAGGTAAGCTCAGTTGGTTGGAGCACTGTCCCAATATGCCAAGGTTGGGGGATTTAATCCCCAGTTGGGGCACATACAGGAATCAACCAATGAACGCATGGACAGGTGGAACAGCAAGTCAATGTATATCTGTGTGTCTCTCTCTCCCCTTCTTCTCTAAAATCAATAAATAAACTTTAAAAATATAAAACAGTAATGCAAAAAGAATCAGTACTGCGCATGCCACATTTATCAAACCTTGTCAGTCTGAACATTCAATTATAAAAAAATATCATGGATAACAAAAATCTCTGCTTTTTACCCCAAATTTATTTTAAAGTAGGATAGGGGATCACTGTTATACTGTATGATTTTAATTTGTAACATGTATTTCTCTAAAAAAAAATTTGTATGCAAAAACTGCTGCCACTTTGGGCAATATTTGCTAGCATTCAAAATAGTAAATAGTCATTCATTTCAAAACTTTATTCTCCCTTCATTAATGCTTTTGTCCATGAAGCACATATACTAGTATACCTCTACTTCCCTAAACTACTGGAGGTAGTAAAATAACTCATGGGGTTGGATTTAAATTGGTTCAATCTTGCCTTACTGTTACACTTTGGCAAAGACCCGATCAATTCCCCATGTGAAAACAGAACTGTTAAGACTTATCCAACTCACTGGTCTCAGAAGAAATGAACATGACCACAGGGAAGTTCTACCTCCTTCATATCTGAAGAGGAAGTTAATAGCCAACATAATTCTATTATTTTCACTGCAGTTCTTTTGTTTATGTTTTTATTGGTTTTAGAAAGAGAGAGGGGACAGGAGAGGGAGAGAGAAAAACATCGATGAGAGAGAACCATCCACTGGTTGCCTCCTGTATGCCCCCTACTGGGAGTCAAGCCCGCAACCCAGGCATGTGCCCTGAAGGGGAATCTCTCAGTGCACAGATGACACAATCAACTGAGCCACACTGGCCAGGGCTCACTGCAGTTCTGAGTAGCTGATGTAAGCGTCTGAGAAGATGCTAGTGGTCACTTGACTCTGAAGAAAGAATCTGGTAGTAGAGTCTCTCCAGAAAAAAGAGTAGGGTACCAAGAAATCAAAATAAAATAAAACAGCTAAGTGTAGTGCCCCATAAACCTACAGATCAGGGGACAACTCTCTCTGCATGCTGGAAAACATTTGTGGAGAGCTCCCCACCTTCAGATGCCCCAAGTACTGATCCTTGAGCCCTGGCCCAAAGTTTCTCAAGAATAGCGGGCATTTCCTGAATTACAGGCCTTTAAGTCTCCCCTTCACATCAACACAGAAGGCAATTTGTCTTATACAACAAACTACTTTTATGCCATCCCAGGCTCTGAGGCATTTCTGTTGGCAAAGGGAAGCTAAAGGTAATAAGAAAGGAAATACTTCCCTAACATTTACTTAACTTATTGTTCAGTGGTGAACTTAATGCTTTTATAACCCCTCTTCAACATGCTGCCAGAATAATCCTCTGGGAAAAGTCTTTCCTGAATTTCTAGATTTGATTCCTTTGTTTTTGAAGCAACGCCTTGGCTTTCCTAAGGACGATCAAAGCTGTCTCTGAATTTTCCTCTCCCTCTACTCCTATATCAAACTTTCTTAGTTTTCTTTTGGGTTTAGGAACAACTGTGATTAACTGGTGAACAATAACTTGGATTTGGGATTGGGATTGTTCTTCAAAACAGAAACTTCTTTTATAAAGGCATCCCATTCTGTATAAAACAGTAATTTCCTTCTTTAAAAGAACTGATCCTTTGCCGAAACCGGTTTGGCTCAGTGGATAGAGCGTCGGCCTGCGGACTCAAGGGTCCCAGGTTCGATTCCGGTCAAGGGCATGTACCTTGGTTGCGGGCACATCCCCAGTAGGGGGTGTGCAGGAGGCAGCTGATCGATGTTTCTCTCTCATCAATGTTTCTGACTCTCTATCCCTCTCTCTTCCTCTCTGTAAAAAATCAATAAAATATATTAAAAAAAAAAAAAGAACTGATCCTTATTTTCAGACCATATTTCAAACCATGCTACTTCTTAACTGTTGAGAAAATGTGAGTTTTCTGTACTAACTACAAAAGAAAAAAATAAAACATGTCTACTTAAAATTTTTTATTAAGTACTGATTAATTCAGCCCAAGTTGAATTAAGGAAGTCAAATATGCCATACATTTCTTAACCACTGAGCAACCTTGATCTTAATCACATCTAACTTTACATCTCCCGTCAATGTTTACTTCATTCTGAATATTTGAACAATTTAGCGAGGAAGCCAATATTTCCTGCAGGCTTCTCCAAGAACCCCAATTTTCCCAGGAAATATTCACTCAATCAATTAATTCCATACATAGGCGATCAACTTTGGCCAAGAGCCTGTGAGGGGTACAGAGATAAGATGAAAAGTCACAATTCCTGAACTCGAGGCTACTGTAGCCTTGAGAAAAGAGGGAGAACATAATTAACTTTGGAATAAAGAAAAGTGTCATACGTGCAATGAGAGGGTAAAAAGTATTAAAAGAGATCAAAGCAGATGAATTCATCTTTTGTTCCACACACTGTACCAGGTACGTGCCTACTATGTGGCAGGCACTGTGCTGTGCTGGGAACTCAGCCATGAACAAATCAGACGGGACCTCTGCCTCCCTGAGGATTAGTCACTTGTATGGCTTCTTTGGGCAAAGATACGCCCACCAGTTTACATGACACCTTGGTATTTGGTCAGAAACTACAGAAGAATTTGACTGGCCTGCTATATGTGGATGAACCCAAAACACGGTGCTTCGTGGTTAGGTGCCAAGTGAGAGGGCACAGTGAACATGTTCTCTCATGTCCCATGTGACATGCGTGTGAACATTTCCACCAGCTGGGAAGCACTCCCAATGTTCAGCCTTTATTTTGCCATAAAGGTGTTTTTATGTACTGTAACTTTGTGGGGGTTTTTGTTTGTTTTTTAATATGTTTTTATTGATATTTTTAGGAAGAGAGGAAGGGAGAGGGACAGATAGAAACATTGATGAGAAAGAAAACATCAATCGGCTGCCTCCCCCAGGCATGTGCCCTGACTGGAATCAAACTGGTGACCTCTTGGTTCATGGGTCAATGCTCAACCACTGAGCCACACCGGCTGGGCTGTACCTTTGTTTTTAGGGGCATGTGAATGCACGGAAACTATGTGCCTTAAAAGGACTTCCTGTCCACAAGTCAGGAAGACTTCCTGTCTCTCCACCCCCCTGGGAAGGACTTTCTCACCAGCCCTCCTTCGCCAGTCATCACCCTCAAGTCTTCTTTCTCCTTTCTGAGCACAATAAATTCACTGCAATGTATTTAGAACAAACTGTATTTATTTACTTTCAACATACTGTTTACCACTTATACAAAATTGGTTTTATTGCTTAGTTGATGTCTTTTTCTATCTGAGAAACTGCTTCATGTTCTTGGGTTGGAACAGACCACATCATGACTTTTCCCATCAAAATCAAAGGAAATGGTTTTTGCTAAGAGGCAATGCTTTTAGGAAAGAAAGGTGTTCAGGAATTAAAGCAGTTACCTGAGGGAGGGATGGGTGAGCAGCAGAATAAGGCTAGTACAGATGCTATAGGAAAAACAGAAGGGTCGCTTAACCTCGGCTGACAGGGCTGAAGACTTCTCAGATGAAGCAACAGCGAGGTGAATCAATGGCTAAGGTTAGGGCAGGGTAGAGGGAATGAAAAGCAAGGGGAGGGGAGTATTCCAAGCAGAAGGAATTGTGTGCGCAGAATTAGAGGGAGAAGCAGGGAAATGTGGGCTGGAAAGAAGAGTAGGAACAGGAGGATAGTAAGTAGTGAGAGTTAAGGTCACAGAGGTGAGTGAAAGCTTGAGTATAAAAAAAAACATTATAAATTAGGTTAAGCGGGTTGGGTTTTATCCTCAGGGGAGTATTGACGGCTTCTAGGCAGGCAAGGGACAAGATCGGACCTGTGTCTTCCCACAGTCGTTTACGCTGCAATGTGAAGAGTGGCTGAAGCGGGGAAGAGAGGGTCAAAGGCTGTGGGGAAAGAGGATGGAGACCTGAGCTAGAGAATTATCAGGGGATACATTTAAAAAAATTAAAAATTATTTTTTAAGACATGGATATATTTAAAGATATTTAAGAGGTAGAAATGACAGAGCTTGGCTAGTGAATGAGTTGGACTGGGACAGAATAGAATCTCTTACGCGTCTTTGGAATCCATTATCTGCCCGCTTCTCTGTTTCCCCAGTGCTTCTGCCAGAAATAAAGGAGGTAAGGCTGCTGTCCAGATTTGTGACTTGTACAAGTAAGTAAGTGACATTTCCTACGACAGGAAATACATGAGGAGCAGCAGGGTTTTCCGTGGTTTGCTGTTGCTGGGTTTTTGCTGTAGTTGTTTGGTTTGCTTTTTAATCCTTACCCGAGGATGATTTTTCCATTGATGTTAGAGAGAGTGAAGGAGAGGGAGGAGAGAAGAGAGAAAGAATCATCAGTGAGAGAGACATGGATTGGTTGCCTCCCCACATGTGCCCCGATGGGGGCTGGGATAGAACCTGCAATTGAGGTACATGCCCTTGACCGGGAATCGAACCCTCGACCCTTCTGCCCACGGGCCAGTACTCTAACCGGTAAGCAAACTGGCCAGCGCTGCTGTTGCTGTTTTGAGGGTGGCAAGGGATGGAGGGAGCGTATCCTAAGGTGTGGAGCTAATGAGCTGGGGTGGACATAAGTGGAACTCGAAGAAAGACGTCTAGTAGGCAAGCAGCAAAAAGGCCGGATTGCTTGAGACTTGGAAGGCAACAGCAGAACTGACTCACTATTGAGAAGGGGGTCTCAGGCTGAACCCTAACACCACATTTGAAGGGGTAGCCATTCCTCATTCAAAATCACTCACATTTTCAATACTACTAAAATATAAAAAGAAAAGTTTAAACACAAAAAGACAGAAATTGATATTCCGGGGATGGAATCGAACAGATTTGTTTTAAATGAGTTGCAGAATGTCTTTGCGTTTCACACACATCTATCTTTCAACTGCAGTTTAGGGCAATCAGACACATTCCTCAACTGCTGACTCCTTCGTGATCACGGAGCCTTTGATCAGTGACAGTCTTCATGCTGTCCACATGGGGTCCTGAAAAATGAGAGGAGCAGCTGGCATCCATCCTTCAGTGATTTTACCAGAATGGGCAGGGACAGGAGGAGGGTGAAAGGAGAGGCAAAGAAAGTGCTACCATAAATCTAGTTGCAACAAATACCCCATCCAAAGTTAGCATATTAATCTTGGGGTTCTTCCCAGTTCTTTCAGCAAAGGAAGAACCCCTTCAAGCAGCCATGTGCAACTGACAGCTCCGAGGCGGTCGGAGGTACACACAGAAGTCGAGCTGCAGGACACCAAACCGCCAGGCCCAGGTCAGTAACCTGCTGAGCTCTCTTCTTACAGAATTCAGAGCCCTCAGGATGAAATGCAGCTCTCCACAGTACCCACGTTTTGAGCACTTAATGATGGTGCAATCATTCAGATCAACTTAAAGAACGTTGACACCTACAGGTTTCACAACCCTCCCCCACTCCTGGAGTCTCAATCGGGTCAGTCAAGCATACAAACCGATCCTGCTGCCGGGAAAGAGCTTCCCTTCACTGCGGAGCGTCAAATGTAGAGAGGAAAATGGAAGTGACTGGGAGTTATGGCACCAAAAAGGCCAAATGAGCAGAGAAATAATCAACTCCACATGAGCCACTTCAGCCCCAACACAATGAAGGGCCTAGGACTAACCCCAGGAAAGGTCACTGAGATCAAAGGTCACAAGCAGAAAAAGGCAACAGGGAAGGGCTGCTAGCTGCAATAGGAGTCAATGTGGTCCCAATTACACACCAAAGAGGGGGTCTGGGCGAGCGCAGAGCTAGGGCGAGTCACAGCATTTGTATGTTTCACATAAAAAGTCAAGTGTTCCTGTTCCACTCTCTTTCAAGGAGATATTTCCTCCTGCTTCCAGAGCACAGGAAACCAAGAACTGTGGAGATAAGATAATTCTGGAATCCACAGTGAGTCGTACAGGAGCCTTACAAATATTTCAAAGCACAGCTGCACACAAACGGTGAAATTCTAAAAAGTGATTTGGGAGCAATTATTAAAAAGACAAAATATAGCAAGTTGCAAGGGGATTACTTTGCAAGCATCACAGAGTCAACACTTGCCACAAATCCAACACTCAGCAGATTTTCCAGTTTGTCATTGGAATTGGTTTCCTGGGAAAAAACAAGCGTTATGGTAACCACAAAACAAATGCTAAAAGCAAAATTTTTACGTTTGCTGAGAACTAGCTAAACCTGAACAGACATCTAAAGAGCCAGGCAGACATTTGGCTCAACTTCTCTGATGGAGAATGAAAAGAAGGAATATGAAGACATGTGAAAAAGAGCTCCAGATAAGTGTCAGGTTATAAAATTAATACAGTGCTTTGCTTAGACCTCACCAAATGAAACACATTTTCCCCTGGCAGTTACGAAAGACTCGCCCTCAAGGGGTTTGGTTTTAATAACAAGGAAATAAAACCTCAACAGAGAAGCTCATTTCCATGAAGTATATTCTAATATACACAGTCAAATATTTAGAAAAAAGCGAAATGAGAAAAATTAGAAATTTGAGAAGACAATCTCTGCTGCCAATAAACTTGAGTCAATGCTGGCTGAGCAGTGGACCCGTCACAACTGTTATGTTACCTGCTGAGTTACAATGTCCCTAGAGACCTGAAACATGGTGATACTAGATTCCTATCTTCTTCCATCTTTAAACCTGGCTGCATAAAAATAACGGAAAGCGTCTAGATTTCACAGGAGCCCCTGCTTTGCTCAAACTGGTGATGGGTATTAATTAGGTCAGACACAGCTTCCTCGAGGCTGCTGGAGCACCATGAAGAGTGGTCCTGCATGGATAATGGGACTCCACGCCCGTTTATGAGCTGACATACAAATCAACCACAGATTACTAGACAGTCAGTACATAATCCCCACCAATGGATTCATAAGTCTAAAGGTAAGTAAAAACACACACTGGCCTGAAGAAAATTTGCATCCCAGAAAACTTTGATAGGAAGTTAAAATCAAAGAAATGATCAAGATACAATGTCCTGATGAACTAGGAAGTAGAAAAACAAATCAATTAAGATCACAGAATCTCTCTAAACAGCACAATACAGCATGAAGTTTTAGTCCAACTGGGGGAGCCTGAGAAGCAGTTTCAGCCTTAGTTCTAGCCTGTCTCCCGGAAATGAAGCAAAGCTTGCTGGAACGGCTCTGCTGGGCGGCACGTTGCTGCGTTGTGACATTACACTAGACCACAGTAAACAGGATGGCCGAAAGGAAGAATTCCACATTCATCCAGGAGATGTACAGGTATATACACCGCACATACATACATCATAGGGAAAAACATAGCAGCAGAGAACCAACCTAGAAGAGGTGCATTATTCCATGGATGCTCCTCTGTGCAAAACTTTTCTGAAAATCCTTTGTTAATTATTTTCAGTGTCAAGGTATAAACCAGGCTCAAAAGCCATTCTCATTATGTTAACACCTGGTTTTTAACCCCCTATAGTTAGTCTTAACTCCAACATTATCACCCTATATATTCATGAATGGCTATTTCCAAAAACAAACAAACAAAAAATCAAAAATACCAAGAGAAAAGTTTGAAGTGCCATAAAATAATCCCAAAAGAACTCCAAATTTCTAGGCACTGTAACAGCAATGTGAGATTAACCATACAGCTTCCAAGGTGACAGACTTCCTGAAAGACACAATTCTCACTTATATATTTCTTAAATTATTCACATTGCACTATATTCATGTTTCCTATGTACACAACTAGCCGTACCTTAGTCTGTAAAATCCATTTCCATACGCTGATACATCCCTACATCCTTGTGGACAGACTCTTAAGACTTGTTAGCATTGGCTTCCATTCACAACATGAGGGGGTTGTTTTGTGGGGGTTTTTTTGTGAGATTTAGAAGAGAGTTTTAACTTTATTCTTTACATAATGTCATAAAATTTGGGTCTTAGACTTATAAGAATGCCATGGGTTGGATCCTTTGCTTAATTTTGTAACATCTCTTTTTTCAACTCATTTTCTGAGATAGATGATGAGCAGAGTTGGAATATGCAGCCTACTAATACAAAGAGCAGTGTCTCATGCACTTATACAACAAAAATGCATTGAGTGAAGGCAAAGTAAAATATGAAAATAGAGACTTTGATTTCATTCCCGAAATCTCTGACATCTTTAACTCTTGAAGTATCTACATCTAGATCGGTAGTGATATAGACACATATATTTGAATTTTAAACTTTTTTGAGATTTAAATGTTTCAAACAGTGACAGGAGTCCCAATTTTTAAAAACATTATTTTAAAAAATATATTTAATAATTAAATATTTAAAAAATATTTTTTAAAAATTTATAGTTGGTGGTCTAAAGTTTTCTGTTTTGATAGTCTAAATTAATATATTTCCTTTTCCTGGAGAATGTCATGTAGAACATTTGCTAATTTAGTATGGCTTACGTTCTGCCTACAAGGGGGGGAAAATGCTACATTTTTTTTTCAACTTTAGAATTCCATAACAAACATTTTACAAGTGCTATGCTTAAATGAAAACACACACACACACACACACACACACACACACACACACACACACACACTTAAAAGCTTGTATACATCTCTTATCTAGTTTTGCCTCATCTTTGGCAAACTCCAAAAAAAGACTGCACTAATGAAAAAGGAAAGGGGGAAGGATCCAGCAAAGGTATCCAAAATCAACAAAATTTCAGCTCTAGAAATTAAATCAAAAGCAACTAGTTCAGCACTTCAGTTTGCAAGCAATAAAAAAGTGTTCACTCAAAAAAAAAAAGCACCCTAGCTGGGTTTGCTCAGTAGTTAGAGCACCGGCCTGCAGACTGAAGGGCCTCAGGTTCGATTGCAGTCTACAATCATAGGACCAACAGTGGGTAAATGGAAATCTCTACTTTTAGGATTATTATAAGGAATTGTAGCTAAAACGAATAATATAGACTCCCTTCAAACACTTATGACAGCATTACAGACTAAAATGTCAGGGTTTTGGGTTTTTTTTGAAAAGGTGCTCATATCCAAAATTTATTATAAAGAACTTATAAAACTCAACACCAAAAACAACAATCCAATTAAAAATTGGGCAAAGGACCTGAATGAAGACTTCTCCAAAGAGGACATATAGATGGCCATAGACATATGAAAAGATGCTCAATGTCACCAATGATCAGAGGAATGCAAATTAAAACCACAATCAGATATCATCTCACACTTGTTAGAATGGCTATCATCAATAAATCAACAAACAAGTGTTGGTGAGGATGTGGAGCAAAGGGAACCTTGTGCACTGCTGGTGGGAAAGTAGATTGGTGCAGCCAATGTGGAAAGCAGTATGGAGTTACCTCAAAAAATTAAAAATGGAACTGCCTTATGACCCAGCAATTCCACTTCTGGGAATATATCTGAAGAAAACTGAAACACTAATTCAAAAGAATATAAGAACCCCAATATTCATTGCAGCGTTATTTACAATAGCCAAGATTATTTGGAAATAGCCCAAATGCCCATCAGATGATGAATAGATAAAAAAGCTGTTGTACATTTACACAATGGAATACTACTCAGCCATAAAAAAGAAGGAAATGTTACCCTTTGCGACAGCATGGATGGACCTGGAGAGTATTATGTTAAATGAAATAAGCCAGTCAGGGAAAGACAAGTACCATATGATTTCACTTATAGGTGGAATCTAATGAACAAAATAAACTAACAAACAAAACAGAAACGGACTCATAGATACAGAGAACAGACTGACAGCTGTCAGAGGGGAGGAGGACAGGGGTCTGGGTAAAAAGGGTGACGGGATTAAGCACCCAGCACTCACCCACACAAAAACTTATAGACAACAGTATGGTGATCACCAGAGGGGAAGGGGGGTGAGAGGAGGTAGGAGAAGATAAAAGGGGGATAAATGGTGACAGAAGAAGACTTGATTTGGGATGGTGAACACACAATATACAGATGATGTATTATAGGACTGTACCCCTGAAACTACATAATTTTATTAACCAATGTTACCCCAACAAATTCAATTTTAAAAAAAGAAGAAGAAATATCAGGTTTTTTATTGTACATAGTCATGTTTCCTGCTACATGACATGAACTTTTCTGTAGTCAAAATCATGTAATAGCAAGCTGTGTTAAAACAAAATTCTACTACCCAATGCTATTATTGAGAAGATAACTCTCGAGGAGGGGTTTTAAATATCCATGAAGAGTATTGGTCAAATTAACTGATAAATAGTTTTATAAATTTTCTTAAAATCACTAAATCATCTGTCCCACCTCTTGCCAACACTTTTTTTTTTTAAGTCCTGAATTTGGTAAATAAATATCTAAGAAAAACCAAGCACATTTTTAAAGCAATCTGCCACAATGCTAATTTAATTTATACATACATGTGAGGTAAAACAGTCATTCCCTGTCAATATCAGGCAATATAAGTGTGCTAATTACTTGGATAAATAACTAAGTTCATCTTTATGATAAGGAGATATAAAGCAAAATGTTATGCAAGTATTTTTTAAATCAGAGCTGCCAGAGAAAGACTCAAGTCAGTAGGCCTCCACACAACAGAGTAATGCCACATCCCCAGTGGTAGCAGTGGGTCACGTGGGAATGACTGGGGGAGGCAGGACTCTACATGCAGCATGGAAACCCTGGCCAGATAATTCCGACATTCAACTCCACCCTTGTCTCCTGCTTCCACTGAGGGAGAATAATTGGTTGGTTTGGAAATATATATGTATTCATGCATCTTACCAAACATCTGTCCTATGAGATTAACTATTCAAAGAATAACAATAGCTACCAATTAATAAGTTTATGAGTGAAAGATTTTACATATATTGCTACCGATCCTCACAATCTTAAAGATAAATATTATTTCCATTTTACAAATGAGGAAACGGAAATGCAGAAAGCTCCGATGGCCTCTCCAAGACTACACAGCTAATAAATGACAGGGGTGAAATTTGAATACGCAGTAATCCCCGTTCTACACATGGCTTTCTAAATAAAAGTCCTCTTCAGGGCTTTTACAGGTTTGTTCCTATGTCCACTGACTTCAGTGTGAATCCACAGCCACTTTTCATTCTGAAAAGATTCTCAACCCTATCAGGTTTTTGTTCTTTTTCTCCATTTCAGTCCACAGATGGATTTTTTAGAGACACGAAAATCGTGGTTTGTTTGTTTTTTTAATGTCATTGTTTCTGCACTGCTGAAACTCAAATTAGTGTCAGTTTACTCCGAATCATTAGGCAGACAATGAAGACACGCCATGAAACTTCAGTGCCCAATCTGCATTTGTGTTTTGGGATCATATATGTGACATGTGAAGGTCTAATGATGTTACAGAATACTGTACAAAGAAAGTTTTGAAACAGGTAAAAAGGAAAGTAGGAGACATGAATTACCCTAGCTCATGGCAGCACAATGTGCCAAATTTGAAAAGCATGTGACACAGCAGATGGTTACACAACATTAGGAACACATGTACTGCGAAGATCCCACAGTACTATGGTTCAGCGACAATTAGTAAAGATTAATACATACATATATTTCACTGCATGGTTTTAATTTTTCAGCATTATATATCTGGGTAGATTTCTAAAGGGATTGACCCACAAAATATTGGTCCAGTAGTTAAAAACAAGTTCATTATTAAAAAGGAAAAATGTTAATCATACTTAAAATTAAAAGACTCAAATCAAATAGACAAGTGAAATATAAGCAAAGTATCTTCCTACTATTAAACTCAACGTTTAAAATCTAAAAAAATTTTAAGATTATTAAGTTTGCATCTAGTTCATTTTGTATATAGTTAAATGAGATTAGTAATAAAACTTACTTAATAGATATTAGGAATTTACAAGAAGTTTTCCCTTTGAAAAAGTTAGCAAAGGGTTACAATGACAGTTATCCCTTGCTTTTAAGAACATGTTAATAAGGTGAGTTAGAAAGTATATCTCTTATAAATGAAACTTTATTTTCCTGGTATTAAACTGAAGTATGTTTATATTGAGTTTGGGGAGATGAGACGGAGAAAGGGGAGATCCCAAAGTAACAAAATTGAAATCTGGGGCAAGAAAGTTTAAGATGGTGTTTAGTTGTTTGGGGATCCAAGAGTTTATCCAAAAGTTCACCATTAGCTATTACATACAGCACTCAACCTAACTGCTCTTTGCTAGGAGCCACATGCTGGCCAACCCAAGAGCAAAAACACATAATTCTAGCTTACTCCCACATTTATAGCTCCCTCAAAGTTTAATCCATACTCATTTTGATTCAACAGCCTCTAATTCAGCTATATCATATTTTGTCAATACCAGCCATCTTGTAGATAGCAGTAACAACAATAGGAACAGCAGTTGCTCATCTTCAAGAAGCACCTACCAAGTGCCAATCACTCTATTTGTGGGACTAAATGAGATGACCCACCAGCCCGATGAGTTATCATCCCCATTATACAGATGCGGAAACTAAGGCAAGAGGTTGTATCACTAGAATATGATGGAGTCTGAATTTGACCCTAGGCACTCTAATTCCAGAGCTTACTCTCATCTAACTCCTTATGATACACTACCTGAAAATTCCCTGGTTAACAAAATTCCACTTACAGGAAACTAATTCATTCTTCACTCGATCTCTTCATTAATCAGGAAATCCCATATGCTAAATTAGTTTCAAATGGGGGAGTGGTCTTCCAGTCCTATACTCATTTCTACTAAACAGTATATGAATAATAAAGAAGAAATGGTCTTCTTTCATTGGACTCAGTCCTGTATATAGGCTGACTGAAAGTGTTGCCAAGAACAGCTGGCATATTCCAGTCACACACTCAATAGCGCAGATATGCCATTACAAAGATGCAAATCATTTTCATATAGTTAGAAAGCAAGGGGTTAAAAAAGCCTTAAATTAAAGGCAAGGACTTCCAAAGAACTCAGAGAATGAAGAGAAAAATTATTTGTAGGATAAAAATTCTACTATACTAAATATAGAACATCAAAGAAAACCAAGTTCAGAAATATGTTAAAACATGAATCAAAATCTCTACAATTTCAAAATTTTAATCATGTAAAAGCTGCTGACACCGAAATATTATTTAAAAACCATTTAATTATAACCTAAGAAAACAGCATACAAATGAATACATATTAGTCACTATAGATAAAACTACATTACAGACTTGGTTTATACCTGGCAATTAGAGATCTAAACACGTTTTCATTCTTGTCCAGTTTTTCTCCTTTCAGATAAAAAAAACCCCAAAAACTTACTGACAAGGTTCATCAATCAGTAAGAGGGCCTGGTTCTGATATTATACGAGCTCTGTCAACCTTAATCAAATCGCCTGCCAGGTCGTAGATAAGTAATGATTTGCTTAGGCTTAGCGAGGCCAGAGTTTTCCTTCTGTAGTATATACATCTCCAGAGTGAAAATAAACAGCCTCACACCTCGTACTGGGAGCTGGACTCTGTTGCTATTACAACTCAGTCTTCACTCCAACAAAAGAGGAGGAGTAAAACGTGCCTTTAAGAATATCTGCTTTTCTTTCTTTCCTTCTCAATCCGGTCATCAAAATGGTCACGAAACCATTTTTAAACTATTTCACTGAACAGTTAACAACAGTTTTAATCGACACTGAAACACAAATTAGCTATCATTAAATGCTTTAGAATTGGCACTTATTTTATCCAACATATACAGGGATATAAAACAAAAGAGAAAGAGCTAACAATTGATAAAAGTAATATTAAAAGAATCACTTAAAACTGCAAATCTTGTATTCCTTTTCTAACACCTCTAGGAAATGAAAAACAGACTGTGTTTCAACATCACCTGTCATGTTTGGGATACAGGGGTACCATGGAGCAACTGTTAAGACAAAGAGCGTATCAATGTCGATTTTATATTCATTCCACAACTAAAGACACAAATGGAAAATGAGATTTATTTCTAAAAAGCCATCTTTGTTATTTTCCTTTCTTTACATATAACTGGAAAGAAATTTCAAACTTCATTTCAGCTGGAAATATACTGTTCAAGAAATTCTAAGCATCCAAGTACCTGCTATAAAGAAAGGTTTAGAAAGGATTCCCGTAGCTAAGAAAAACTAAGGAAATGACCTCTTTAGAGGGAAGAGAGTTAAAATACCAGACATCGAGGGCTCAATTTTACCTTAGGCAAAATTCACTTTAATATCGTCCATTAGGTCAATAGAATCCAGAATGCAGTTGTGGTTTACAAATGGCAAAGACAAATGTGCAATTTCAAAGCACAAATGTGCAATTATAACCTAAATTAAGTTTTAAAAAACTACCATTTCAAATAGCCTCCTTTTCCAATCATAAGAGACTTTAAAAATGACCTACCTTTGAGCTGCATTAAAACTCTTGTATCTGATACCAATGCTCAATCATTTATTGGCCCATTTTCATGAACATTTTACTGTCTCATGCATTTATGGTAAATAGCAAAAAGAAAAATGTATGTAAGACACTCTGCAACATACAATGGGCTCTATAAAAGTTATTTAAGAAATGCTCAATATCAGAAATGGAGAGAAGGAGGGAATTATTCTGTGTATGTGGTAAACAGAACCATGAGACAGGAGGTGTAATTGGACTCATAACTGCTCTCCAAGAAACTAAGCGAGCACAGGGAATGTCATGGTCCCTCAGGTGCCCGTCTGTGCATGCCACACAGACCAGGGCAGTGTACTCCTTTCCCAGGCCTCTGGGTGCAACACCTGGTAAGTCTGAAGGGCACCCAAATAGGCATGGGCCCTGCTTTGCAAAAACAATAAGTATGTCCCTCCTTTGTCACCATATTATTTATTTACTAGAGGCCTGGTGCACGAATTCGTGTACCAGTGGAGTCCCTTGGCCTGGCCCGTGGGATTGGGCCGAAACTGGCTCTCTGACATCACCCGAGGGGTCCTGGATTGTGAGAGGGTGCAGGCCAGGCTGAGGGACCCCACCGGTGCATGATTGGAGCCGGGGAGGGACGTGGGAGGTTGGCCAGCTGGGGAGGGACCAAAGGAGGGCTCCAGGGCGTATCCCAATCAGCCAGACCCCAGCAGCAAGCTAACCTACCAGTTGGAGCATCTGCCCCCTGGTGGTCAGTGCATGTCATAGCAACTGGTTGACCGGTCTGCTGTCTGCCCCCTGGTGGTCAGTGCACGTCATAGTGAGCAGTTGAGCAACCTTAGCTTATCATTAGCATATTACGCTTTGATTTGTTGAATGGCCGACCCGACAACCAGACACAGCATATTAGGCTTTTCTTAGATAGGATTAAATTGCCCAAGGATACCTGTAGCACAGTCACTCTGGGTACTGACACAAAAGATGTTAGTATTGTTTAGTGAATTAAAAAGAACTTTTACAAGTAAATGGGGACTTTGCCTACTAAATGTCACGTGAAAGGATGTTTTTCCCCAGAAAAATCACATTTCAACACAAATGGGAGGAAAACCCTTACTTGCACAAGTAAAAAGATTCAAAATTCGGGGCCTCATTCTTGGCTGTTAAAGGCCTCAGGAGTTGGATGTGTGGTGCCTGTTAATTTGATTCCATGCTCAGCTGACATCTGTAACCACAACTAAGTATTCTGTACATGGTCTAACTAGCTAAGAAAACATGGATCTGATCAACCATTCAAAGGCTTGTTTACAGATCTGATCATGTCCTTACTTTTCCCCTAATAATCTGGAAGAGAAATCCCAAAATAAGTAAATCATTGACAATTTTTCTTTAAAAGAATTTCTACTGTTGTTTGCATGTGGGGTGGGATGCAGCCTGGACTTACAGGGTTCACATTTAGAAACCCACTTTGGGAGTTAGCTATAAGACTCCTGCTAACAGTAGTAAAATGTATGTAGTCAAATCCCTGAGCTAAAATTTACTTGATGCCACAAAGCATTGGTATCAAATGTCTGTGCACGCTTGTATTGTATGATTAAAAACCCCACTGTGGCTGCTGTCATAGTAACAAATGTGAAATTATTTTAAGACCTAACCACTATGACAATAGCTCTTAAAATGCATCCTCGAACACAAAAGAAATAACAAATAATGACAAGTGTGTTTGCTAGCTTAATAAAAGACCACAGTTAACAACCCATCTTATAATAACTCAAAATCGCCTTCAGTTACCCATGAGATGAAAAAAACTTAATCTAAAATTCATGATAAAATCTCTATGAAAGACCTAGATAGGCTACAAAAA
This sequence comes from Ia io, assembly GCA_025583905.1. Lineage (NCBI taxonomy): Eukaryota > Metazoa > Chordata > Mammalia > Chiroptera > Vespertilionidae > Ia > Ia io. Next base: position 14,405,774 of record JAJQQW010000023.1, on the reverse strand, counting down.
TGAGAACTGCAATTCTTTTAAAAGACAAATCCAACTAAAATACAAAATAACCTAAAACATGATGACGAGAGCTTAGAATTGGGAACTCTGGATAGAAGTTTGATCTGTTTTTGTTTCAATTTCAGAAAGGACTTGACCATAAAATAGAAAGTATGCCCAATTTTCAATAAATAGGAAAAACCGATTAAGAGATCGGAACTTCCTAATCAGATTATGACTTGACGATATGTTCTTAAACAGAAGTACATATTTAAAATTAGTTTTAAAATAATCCTCTTTACTGCAGAACAAAACCTGTAATTTCATAATGGAAGAAACAATCAAACAACCTTGTTCAAGAAGGTGATCACAGTAAGATGAACCACTGAGCTAAATTAGGGAGATAACATAATAGTAAGAATTTAGTAATCTATTAAGAATTATAAAAATACTAGAGGCACGGTGCACGAAAATTCAGCCCGGCTTGCCCCCTCTCACAGCCGATGGGGCTCATGGCTGCCATGAGCCCCAGGCCTTTTTCCAGATGGACATCTGCCCTAATTAGCATATTACCCTTTCATTAGTATAGATCTTCTCAGTATTTGGCAGTCCCAGGATCTTCTATACTGCTCAGATACTTGGACACCAAATTAAAATCCGGATATATGAGTTGTCATTAAAACATGCTAACATCTAAAAATCTAATTTCATGGCAAGGGTGAACAGTGATTTGATTGGTAATATGATGTTATTTTACTGGTGTTTATAAAGAGGAGTCAAGAGCACCTTTTCTACAAAACTGTACTGTCACATTCATAGTTTCATTCAGACATGCAGCCTCACATGGCCATCTTATAAGAAAAACTTCAAACTTTTTCTAATATGTTGCAAGCTATGTAATATCCAGGCAAATGATGAAGTTTAACTCCACTTTGCAGATAAGGATTCTTCAGACCCACTCTTCTACTCATAGTCAACAATCTGAGAGGAACCATTGAAATGACTGGAACAGAGGTACGTGCTACACAGTACGCCCACCCCAGCTGAAACTGTTCTCTGATTCTTACTGCCTTATTCCCTGTGTTGTTATTTTGTTAGACACCCGCCCTGAGGCCAAAACCATGAAAATAAGCCAAAATAAATGGGCAGGAAAAATGTCTTATCCCTAGCTTATGATGCTATTTTTCTTTTTATTGGAATAAAAGAGGCTGCCAAGTTCTGATGTCACTGCAGTAATTTTATGGCCTGATAAAAGCCGTATTTTATCCATTGAAACATTCGTCCCTGTTGCCAACTCTACCTCTAAACAGTGTGTAGGATTACTCAACTGAACAGATATCAAATTATAGTAAAATAGAGAATAATAATTACTTTTACTCCAATACCATAAAAAGCCAATAACTGTCAGACGTTTCCCTGGCAAGAGACAGAAGCCAGAATGCACTTTTTAGTCCCTATATATCCAGGAGAACTCCTGTAATTCTGAGTGTTTGAAGACAAACACACGAAACATGACATCAGCTCTCTAGAGATATTTAATGTTGCACAGAACAAAAATACGCATTTTAAATATATAAAATTGTTGCAATATTAGTCAAGCATTCCAGTAATAAATGACACAGATGTCCTGGTAGTTGCAACAGTTAACTACTTTCCCTTCATCTATCATTTTCTTTAATCTCCATTATTTGCAGCTACGGTATACCTGAACGTGGCATGGAGAACCACCGATTTCACTGGATTTTTAAGAACAAAACTGTGTGCTGAAATCATCCATGGATCTAGAGGAGATAGTTTAGCATCTTGCTACTCAGTGTGGGCTACCCAGTGTCATTAATATCATCAGAAACTTGTTTAGAAAGGGAGAATCTTGGGATTCACCCTAAACCGACCAAATCAGCAGCAGAGAAAGCAAGGTCTGTTCACGGAAGGAAGGCACTGTAGCTGCGGACTGCAGAAGCACCAGGTACTAAAGAACCATGTACGCCCTAGCGAAGACCTAGGGCCGTGGTCGGCAAACTGCGGCTCGTGAGCCACATGCGGCTCTTTGGCCCCTTGAGTGTGGCTCTTCCACAAAATACCACGGCCTGGGCGAGTCTATTTTGAAGAAGTGGCGTCAGAAGAAGTTTAAGTTTGAAAAATGTGGCTCTCCAAAGAAATTTCAATCGTTGTACTGTTGATATTTGGCTCTGTTGCCTAGAGTTTGCCGACCACTACCTTAGGCTCTAATCAGTGAGTGATGTGGGGTCTTTGGAGAAGTCGGTTTTAAGAGCGGTCACATGATCAGGATTATGCTTTAAGGAAGATCATTACTCTGGCAAACTGTAGAATGGATGATTTGGAAAAGAGAAAACCAAGACTGGAGACAGGGAGATGAGGCAGCAGCAGGTGAAGCAGGAGTTATGACTATTGTTTTGTCTCACATTCTGAATCGCCTCTCAGCCCTCTCTCAAATTTTGAAAAGAAAGGGGTAGGATAATGGAATCAGAGAAGAAAGAGAGAGCTTAGAGGTTACAGGGAGGGTACAGAGGGCTTTATGTGTAAACAGAAGTATAAAACAGTGAAAACTCAGTCTATTTTTCTGCTTTATTAAATAGAGAAATTACTATTTTGTTGATTTGGGGTTCTATACTCCTTTCAATCACTCTAAATATCAATTATTAACATAAATAATTAACATACATTTACAGATACAAAATGTGCACATGGTTAGATTAGATGACGATGGTTAGATTATGTCCTCAGAATATAGTTTCATTGCTTGCATAAGTCACTGACATAGGCCTTTCTCCTCCCATATGAGTTATTTCTCGCTCTTGAAATTCAAATGTAGAAAAGTTTGGATGGAGGAAAAAGACAGAGACAAGAGGTACATTTATAAATTTTTACTTTATATATAACTTGTTGTGGGGGAGAATAAATAACTCGGTCAACAGAGGGCTTGAAATAAATTCTCAGATGTGTACCTATACACAAAGGGAGCAAATACCAAGTCTGTCAGTATCATCATTTCTGACACCAATATACTTAGAATACTGAAAAAAAAACACCTCTGACATTTACTTATGAGTGAAAAAATAAAGAATTAAATTAAAGTGAAAAAGCAGGCAAGTAGAAGCAGTCCTCAACTTTATACCAGGGTTGGTTTGAGAAAATGTATTGACCCAATGGCTATTTGAAACGTTTTAAAACATCTCCCCCCTTATGCATCCGGTGGCTACGTAGACTCCCATAAAGCCTATTTCAGGGAGTCTTAGTACTTGCAAAGGCCCTTACAGGTCATGTGGTCCAATCCGTCACCAAAGGAAGCGATCCTTTCCACAGCATCTTTGGCAAATGCCACGAGAACATGTCTAGCAATAAGGAGCTCATGCCACTTCCAGCGTGCATTTTCTGTCATGAGGCAGCTCTATGTGTCAGACAGTTAGTTCTTCCCTCTTTTGAAACAAAAAATGCATCTTTTGAGCGCCCTATGGAACAAAAGATGCATCATATATCACTATTTCAACTCTCCCCACCCCCACTGAAGTCTTGGCCACTGGTGGTCTGATTTAAGAAGAAAGGGGGACAACTTGCCCCTCTGGAATGCAGGGGAACCCATCCCTGCACATGGCTGCAAGTGAAGAATGACCTTGTGTCAAGGAACTATGAAAAATAGATTTAATAAAATTACAAATGCTGAGAATACAATGTCTCCTGAGAGAGAAAGTGGCTTGTGTTCAAGCAGACCATCCAGAAAATCCTTCCACATTTCCAACAACAGAAATATTATTCATCTCAACCACGGCTCCCTCCAAAATTTAAATAAAAACAAACACTTCTGACTCGTCAACAGCATCTTGTATTTTTGTTTCACTGTTTGGGGAAATAAACTGTATTTGGCATATTAGGGAATTCCAACAATGCAAACAAAAATTCTAAATACAAAGGCACAACCTGACAGTAACTGTTAAGGTTATACAGCCAGTCAGTATAAGGGAGCGGAAGTCCCATTCTTTACACTCTTCCCATAGTATAACATACTAGCTCCATTTGGGGGGAGGGATATTTTTTTTTTTTCAAAATAACATTATGTTTTTTCATTGTCTTCTAAAAGAATATTATACTAATGCTGGGGTGATGGTCACTTCTGTGCAATTCTAAGTATTGATTATGGCATTAAATCCTAGAAATGAAGGACATAAGATGACGTAGATAGTTCTTCTCTATTTTGAGGCTCCCTCCATTCCCTTCTAAAAACAAAAAATAAAATAAATGCAGCTATCAAAAAATATGATTTATAGACTTGTAACTGTAGGTAATGATATTACCTTCAACCCATTTTTATGTATAAAAATAAAGTCGTGAGTATTTTTCTAAGCTAGCCACAGGGATCTGATTTTCTAATAATTTAGGCAGAAGTATTGTTATTCCCCACCGCCCCCCAATGACCATGTGCCAATAAAATGAACTACTATGGATTTCAAAACACAAAAGACGCTACAACCATGTGAAAGGCATGTATCACCACCATACATGATGACAGATGAATCCCACAGACGCAATGAGCAGTGAAAGGAACCAGATATAAAAGAATACATACTGTCTGTGTACACTTTTATCAAGTTCAAGAATAGGCTAACCCAGTGGTCGGCAAACTCATTAGTCAACAGAGCCAAATATCAACAGTACAACAATTGAAATTTGAGAGCCGAAAACCAACTTCTGCGCATGGGCCACGAAGTTTCAATCTCACTGTAAGTGCGCGCCCGCACGTGGTATTTTGTGGAAGAGCCACACTCAAGGGGCCAAAGAGCCGCATGTGGCTCGCGAGCCGCAGTTTGCCGACCACTGGGCTAACCTAATCTATGGTAAAATCTAATCTGTAGAGAGAATAGTTGTTGCTTATCTATCTGGGCACTGGTTACACAGATGTGTGCATATGTAAAACATCACCTAGCTGTTCAATTAGTGTACATTAGATGGATGCTTGTGTACATCTCTGTATTCCACCTCAACTGGGCAAAAAAAGGAACACATTGCTTTCAGGTGTCTTTTAAGTTTCAAGGGCAAAATTAAGAAAACTGGAGCACACTAAAACTTATAGCAGTTACATATGTCCACACTATTACTAACTTCTGAGAATTCCTCATTAGTTAGTACTTCCAAGAAATCACTTCTGGATCAAAATAATAGACTCCTGTATGGGAGGAATTACTATAAATGCCAGCAGCTCACATTCACAGAGGTTTTACCATGTGCCAAGCGCTTTCCTTTCATTATCTCTTGTAATCCCCCAACAGTGGTTAGAGATACTATTGTTATTATCCCCATTTGGTAGAACAGAAAACCAAAGCTTAGGTCAAGATCACTGTGCAAGCTCACATAAATAAAGAGGTGAGCCAGTCTGTAACAAGAATAGCTGAGCAGCAAGCTAAATGTCAACTTGTTAATTCTCTTGTTTGTATTAGGGTGCTATAAAAAACCAAGCACACAGTTACAAGCAACAAAACATGAGCAGAATATAAAACCTGAAGTTCAATAACATAATCTGTACTTTTTTTTTTTTTTTTGGTCCGCTCAAGTGAAGTGTAAGGAACTTTACAGTTCCTTAAATTCTATGATTAAAGATACATCACTGGCTCTCACGAATTGAAGTCCCTACTCACATTACAACTGATATATAGAAAAATATATTCTTTGGGGTCGCTTTTTATTATCTGTGGCTATCAAAATACATCACACAGCAAAGCAACTGAACAACCTATCAACCAAGACAGGCACAATGCTAACCACAGTGTTTACTCCAATTCATTCAAGAGTCCTTTCAATTTGGCCATACTAGTAGAAGGTATGCCCTGGATTAAGATGGAAAAAAATTTTTTTAACATATTCTCTAAAAGGCTTCTTTATTTTCTAAACAGTGTATTGTGAGGAGAATTTAGTAGGACTGCACGGTAATACATGATATACAACATGATGCTAAGCAGGGACAAAATATCAAATTAACCATCAAATAAGCTACTGCACTCTTCTGCATTCCTGGAAATCTACCAGCAGTAGAGTTCAGATTCATGTTTATTCTCAAAAGATGAAAATCAATTAACTATGGCATCCAAGATTCAGAACTACTCTTCCTAGAAAAGAACGTAAGAAACAAACTGGGCTAACATTCTGAAAAGTGTATCCAAAAATTATATGGGGGGGGGGGGGGGGGGGGCGGGGAAGCGAGGGAGGAAGATCCACTAATATTTCCCAAAAACTTTACTCCAAAAAATGTTTACAGAATATTTTTAGTAGATATATTTTCATTTACTAGCGGCTGCTAGCAAATCTGCAAAGCAATTCCTTAAAAAATAATATACTACAAATCAGAAAGGCTTCTTAAAGGACAACAGAAGAGAGCTCTACCCTAAATGAATTTAAATTCTATAACAGAACAGAATCACAATAAAATCATATAAAAACAAAAGAGCAAACTAAAATATGCCTGTTCAAACAAGCATTTCACCTCTGCAAAAACGATTTGCTTCACATAAAAGTCAGATTTAGCTCTCACTTCAAAAAGTGATTGAAACAATACATGCACCCTGGCAGGCAAGACCAAACGGTAACACAATTTTACATGTTTATCAATAGATCATTCAGAGAAAACTTACCAAATCTGCAACGTGTATATGCTTGTGCCTCGGAGGGAAAGCAGGAAAATGACTTTCTGTACTTAACACTGGCGTTCACTTCAGTGCGAAAAACACACGGCCACAGAGCTGCTTGCAGGAAAGTCCTGACTAGCAATCTGCCTTTGGGTTGGGCTCTTCTCTTATGAGATAAGCTGTTAAGTCATGCCTTGATTTTAGATCTGCTAACATATGGAGTCTTCTAATGTAGCCTCTCTCCGCCCCTTCCCTCCTCTCCCCCCTCACCACTGCTCCACTCCCTCTGCACACACACACACATACACACATACAAAAAAGGCACTGCAGGGCAGAAATTCCTCAGGTGCTCGCTAATGGAATTCCCAGGGTCTTGGAGCCGCTTCGGGGATCAAGAGATCTCATAGCCCCTGCTGGGGTAAGGAGCAGCGAGTCTGTTCCATTTAATCAAATACAGAATGAATTTTCAGCTCTATTCACTAGCTTGTCTCCAGGGCTCTCAAAAGGCACCAGGCAGCGAGAATCACACACATGTGGCTCTTTTAGGCAAGTATAATTAGTTTGATTTTAAAAAGCCACATTAATAATATCACCTCAGGACCATTATTCAGGGGACAGATGACAATGATACTGTATGTTTTAAGCCTGACAATGGGGGAAAGAGCACAAACAATGAGGGAAAACTTGAAGGATTAAAAAAAAAAAAAAAAACACGCCAGTTTTTTCATTTAATTGTAATCCAATATTTTTAAAGTGACATTAAATATATTCCATACACTTCATTTTAATTGAAAAATATCAAGTAAAGCCCTCCTCCCTATTATCTTGAAAGTGAATCAGTACCATATATACAACAAAAATTTATAAATGAACTGTTTATAAATAAAGGGGATGTTTACACACAATATAAAATTTTACATAAAAACAATAAAACATTATTCTCAAATGTTTTATTTGAGAATAATCCAAGATAACAAAACTTCTTGGGAAAAAGCCCCAATCAAAAACTGTAAATCAAGTCCTTCAAAGCAATGTATTTAGCAACCAGACTCCAAATTCCCTTTCTAATCTAATTAGTTGCTATTAAGTGGTACGATCATCTGCCTAAATACTACCTGGTGGACAACTCATCTACTCTTCTGATGTCTTCTTACCTACACATCTGCGCAGTATAAACGCTAATAACAGGCAACGCCTAATGTAATTAAGTGTTATAAATAACTAATTTTTAAATTACTTATTTTTAATGTACCACCCCCCCTGTCTGATTTCACTAAGATAATGCTGAATGCCTGAAATCATTTCCCCTGGATTTTACTTAGAACTCATCACCAAATTTTGGTCTAAATGTTTGCAAAAGAAACATTTTCTAGAGAAGGAAAATTTTACTTGAACTTTTATTTTGACAAAACCATAAATGGCATCGTTTTAGAAAGCCATGAAAGCATAAAAGGTCAGCGTGGAAAAATAAGAGGAAAGCACAGCAAACGAGTCAAACAAATTTTACCTGACCTCTTTAGACCCCCATTCCTACCCAAAGCCTTCCATCTCTATAGACCTTGCCAATGGGGCGGGGGTCCTATCTTAAAGGGAGCTCCTTCGTGCAACGTCAAACCACCTGCAAAGAAGGCGAGGCTGAGGCTGATGGAGAACCCAACCTGCGCAGGCTAGATGGGTGTGCTCCGCGCCCAGAGAGGTCTCTGTACCTCCCCACGCCAGAGCAGAGCTGTTTTAAGTGCTTTCCACAGAGGAGGAGGTTGATGCGAACCATAGCCATCAATCAAAGCATCCCAAGTGAGTTCCTACACAAACACACTACCTCTAGTAACTGATTTTCCTGGTTGACTACACTACTCAAACAAAGACAGATTTCCCAGATACTAGATCCACGTTTTTTTTTTTTTTTTTTTTTTTTTTTTTTTTTTTGCATGAAAGTTAAACAACATACAGGGGTGTTTTTTCTAGAAATATAAATGTTTCTGTTCTGTACGCTGCCAAACACACACCCAAGGGCAGGTCTTCGCAAAATGAAACAGGTTTGCACTCCATCCTTCTCATAGAACTTAAAAGCAGTTTATTTCAACATGTGCATAACAGAAACTACGGTATTCGGTGCCTCTCTGGGTTGCCTAAGAATGCCTTCTAAGTGAAGGACTAATTTTAAAATTGCCCAGAACTTTTCCGACGTTCCCTTTCACCTTGTCCTAAAAGTTGAACTAGCCCCCCTCCCCCCATCCATTTTCAGCTGAAGTAGACTACTCAAAACAACAACAACAACAACAACAACAACAAAAACCGAGCTCTAAAATGCAATAGGATGTCTTAGGATTATACTAAGAACAAACCCGTTTCAGTCCCAGCCCTCTCCCACCACCTCCTCCTCCCGGACACTGTCCACTAGGTAATGCCAAGTGTCAGCTGCGAGTCTGAGGGTCGCGGTGTCAGCGAGGCATGGCATCAAGCACTGGCCTCTTTCATCGTCGCCGGCCACACGGGACTGAGAACCGATCTCCTGTTACCTTGAAGCCCGACCTCCTGTTCCTCGGGGTGTCTGACGGAGGGGCGCGGAGGCTGCCTTGCTGTGAATGAGGTTCTCTAGATTCCAGGTCTCAGCTGGAAGGCGGCCTGCCCTCGGAGCACCTGCCACCCTCTGGAGTCCGGCCAGGAAGGACAAGCTTTCCGGAGCAGCCTCCTTGCGGACAGCCTTCCACCTGACTTGGTGGGGTCCGGAGGAACGAGGAGAGGAAGATCGGAGAGTCCCTCGACTCCCCCCCCCCCCCCCCGCCCGCCCCGACTCTGTGATTTATGACTGACAGTCCTAGAGGTGGAGTGAAAGCCACAAAGGTTGGAGGCTGCAGGCTGAACGAAAGGGCGAGCTGCAATGGATGGAGAAATGAGGAGGCAACCCAGGGAGAGCTTCTGGAGAAGGACAAGGAGCTCCCGGGGCTGGGAAGGCACGGCGTCTGTGACAGCAGAAAGAGACGCCGTGCGGGGCGTTTCTCCCGCTCGCCCCGCAGAAATCACCGTCCCCGGGGCGCCCCGCGAGTGGAGGCTGAGGGGCGGGGACACCCGCTCCCCGGGGACGTGCCGGCGCCCCTGCCCCCCGCCAGGTTCGTCCCACCTGCCGGGCGGGTCCCTGTCACTGACACCCCGCCCTCCACCACGAGGCGGCCCAGCGTCCCCCGTCTCCGCCCGAGCCCCAAACCCCGCGCCCCTGGGCCCGCCGGCCGCCCGCCGCGACCGCCCGTCCCCCGACCCCGCGACGAGACCACCGCGCACCTCTCGGCGGGCCGGCGGAGCCCCCAGATCTCTCGCGGCAGCCGGCTCCCACAGCCGCCCCAGGTCATCCCGCGCGGGCGGCTACGGCGGCGACAGCGATCCGAGCGGCCTCCACGCGCCAGGCGGGGGCGGGGCGGGGGCGCGGGTCCCCGCTCTCCTAGCGCCGCGCCGCGCACCCGGACTCGGGGGAGGGGGGCGGGGCGGAGTCACGGCGCGCGCCCCCGCCGCTGCGCCTGCCCGCCCAGGCCTCGGCGCGCGGGCGCGTGACCCGGCGCGGCGGGAGCGCGCCACGAGGCCGCCCCGCCCCGCCGGAGGGTGCGCGCGCAGCCGCCAGATCCACGGCGGGGGGCGGGACGTACCAATATGCGGAGGGGGCACCATGTGCAGGGCCACCTCCAGCCCCCTTCCTGCTTGTCTACAAGAGCTCCCCTCCAGTAAAAAGGGTGAAGTCTCTGCTTTTATTTAGGGCAGGTGAGAAGGACGTGCCTCAGCAACTCCCGGAGATTGCCACAGGCCTGCACTCACTCTCCTCTCCCTTTAAGGTTCCCCGGAGAGGCGGCAGTGGAGCGGTCCGCAAGGGTCCGCACGTCCCCCGGCGCCCCGCCCACGCCCCGCCCCTAAGTTCTCGGAGGCGCTCCCGACCTGTCTGTTCTCTCCACTCGTTTTTTTAAATTGTTGACAATATTACAAATGTCCTCCACTCCCCCGACTCTTTGCTCCCCTCCACCCCGCCCCCGCCCTACCCCAGGCCTTCACCACACTATTGTCTGTGTCCATGGGTTATGCATCTATGCATATAAGTTCTTGGGTTAATCCCCTCCCGGTCCCCCACCCCTGATCTCTCTCCACTCCTACCTGGTGTCTGTCTCACGGTTCCAGCTTCCCGCCGCTAAGGTTCCGTCGCCTTTTCATTACTTTCAATGTTTAGTTTCTCCTGGTTCCACAACCCACCCTCCTGCCTTCACAGTCGCGGCAAACTGGCTACAGAACTTAAGACTGGGAGTGAGCCTCTGTCCTGGTGAAACCAGCATGGCCTTTGGGCCCAGAGTCTAACCAGCTTGTCCTTGGACCTGCCCCAAGTTATTTGATCTCACCGAACATCAGTGGTTCAAACAGAAAAGGGGGAAAATAATTTCTATTTAAAAGGTTGTTGTGAAGCATAAATATGATACTGGGGGGGGGGGGGGGGGAGACAGGTTGGAGGGGTGCAAGAAAAGACTTTCTTCTGACCTTCTAAGTGCTCCTACCTGGGCTAACACATTTAACAGACGGGCCAAGAGGAGAAAATGTCCACCAGAGTTCATTAGGGATCTACATGCAGCGGTGCCATGAGATGTGAGACCCAAAGACACATTAAGCAATTGAGGTTTATGTGCCATTTTGGATAAAAGAGAAGGGGAGGGGAGGGCGGGAGGGTGGGGTTTCAAAAGGAAAGGGGGTAATTCACAGGTGGACAACATGTGGTAAACCAGTTCTTTCTGGGCAACCCAGATCAGTGGGATCCAGGCTTTGCTAGATTTCTTCCTATCTGCCCCATTTAATTCACAGGTGCTCAGGTGACATTACTAAGGGTTCCTTCCTGAAGCAGGTTTTTCTATCTGAATTCCTTTAGGCAGAAAGGGGGAGTGTCAAAGATTCTAGGCTTTTTCTTGTTGTTGTTGTTGTTGTTGTTGTTGTTGTTGTTGTTCTTCTTCTTCTTCTTCTTCTTCTTCTTCTTAATAACCAGCTTAAAATCAATATTCCAAAAGGTGTATTTTGGGGTGGCAAAAGTTCGGTTCTCCTCAATACTTAGAGTAAAGCACCTGCCACTGAGTGACCATTCGAGGACTGTGACTTCTATATAAAATAATTACTATTAGCTGTTAGCTCATCTCTTTAATCAACATCCTTACTATCAATTTAACTAACAAACGGGGCCCTAATGATACCTGAGATTCAAAAACACTCAGTATTGAACTTCAGGAGAAATGCGCCCTTTAGACCTTTTTACTTGATTTTCACGAAGAAATGCTGTGAAAGTGTGGTAGTGTTCAAACAGTTTCGCTTTCTGCTTTAGCCGGAACCAGGGTCTTGGTGAAAGCATTAGTTCCTAAGAAAGTCGGCGTAGGAAGGAAGGGTGGAGAAAGAAATTTCACTCTACTTTGTTCTCCATTGGTCCATTTTTTACTTGTTCAAACCAAGAATCTGTATGCTCTTAACAAGGTAGAGTAAATGATTTTTCATTCAGCAAATAAGATGTCCTATAAACATTGAAGGTTTCACTGAAATGAGAGTTTTGTGTGAATGGAATGGAAGTCTTGCAGTTTTGTCCCCAACCACAGCAGCACCACTGCCGACACTTCCAGATTCCTCTTCTAGGGCCCCATTGACTCTGGGTGCCCCCAAATCTCTCAGTGCTATTTGAATATCACTATGCCTATCCTATATAATAAAGATGTAATATGCAAATGGTCATTATGCCATGAAACATAATGACCAACTGAGTAACGACCAGATCACAGATCAGCAGGAGGGTGGGGCAGCGAGCTACAAGTGGGCAGTGGAGAGCTACAGGAGTGGGCAGGGCAGCAAGCTATGAGGGGAAGGCGGGGGTGAAACCAGCATGGCCTTTGGGCCCAGAGTCTAACCAGCTTGTCCTTGGACCTGCCCCAAGTTATTTGATCTCACCGAACTTCAGTGGTTCAAACAGAAAAGGGGGAAAATAATTTCTATTTAAAAGGTTGTTGTGAAGCATAAATATGATACTGTGGGGGGGGGGCGGGTTGGAGGGGATCGGGGAGTGGGGGTAGCTACAGGAGGGCGGCAGCGAGCTACTGGCAAGCTACTGGCTCATGGATTCGTGTGCAGGGCTACTAGTTGTTCATAATCAAACTTGAGAAATAATCATGATGTTTGTTGGTACCGATTATTCCCTTTTTGCCTTGTTTGTAAAGTGAAAAGAAAATCATTTCAGGTGCGAAATAATTTTTCATTCATAAATCATTTTTTTGTTCAACATTTACTCTAAAAGTACTTATGGAGCACTTACCCTATGCCACTGCTAGGCAAAGAGATACACAGAGAAATATCACACGGTCCCAAGCTTCAAAGAGCCCACAATCTAATTGTGATACAGACACACAAATGGATAAGTACCTCGAGACATCGGCACGATGAAGGGGGGGCCATGGGGAGCACAAGGGCAGTGTTGCTAAACATTGACCTATGAACCAGGAAGTCACGGTTCGATTCCCGGCCAGGGTGCATGCCTGGGTTGCGGGCTCAGTCCCCAGGGTAGGGCGTGCAGGAGGCAGCCGATCAATGAATCTCTCTTAGCATTGATGTTTCTAGCTCTCTCTCCCTCTCCCTTCCTCTCTGAAATCAGTAAAAATACATTTTTTTTAAAAAGTCAATTGGCACAGGACCTTTTTCCTTACTCGCTGCTAGAGGTTCCAAAGCTCAAAACTCCTGAGACCCCCACAATAAGTTGGACCAAGAGGCTTAAGCAATAACAGAAGTCATTTGTCTCCATTTGGATGTCTTCCAAATTTATACAACAAAGTTCCCATCCAATATGCAGGAAGTGCTGATTATTTATGAGGAAATTCAATATTGACATGTTATTAAATGACCCGACCCTCCTCTGAGCATTTGGAATTGTACATCTAATGATGGCGGGATAACTCTCCTCCCAAGGCTAGGAGGTTGGTAATCAACTGTTTTCCTCGGTAAGACTGATTTCCTTCAAAAAGAAATTCAAATCAATCCACTGTCTTCTCACCGTCTTGTACATTTCCTGAACTGCGTGCAAGAGGATTTCACGGAGAGGGACATTTCTATGGCCTTTTTTATGCTGAGCAGGCTAAGCTCCGGAGACGCACTGCCTAAACCCATTACACACAGATCACCTAACTCTGTGACTGGGTTTGTGATGCTAGATTAATTTACCCGCACCCCAGGTCGGGAGAAAACGACTTTACACATCTTCTTTGCACTAGCAAAGAATGTGGAGATCATTTTACAGGAAAGAGAAAGACAGGTCTGTACTGGAGGCCAGCCCTGGGTAGATATGGATGCCACCTTCCCTGTCACTCAGGAGCCCCTGTCTGAGACATGAAAGAAAGCCAGAAGCCTGAAAGAGAATGATGAGGAGTTGGGGATATTTACAAAGGGCAGTAACTAACGACTGAGTAATCTGAGGCTATCAGATGTCTAGATTGGTCTCACAGAGAAAGCATTGACGTGAGGATTGAGAACCCTGTCCAGTATCATTTATCCCCAGATCCCGCATTCTCCTGCTGTCTGCTGTGTGAACTTGTGCCAACCACTTGGTCCCTATGGTGGAATTTCCCTCCTTCCGAGAGGAAAAATGAGTGACAATGTGTCGAGGTCTCTAAAGGGCTGGTATTGTTAGAGCGAATTCTGGCAACTTCCACAGCTCTCGCATAGGTTGGAACAAAAAAATGTCGCCATAATGTCATAACCGTTGCTTGGAGGATTTGATTTTAAGTCCCAAGGGCACCCAACACATAAGGCGTCTCTGACCGTGCCAGCCTTGGACGTGCTGGAGGTCTTCTGTTTGATTCTATTGTCCATAAGGAGTATGAATTTGGATGAGTTTCCTCATCAGAAAAACAGGTATAAATATCCCATAGGTTGCCAGGTTGTTTTGAGAATGTGAAGTAAATAAGGCTCCTTGTGCAGTGGCCAACAGAGTAGGCATATCATACATGACCCTTCTGATTACGCATCAGCTTGGTTTAGACAATCTCCATTCCTGATCAATTGTGAATATTTCTCTTTTTTTTAAAAATTTATCATTATTGTTGGAAACTATGACAGATGTCTGCTTTGTGTTTTCTTTCTGTTGGTTTTTTTCTCCCCATTGACTCTCCTCCTCCCCGCACTCGCCCCTCCCAAGCCTTTGCCACACGATTGTCTGTGTCCATGGCCTATGCCTATATGCAGCGAATCTTTCTTAGAACACAGTAAAGAATGTTATGGAAACCAACTTGCATCTTGGACAAATGACTGAACATGCTTTGTGCATCAGTTTTCTCATCTGTGAAAGAGTAACAATAGTACCTATTTCCTATGACTCTTGTAGTGTAACTGAAATGATGCATGTGAAGAACTTAGCCCAGAGACAAGGACATAATAATAAAAATGAACTAACTACTATTATTATTTTTATCATCACAAACATCATCATGGTAAGAATCATTGTGAATTCTCCTTCTACGGACCAACATTTTCCCTAATTGTTTTAGTTGTAAGCAACTGCCATGCTCTATGAGCAATGGAAGACTGAGTGCGTGTGAATTATTGGTTTGTGTTATAATCTTTCACATGTTATCAATAAGGATAATACTTGCTCTGCATATTGATATTTATCTATAAATGCCATAAATTCAGAAGACTTGTGATGATTAGATAAGCTGGTGAGCATTATGGCGTACTTATTAACAAAATAAACACATCATATAGAGAGAGACAAATCTAATGAATCATTGTCCTAAGCCTTGCTTTTACAATACCTAACCAAGTGTTTTCTCTTCATTAGTTAAAAGTACTTACAGAAGAGCATCAATGCTGACACTCTTTAAGACAATGGTCTGGCCCTGTTGGTGTGAGCATCAACCTATGAACCGGGAGGTCATGGTTTGATTCCCAGTCAGGGCACATGCCCGGGTTGCAGGCTCAATCCCCAGTAGAGGGCGTGCAGGAGGCAGCTGATCAATGATTCTTTCTCACTGATGTTTCTATCTCTCTCTCCCTCTCCCTTCCTCTCTGAAATCAATAATATATATCAAATACAATGGTTCTGAACTGGGCACTCTAGAAGTCTTGTGTCTTCTCCAATCTCATGCCCTGTGCTAGCCACCATGCTTCCCATTTTTCCCTGTTTGGTGCCCCATCCTCTCCCCTTGACCACATCCTTCACCAGCTCATTGACCTGTTACTGTCTGTCCAATCCTGGGCATTCTCAAATTTCCTGGGAGAAATGGAAATTCTTTGTTACTGACTCTGTCTCACTATCCCAGCCCTATCATGTCCCTGAGGGGCGGGGGGGTTGGGGGGGGGACAAGAGACCCAGAGCCAGGGCCCAGGCAGGGAGAGGAGGCCATGAGAAGCGACCCTGGAACTCTGGCATCTTGGGGCAGAGGTGGGAGCCTAGGGGAGCTGGTGGCTTGCGCCTTGGGCTACTTCTCCACAGCAGTTTTGGATGAGACATTTTCATTGACATTTATGTCAGAAAAGGAGAGGAAGCAAGTAGGGAGGGAGCACCAGGGAGGTGGATACCTGTTTGAAGGAAGTTTACACAGAAGGCAGGGATGGAAGGCAATGTAAATCGGGGGCCACTTGCCTTCCCCTTCCAATCCATGCCTCTCTGATGAGCCCCTGAACTATTGCAAAGTCTCTCTCAGTGTTCTTGCCTCCTTGCGGGGAACCTTCCTCAATGAGGTGAGAGCAGTGGAGAAAGAGACAGAGATTTTTCTCCCAGTTTCTCCACGTTGGAGAAGTACACAGGCTATGGGCTTGTCAGCATGTGTTCAGGCTAAAGAGGCTTGAGGGAACTGATTCGAGCTAAGGTATCAGTCACTGAACACAGCGCTGTAACTGGTTCTTCCAGGATCCAAGGAGATCACGCTCCAGGCGGCCCTGCATGTTCTGGAGCAGACGCCCAGGGAGATATTTTGAATTTAGGTATCTTCTGTCTCTTCTGCCTCTGGGGTCGCAGCACACATAGGGCTTTGTCCTGCCTACAGTTGAGGCTGAAGGGGAGCAGACTTTGCCAGCCCGGAATGTGCCACTTTGGGATGCTGAGTATTTTAGGCTGGCTAATTTCAAGGAACAGCAGGCTTGCTTGCGAGAAGTTCTGAAAACCACGTGGCCATTACCCATTCTAAAGGGTGCTGACATGAGTAAGGCGAGCATCCCCTCATGGGTCCGGCCCTGACATCACTATGAAAGGAGAGGCATGGCCCTGAGTGTGTAACACTCTTACCCTTACTCACCCTGCTTCCCCTGGTCACCCCCCATAACCGATTCCCACCCCCAATGTCTTCTTTTGTTTTTAGCTGGTATTTCAGGCGGTGGCTTCCACCATTTTGTCCAGTTGCTCAGTGTTCCTGGGCCTCTCCCACGTAGACGGAAGGTATACGTGTTATGGGACTTGAATTTGTTTTTCTCCTGCTAATCTGTCTCTTGTTAGTTTGAGTAGTAGTCCAGCTAGAAGAACCTCGAAGAGGAGGGGATGATTTTTCCCTCCCCAACAAGGCCCAACGCACTTTTTCTGCTTGGATGACAGCAGAGCTCTGAGGCTGAGATTAGCAACCCCTCCCCCTGTGAGAATGGTCCCAGGCTGGGAGGGGGCAGGAGAAGACTGTGCAGGAGCCCATTCCCAGGCCCCCTCCTCCTCCTCCTCAGGCCCCGACCTGCATTCACCTCTTTCCCGCTCCTCTGTTGGATTAATTTCAGATTTGTCCAAAGTTCAATATTGAGCCAATTATTGAATCCAGCTCCTCCTGGGCCCTTGACAAGGGGCTTCCACCTTGATTAAAGCACCGTGCCTGGGCAGATTCTGTGCTTTGCGTCCTTTACCAATGCCCATGGGCAGGGCAGTGGGGCCTTGCCATGGAGGGAAGGGATCACTTAGGCCAAAATAAAGCAAACGAACACAAAATGTCCAGATGTAACCGCAGGACCAGCTGACGAGATGCTGAGAGGCAACAGACCAAAACCCTAAGTCATGCAGCTTCTGGACCCTTCTCTCCCAGGCGTCAGTGTCTTACACGCCTGGTCACGAGGCATGTAATCTCGAGGGGCCCTTCCAGACCGAGAAGGCTGGCTTTATCGTCCTCTAACACGAGAAATGTGTCAGGACCTCTTTGAGATGTTCAAGCCATCTGGATTCCGTGAGCCACGTGGTCTGTCTGCAGCGGGAAGTCACCAGTAAGAAGGTCATTCTCTGGCTTCTCTTCCCAGCAACATTAGCAGCCACAGTTTGGAGCTGTAGCCCCACGTTTTTTTCCTCTACAGCCTGGATCCATGCATTCTTCCATCCTACGGCTGCCCCAGAGATGGCTCGGAGGTGCTGAACTCTCCACGCACTTGGGAAAAGGAGCCAAAGGCATGAATCAGTGGAATAGATCACCTTCCCTCTTCTTAACTCTTTCCCTCTATTTCTCTCTCTGCCTTTAAACACTGAAATGGCCAGAGATCTCCACTTTAATCAGCTTGCTGATGTTTAAGTATAATGAATTTATTCAATGGCATTTACTAAGCACCTACAAGGTATTATCAAGCAAAATGAAACATATCTATGCTTCTAGAGGTTTGCCTCCTGCTTTCCGGGAAAGGTCAGTATATACCTTCCCACCATTCTGGTGAGTAGCCAAAGACCAGGCAGGTCAGCACAGGCGTATCCGGCTTTTTCTTTCTTTCTTTTTTTTTTTTAATTATTATTATTTTTATTAAGGTATTATATGTGTACATATCTTACCATTGCCTCGGCTTTTTCTATTTGTCCCTCACTAGCTTGGCAGCTGTGGAAGAAGACAATAGCTTCCCTGCCCTTGAGACACGTAGTCTTTTTGGTTAGATAAAATACACACTATGTAGTACCTACTAAGTGCCAGGCACAGAGTTGTAAGCACTTTCTATATGCATTCATTTAACATTCCTGTGAAATGGGCATTGTTCTTCCTACTTTACATGAGGATGAGGAAATGGGGGACCTTGAATTTGGGGACAAGGTGACACAGCTCCAGAGCACAGAGCCAGATTCACAGCTGAGCAGGTGAGCTTCAGAATCCGCACGTAACCCCTCTGCTATGCAGCCGTTCAGATGGGTCTCCACAACCATGAGGAAGCCCGACAAGGCAGTGTATACGCAGAAACTCCTCTTGTCGTGGTGTAGACTGCAGTTAGGGACTTAAAGAACAAGGAAGAAATGGGTCTTGGAAAAAAGAGGCACAGAACGAGCTGGATTGGACTGTGTGAAGGCAATCAGGAGACGTGGTCCACATGCAGAATGAGGGGCAACCTGGACATCCGAAAGAGAAGCGAAGAAATAGGGCAGGAACCTTGCCTGACTTAAGAGCAAGGAAAAGCCCTAGCTGTTTTGGCTCCGTGGATAGAGCATCAGCCTTCGAACTGAAGGGTCCCAGGTTCGATTCCCGTCAATGGGTTGTGCCTAGGTTGCGGGCTCAATCCCCAGTAGAGGAGAAGGTGTGCAGGAGGCAGCTGATCAATGATTCTCTCCCATCATTGATGTTTCTCTCTCTCTCTCCCTTTCCCTTCCTCTCTGAAAGCAATAAAATATCTAAAAAAGAAAAAGAGCAAGGAAAACAGTAAAGTTCCTCTCTGCAAAACGATGGTGCTGATGGGAGCTCCCTCCTGGCTTTGAGAGGATTCCAGCGATGCCTCGCACGTCGAAGCTCGGTGTGTTAGCCACCCTGTTATTATTATTGTTCTTGGATGAACTTTTGCTGGGGGACTGGCTGGAGTGGGGAGCCGGGGGCCTGACGTATTCTGGTGTCTTAGGTTAGCGACTGAACACACTGCACACCTTTGTTCCCGGCAAAGCAACACGGCGCTCTCATTTCAAACCCACTTGTAAACTCTGCAATGGAAAAAGCGGGCTGGCCCTTAGGGAACTCACCGTTAGGCCCGAGGCTCGGCCGCGCTCTCGCTCAATCTGCTGGCAGAGGAGCGGCAGGCCACCCAGGCCACCTGGAGGGGGGAGACCCTGAAGCGGGTGACCTCACGGGGTCCCTTTTGACCAGGGCGAGGGCCTGAGTCTGTGATCCTGTAAACACTGCACACCCTGGGCGTTTTTGTGGGTTGTTCTTTGTTCCGAAAGAGCCTGGGCCGTTTTGAGAAGTCTGCAGAATGTTAGAAAGCTGTCACCTCCAGAGTAACGGAACTCTGTTACCCAGCAGATCCGCAAGGCAGAGCGAGGCATACGCCTGCGTGAGTCAGGGTTTATTTAACATTCGCAGCCCTGGCAGGTTTTTGACGGATGAAAATGTTTTCTGCAAACAGAGCCCCGTCCTGCCTCACTCCACGCTCCTTCCTGGCCAAGCGTGGAGCGAATGGTTGGCAGAGGCCGCTCACAACTGGTCGGACTGACGAGATACTATCTCCATCTCCTTGTAACACAAAACATTTATTTTGCAGCAAGTGAACACCACATGGAAAGGGGTCCAAGATTTCGGAGAGCAAGAGGCTGGATCTGCCCCTTGCTGGACTGCTCAGTTGGTTGACCTTCTGCCTCTCATGCCCTGCCCCCCAGGCAGTGCCCGGGATCCCCCTGACACAGGTGCCATTCGGAAGGCAGTTCTAGGGGCACCAAGCCACCCCCACCTCGGGCCCAGAAGTTAGGGAAACTGCCCAGGCGGCGAGAGGATGAGCCGGCGCTCAGCAATGAGACCGACTCTGAAGGGTAAAGCCAGATTTGGTGACTCTGTCCCTGACCTGGCCTTCGCCCTCTAGGAATTCACAGGGGGACCCAAAGCCCCCGAGTATGGACTTAGCCTACATAACAGCCTCTGTGGACGAGTGGGACCCGACTCCCAAGCAGCAAGATGATGACATTTCAAGGCCTGTGACCACCGAGGAAGTCTCAGAGCAGACAGTTCCTGGCTGCCCTCGCCTCAGACCCCGGTGAAATGCTGGCTCTTAGCAGATATGTGCCCTGGGCAAGGTATTGAATTCCCATAGCTGCAAAATGGGGATAATGATAGTACCTACCTCCTCAGCTTTTGTGAAAATTTGAACAGTAAGCTCAATGTGTGCCATGGCTACATGATGATTGTTGTGAAAGGCGAGTATACACTGAGTGGCCAGATTATGATGATCTCTGAATGCATAATAATCTGACCACTCAATGTATATCCTATATAATAAAAGGCTAATATGCAAATTGTCTCCTCGACAGGGAGCTCCACCAGCAGGCAGGCCGGCCAAGTGCCCATGTCCCCTCCCCCTGGCCAGGCTGGCTGGACTCCACCCATGCACATGCACGAATTCATGCACCGGGCCTCCTATATATATATATATATATGTATATATATATATATATACATATATATATATATATATGTATGTATATATATACACACACACACACACACTGAGTGGCCAGATTATTATGCGTTCAGAGCTCATAATAATCTGGCCACTCAGTGTAGTTCCCTCTTCACAACCCCGCAGTCGTTGCCACCTGCTCCCAGCATCTCTCTATTGCCCAAGGCTGGGCCCAGGCTCTCTGTCCAGGAAGCCTCACCTTCCTCTCGCATCAGAGCTGGCGTGGGGCTGTCTCTGGAGCCCCTGGACTTGTAACCAATGTCTGTGCATGGGACTCCCAGCACCAGCCTGGACCACTCAGCCTTAGCGGTTATCTAAAACACAATTATTGTCCAAACTCTTCCTTTTGAGGAAAGAGACGTACAGATAAAAGCCCTGACAACCACCATCCGGAAATATTAAAGGGAAAATGGCAGAAATAAACACTTCCTACGTTTTCAACTGCGCAGTTTCTGAGTATCGTGTTAGAATCTCGCACTGCCCTGCTCTATCCCGCCCAGGATGTGAATCATCCTGGGCCCAGGGTGCCCACAGTGTACATACTCCCCACGCGGGACTCACTCAGAGGCCACCTCGGTTGTCAGGCCGACTGTCACCGTGGTGTCGCGGTGCTTGCGTTCAAGTCACTCTGACAGTCGCCAAGCGCTACGTCTACGTCATCCACCTCACTTCATCTCATCACGCAGGCATTGTGCCATCCCGCGTCATCACAGGAAGCGTGAGTGCAGTACAGTAAGGTATTTTGGGAGAGAGTCCATAGTCACATGACTTTTTATGATAGTATGCTGTTATAAATGTTCTATTTTATTACTCGTTATTCTTCATCTCTTACTGTGCCTGATTTATAAATTAAACTTTACCATAGGTGTGTATGTATAGGAAAGAACACAGTGTGTATAGGGTTAGGTACTATTCGTGGTTTCAGGCATCCACTGGGGTCTTAGACATAACGCAGGGGGGGACTACTGTACTTTCAGGAGCTGGTCCCAGAGGTGATTTTCAACCAGAAAATGTGCCAACCCCTCATTTATTTCTCATGGAACTCTGGCTTATTGAGTGCCGTTTACCTCAGTTTCTCAATCTGAGCACAATCGACGTGTGGGACCAGATGACCCTTCGTTCTGGAGGCTGCCCTGTGCAGTGCAGCGCGTTCAGCAGCATCCCTGGCCTCCCCCCTCCACCCCCACCCCTCCTGCCAGAGGCCAGCCTCCCGTTCTGACCATTTAAAATAGCTCTGGACATTGCCAATGTCCCTGGGGCAAGACTATCAGATTTAGCAAATAAAATAGGAAGATATATTTTATCTGGCAGCCTTACTCTGGGTACATCAGGTCAAGAACCACTGGGTTAGGCCCTAGCCGGTTTGGCCTAATGGATAGAGCATCGGCATGTGGGCTGAAGGGTCCCGGGTTCGATTCCGGTCAAGGGCATGTACTTTGGTTGCAGGCTGGATCCCCAGTGCTGGTCGTGGGTGCGTGGGGGAGTGGGGGGTGGTGCGTGTCGGAGGCAACCAATCGGTGTGTGTCTTTCACATCGATGTTGGTTTCTCCCTGTCTTCTCCTCTCCCTTCCACTCTCTCTAAAAATCAATGGAAAAACACCCTTGGGTGAGGATTAAACCGCCCCCCCCAGCCCCCCGCCCCCCAAAATAAAAGAAACACTGGGTTAGGTGCCAGGCCCTGTGTCCGATGAGTTCACATTCATTTACTCACACGATAACTGTGCGAGGCCGTTCTTACAACCCGACCCCTTCCAAAGGCGAGGAAACTGAGTCTTGGAGAGGGCAGTGGCTTCCGCATCACCCAGGTGGATGACTGATTTCAGTGCTCTTTCCATTAATCGCAGCAGCTGCTGAATGGAGCTCGGCCTCTTGTAGGGGCTTCATGTTTACGAACATTCGGAAGGCCCCATTCCCACCCCCTTCCAACCCTTCTGTGCCAATGCTTTGATAATTGGGACGTGGATTGTTCCAAGGGCCAAACTAGACATTGTCCCACAAACCTGTTCACCCACACAGCTCTGAAAGCATCTCTTGAAGAGAAGGCACAGGGGGGAAAGGAGGGGATAGGAGCAGCAGGGGTGCGTGGTCCCAGCCTCCCACAACCAGGCAGCCAAAGTCTGGAGAAACAAAAGGCAGCGCTGGGGAGGTGGGCGGGGGGGGGGGGGGAGGGTATTTCCTTGCTCTATCACCCAGCTCAATGGGGCATTCTGGATCCCTGCCCTCCAATGTTCAGGGCCTTCTTAACAGACCTCAGCTGTAGCCCAAAGCCCTTACCTCACCCGAGAGGGCTCTATTTGCATGAGAATGACCTCTCTGGGCGAATTATTGCTTAATTAAAGAACAGCAATCACTTTAATTAGCATGTCTCCTTGCTCCCTGGTACTTTCATCGATTCAAATGAGCTCCTCATTAGGTACTGGCACTTGGACAAATCTGGGGCCTCTGGCTGCAAAGGGAGGCTCCCAGGGCAGGCGGCCCCAGCCAGGACCTCAGTGACAGGGAGGCCCAGCCCTGCCAAGAGCACAACCCGGGCTTTGTGAGGAGAGCGGCAGACAGGGCTTGGGCCAGCACGGTTTCAGGGCCCACAGCCCCGCTCCACGGGGAGGGCCAGGCCAGGGCGGTGGCGTCTGCAGGCTTCCCTGGCCCCTCTCCCCGCTGTCCACTTGAGCTTCACTTCTCTGTTCAGCTCATTTGACCTTAACATTAGCTGCCTTACACCACTATCCAGCTCCTCCCAGGAAGGTTTTGAGATTCTTTCTGTTACCCCAATCTCTCTCTCTCTCTCTCTCTCACACACACACACACACACACACACACACACCTGAATCTGTTATCATCTCAGTGCACCTCTGATTCTTCACTCCCAGTTCTGGAGTGCAATGTTCTCTTTTAACTGGCAGTGTAGTGGGGAGAGTACATAAAACAAAAACAGAGAAGGAAAACCATCTGCTCTGAAGCTTCTCTTCCCTGAGATCTAGGGAGCTATCCAGGGACTATTTACGCACACGGGTCCCCGAGAAGCACCTCCAGAAATCTGGGCCAATGGGGATTCTTCCGCCACAGCTCAGTCTTCCTTCATTATTAACAAAATATACGTTATCCTCTCGGCCGCTGGACAACCACCGTCTGTAAAGTACAAGTAATGTCAACCTAACTCTACTTTGATATTTCTCTTGAACTTTTCCAGAAAAACTTTTCTAGAATAAGGGCAATAGCCTCCCCTCCAGGAAAAAAAAAAAAAAAATCTTTCTTTTGCCTGGATGTCAATGTCAATGTACCTAAAATCAATTGGCCTCCGACCTCCTTTCTATATCACATACCTTCTCTCTCTCTCTCCCCCCCCCCTCTCCCCGAGGCTTTTATATCTATGATACCATTGTACTAGCTAGTTATTGATAATAGGAAAGGAGAAAAGGGAAGGCCAGACATTATAAGCATCTCATTTGGGCAGCTTCACCAGAAAGCTGCAACTTTGCACTCCCTGGGGAACCACCAGTCCATTCCCTGAAAATCACTGGGGGAAGGGGCCCAATAAAAAAGGAAGATGGACACATGCACAGAGAAGTTGGGGTGATGTAGGGAACATGCCTGTCAGTCAAACCTGAGAACAGAGATCATTGGCTAGAGGGGGTGGGGCTCACCACAAGCCCAGGAGAATTTAGGGATACATAATCCCAAAACAAAGGAGTTTGCTCTCTTGGCTCTTGGTGCTCTTGGCTCTGGACTCCCGTGGCTCTCTTGCATTTATCTGCCTGTGTTTCCCCCACAGCCATGTGGCCCTGCGGACCCCACATGCAATGGACTGATGAACTGCAGTGGCAAGCACAAATGAAGCCAGCCTGATGCTGGATTGGACTGTGATCCAATATGGCATGGAAACTCTGGGCAATGGCTTTCACCCTGACTCTGCCTAATGCAAAATGGGACTTCTTCCTTGTGGGGGGACAAAGGGAAATGGGACCTTGGAAACTCAGGGGTTGAATTCCACAGAAGTAAAGCTTTCTGCAATATCTCATCCTCCCATGCAAATCTCAGAAAATTCATTTTTTCATGACATTGCAAGAATCCCACATCCCCTGGCAACAGACGAGGATAAGAAATGTTCCCCATCAATAACAATTATACTGGGGGGATGGCGGCTGAGTGGGGCAAGAAGGGCATGTGTGGGCAGGGAGAGCTGGCCAAAGAGGGATAAATGCTGCTCTTCCACGATGGAGAATGAAACAATGCCTAAATTAAGGAAATGTAAGAAATGTCTAACATGGGAAATTTTAGAAGTAGTAATATCAGCTTGCTATTTAGTAAGGTAAAGAATCAGTAAAAATAATAGTAAAAAAAAAAAAAAAAAAGAGTTGAAGAAGTTACTCCTGAGATTTCTTATCAAGTTTTACAGAACTCTAGGTATCTTTAAACTATGTGCATGAAAAATTTGATTTGAAGAAAACATGATAAAAAATGGAGGGAGGAGCAGGAGGGGGGCGATATGAAGAGGAGGGAGAGGTCAGACGATTCCAGGAAAAACTGGACTCTGCTGTCTTAGGGCAAATGATTTTAATTATTTCATTTCTCTGACTTCCTCCTCCAAAAATTGGGGTAACAGTGCACAGCTCACAATGTTCTTTGTGTCTCTCATATATAATAACTATTAGCATCGGAACCACAGATAGATTGACCAAAGGATTAACCCTCGTTTTCTCTGCTGAGCAGTGGAGATAATCACTTACCTCATTACGTTGTTGAGAGATTAATTGAAGTAGCTAAGCTAAAACCTCAAATTCACTTGAAACTCGGGCAAAATATGACTTCAGGAACTCCTCCCCCATAGTGCCCAGGGAGGACACTCATGTGTAGAGTTTACTGGGTGCCATCTCTGTGCTAAGTGCTTCACATGGGATCACCCCCCTCTCTCCCCCGATCCTAACTAGAGAATGTTCTTAATTATCAGAACAGCTGCAAGTTCCTGGGGAAACAAACCAACAACAAGCATCGCAATGCCCGTGAGTCATCACATCGGGGCACTGTCAGAGACCCCAAGGACCTGAGGAGAGCTCGCTCCCTGTGCTGGGCACAGCCTCTGAGTATTCCTCGCCCACTTCCGGGAAAGGTTAGTGAGGCTGTAGCAAGAGGAACCCAGAGTTTACAGACAGCACACCTGGCTTCACATCTGTACTTCTCCACTGGTGAGTCGTTTCTTGGGATTCAGTTTCCTTGCTGGTAAATGGAACCTGCTAAGAATACTGACTTTATTGTATGGTTACCATGAAACTCAAATGAGGTTACACATATGTACCTGCATGTGTGTATGCTCTTTATATGGCAAGTTACTATTTTTAAATAAAAAACAAATCCAGTCCTGGCCAGTTTTGCTCAGTGGGTAGAGCGTCAGCCCATGGACTGAAAGGGTCCAGGTTTTCGATTCCAGTCAAGGGCATGTACCTCGGTTTCAGGCTCCATCCCTGGCCTTGATCTGAGTGCGGGAGGCAACCAATAGATGTGTCTCTCTCACATCAATGTTTCTCTCTCTATGTGTCTCTCCCTCTACCTTCCACTCTCTCTAAAAATCAATAGAAAAATATCATTGGGTGAGGATAACAAAATAATAATAATTATTATTATTATAAATAAATAACAAATCCAGACTTAGTAAGGATAAACTTTTAAAAGGGATTGTTGCAAGGTTGAGGGATGGGAAGGGAGGAGTGCAGTAAGGGGAACACTGTTGCCCTGGAGATCTGCAAGCATCTCAAATAGTTTGGCAAAAGGGGATTTTCTCTTCATAGAGAGAAGTACACAAGGCTAGAAAGAACCAGGTACAGGGAAGCAGAAAATGGGTGAGCAGATCAGAGAATATTTTACCCTGAGGCCAGCCTGTTCTCAGGATGGTTATCTGCTGGCTGAGGGTGGCCCAGAGTCCCGGGTTCTAGAGGAAGGAGAGAAGCTTAACTCAAGTCCCATTAACAAGCACTCAGTTCCCCTTGATCCGTGGGGACAAGCAGTTCACATACTTATTTATGAGGCAAAGGAAGGGGATTTTGAGGGTCTGTGTCTGGTCTTGTCATAAACAAGCGGGGCATCGAGGGGTCTTCTCTTCCCCTGATGGGGGAGGGTGGCACTTTAGAGTAAGCCATTTTCTGGAACACGAAAGGTGGGGGTTTCCAACCTGCCACTATTTCCAGGATCGCAGGGCTCAGGGAAATGTCGACATGGACACTCTGCACATGCTGCACAGCAGTAATAATAATGGCAGTGGCGGAAGTCATAGCAACGGTAGTATATATACATATAAAATAAGGCTTAAAAGGGAAATAAAAAATCAAAACCACAGAGGGAGGGAGAGGAAAGGCTTTATATTGTACTTAGCTTAGGTCTAGGCTACTTGGCAACTAAACAAAAATGAAAATCCTGCGATTCCCTTTGACAAAAAGCAAACAAGTATAGAAAACCTTTGGTGCTAAATTTAAAGCCATTTCTCCTATCCAAGCACAGTATCACAAGGATACGAATGGACAAGATGAGGAACAAGATCTTCAACGAAAGTCTTTCAAAAGAGGCAGATTTTTTTATGATAACGTTGACAAACACTCATACCAAAACATGAACACATTGTTTAATGAAAGCGTTTCTCTGGGAACTGAACTTCAGAAGTCTAGACATACAGGGTTGGGCAAACATAGGTTTACAGTTGTTCATGCGGAAAAAGACATACAGGTTATGATTACTACCGTAGCTCTACTAACTCCGTGTGTCAAGTCCTCACAACTGTAGACCTACTTTTGCCCACCCCTTGTATGATTCTCTGGTGATGAAAACCACAGTTTCCTTTCCCAGGCTCTTATCAGAAACGGGACACGCTTTTAAAGGCATTATCTCTAATCCCCATGGCAGCCTGCAAGGTAGGTGAGCTTATTCTCTTTTTATGAATCGGAAAACAGAAAAGTGAAATGATTTTGCCAAGGCCCCCAAGCCAGAAGGCGGTGGAATCGCCATAAAGCGAATTCCCTGCCCATGACATCACATCACCTTGAACTTGATACCTGGGTCAGTTGTACAGTAGGAGTGAGTGACCCTTACTCCGTCTTCTCCAAGTGCTATTGGACTCAGACAGGCTTTGGAGCGGGGCTGGGTGGCAGGTCAAGGACCTAGGGCACTGTTTTGCATGGGGAGCAATTGGGGCTCTCAACCACAGCCCCTCCATATGGATCACGAAATTTCCTCTCTGGTTGTAAAGGAATCTGTCAAAGCCAATGCCAGATTGTTTGAGGTTTTTACTGTCTTTCACTGGCCTTGACCCAGAGGACTGGAAATGGACCACATAAGAACAAATACAACTCTAGTCATTGATGTTCATATAAAAGCTGCATTTTGGAGGGAAGGAATATTCTTATGTACAATACTAGAGGCCCGGTGCATGAAATACTAGGGTCCCTAGGCCTGGCCAGCAATCAGGGCCAATCAGGTTCCCCGTCTTCCAGCCTCCCTGCCTCCTCCTTCCCTCGTTCCCTCAGCGCCTCGCTGCTGGTTGTCTGCCATGGTCCTCGCCACCCCCTGGTGGTCAGCACACATCATAGCGAGGGATCAAAACTGGTTGAACTCCCGAGGGGACAATTTGCACATTAGCCTTTTATTATATAGGATTTTTACAACATAGAATATATATAGAATTTTATCATCTGCATGTACCCACTTCTCTTCCCTACTCTTGATTTCTTTTCATGGACGCTTTCTCTGATAATTTATTCCCATTTACATTTACCTCTATTTTATTGTACCCATCTCTTTGTAAGCTGCCTCATATCTCCTGTGGAACTAGTGGGCATATTGTGGGGCTCAGGAATACTTTCCCCTCACCCATTTAGTTATGGCTGGTTGAATAAATTAAATGACATACAGGAGCAGATTAACAGGAGAAAAATCAGATTTGAATACAGGTGCATAGCAAATTCACTTAAGCATGGAAATTCCGAAGACAGGGAGGCAAAATGTCATTTTGAACTAAGGACAAGGAAGTAGGCGATTCACAGGTGGAAGAAAGAGCAAATTTGGTACACAAATGCTTGCAGGGTCCTTCAGAAACAGCGGGACATGAAAAATCAGATTTCCGTTTGGATCCTCCCAGGCCGCCACACTTAAACCAGAAGTGCTAAGGTGATCCCGCTAAGGTTCCCGTCTTGGAGCGGTTTTTTCTAGCTGAAGCTCTTTAGATAGGGAAGGGGGAAGTAAAAAACTCTTCCTGAGCTTGTTGGGCTTCAGGTATTTTGGGCTGGAAATAGTCTGTGTGCCAGGGTGGCACATTCCGGGTAGCCTTGCTTTGGGCCCCACCGTATAATTAAATAAATCATGTCTTGAATGGCTTTCAGTGAATGAATTACATTGGGAGGCCAGCTGCGCAGATCCTGTTATGGAAATAGAGATGCATGGATCTCTCCTACAGAGCATCGGACCCCAGGGCAGGGCTTCTTCAACCCTCCAGGCTCTGTGATACTTTCTGCTACTGAAATCTTACATGGAAGATAGATCAAGGACCTAGAAAAAGAAGCTGCTCTGGTTGAGATGTGTGAGTGAGAGGATAGGGGACCCCTCCCCCGCCATCTGCCACTGGCCCCTGGACACCACTTCCTAAGCCTTCCTCTCTGCAGACTGCAGGCTGCCAAACAGCTTTAGGGAACCCCAGCAGGGTGTGAGCCTCAGACCCCAGAGCTCGGACCACAGCAGCTGCACTCCAAGCCGGGCTACCCTCCCTCATGCCTGTCTGCCCACAGGCTAAGGGCCACCCTCCCCAAGTTGATCTTATCCCAGGTGTTGACCTACAGGTCAAGAACTAGCCTCAGGGCAGGCCCCTCTTCCCCCCTCTCCCCCCCCCGCCCCACCTTTCTGGTTTCCCCTTCAAGCTATGGTAAAGTGGCAGGAGTAGGAATGGGACGGAACTGAAGGGCCAGGGGCTCAGCAGCAGGGGCTGGGTGTAGAGGGAGACTGGCCCGTGGCCCAGCCTCTTCGGAAGTTTCCTGTTCCAAGCTTAGACTCCAATGCAACGACCCCCTCCTCCCACTGTTTGTCTAATAAGGAAACCTTTTTGACCCCACCAGTTAAAAGTCCTGGCCCTTCGCCTCATTACTGCCAAGCCCAGAACTAAAGAGGTAAAAGCTGGCAGCCTTGGGCTGCCTTCAACTTGGCAACTACCCCTCAGGATCTGTGGCTCAAAGTCCCAGCCTCTCAATAAGGCTGTGTTTTCAATCCCCGTTAAACAAAGCGCGCGGTCTCCCTCCGGGGCCTGAGCTCTTCACTCGCCTCTTTCTCTGGGGGATTAAGAGCTGCTCTCTTGTTTGGGTGTCACTCTCCCTTTGAACCTCTGTGGCTTTATCTGGTTTCAGGCTCGGCTTCCTGCCTGGGAGTGGATTTACCTCTGATTTGTTGTTTTATTCTCTCCCCAGGATGAATCCAGGGGCGTGAGTCCCTTTCTTCCCACACACCCCCACCTTGTGCTTTCTCTCCTCTCCTCCATCTTTCTCCAGCCTGGGCCCCCAAAATAGCTCCCAGCTACCTCCTCTTCTCCCTGCATTCTTCTGCCACACAGCCAAAGCTGGGGACTCCAAAGAGTCCCATACCTGCTCAGTCTGGGGGTGGGAGGGTGGGGGGATGGGGTGTGTGTGTGGGGGGGGAAGCATGAAGGCCAGTGACCTGGAGATGACCGAGAGATGGATGTGTGGGGCCAGGCTGTGGTGGGAAGAGAGTCCTGAGCTGATGATGGGAGGCTGAGCGCCCAATCTCTGGGGCTGTGGCCTTGGAGCCATTCTCACTTTTTTGGAGAGTCCCAGAAAATTGGTGAAAGTGATGTTTCTCCCCTGGATGCTAAACTTACACTGAAGCCAGATCTCTTGAGGGCAAATCCAGGGCTATTTCTACCTTACCACTCTTTCCAGGTGTACTTTTACCTTTATTTGCCATAGACAGAATATTGTAGATGTTATTGGTGGGAGTCCTCCTTATCCCCACCGGTTGCCAGGGGATGTGGGTTTCTGGCAATGATGAGAAAAAGAATGTTCTGAGACTCGCATGGGCAAGATGAAATACTGTAGACACTTTTTTTCCGTGGAATTCAACCCCTGAGTTTCCAAGTTCCCATTTCCCTTTGTCCCTCCAAGGAAGAAGTCCCATTTTGCGTTAGGCAGAGCCAGGGTGAAAGCCATTGCCCAGAGTTTCCATGCCATATTGGATCACAGTCCAATCCAGCATCAGGCTGGCTTCGTTTGTGCTCGCCACTGCAGTTCATCAGTTCAATGCATGTGGTGTCCGCAGGGCCACATGGCTGTGGGGGAAACACAGGCAAATAAATGCAAGAGAGCCACAGGAGTCCAGAGCCAAGAGCACCAAGAGCCAAGATAGCAAACTCCTTTGTTTTGGGATTATGTATCCCTAAATTCTCCGGGGCTTGCGATGTGCCCACCCCCTCTAGTTCCCAGGTTTGACTGACAGGCATGTTCCCTACATCACCCCAACTTCTCTGTACATGTGTCCATCTCCCTTTTTGTTGGGCCCCTTCCCCCAATGATTTGCAGGGAATGGACTGGTGGTTCCCCAGGGAGTACAAAGTTGCAGCTTTCTGGTGAAGCTGCCCAAATGAGATGCCTATAATGTCTGGCCTTCCCTTTTCTCCTTTTACATTATCAATAACTAGCTAGTTACAATGGTATCATAATCAGATCATGACTTTGGTTAGATCAACATTCAATATTTACCCTATCATGTACTGTTCACTGCCAAGTCATAGTATATAATTACTTCCCCTTTTATGCAAAATTTTCCTCATGAAGTTAAACATCATTTTGGTTTTGTTTATTTGTTTAGTTTTTTGCATATTTGTCACTGATTTAGTGCCCAGCTCTCCCCAATCACCTCTCAATCATCTCAAATTCCTTAGGTTTTTTATTCATCTCATTTTCTTGAAGAGATCATTCCTGCAGCTTCTGGGGGAGCCAGTCTGAACTGGGCACTCCCTATGCCAGCTGCAAAGCTGTTGACTTGGGACCTTCCTTCATATTCTCGTTGACTTGGGACCCGTTCCCTTCTCTCTTGTATAAAGTCCTCTTTTCCCAGGTGTTCCTTTTCTGTTTTATGCCTGTATTTTTTGTGGAGTTATTCTGCTATTCTAATTATCTGTGTGAAACCTGCTTATTCCCTCTGGAACCAGATAAGGTGCTCTCTTTGTCTCTAACTGCTGAAAGTTCATGGCGATGTACCTGTCTGTGGGGGTAGGGGCCGGGGGAGGGGCGGGGGGGCCCTTCATTGGTTGTTCTGGGCACTCAGTGGGCTCTTTGGATCTGGAAACTCACATGTAGACTGGGGAAACCTTCTTGAATTCTGCTTTTGATTACTTTTAACCTCTGTTTTCTCTATTCTCTGTTTTTGGAATTCCTATCATTTGGATGTTAGCCATCATGAATGTGCCTTCTGATTTCTTTTCTCCTAACCTTTTTCTCTACTTTCTGAGTAATCTTCAACTTGTTTAGCTATAATTACCTTTTTCTTAAAAAAAAAATTTACTCCTATCATAGTTAATTTTCAAGAGCTCTATTTTTGTTCCCTGAGAATTTTTGTCTTGTCACATCCCATCTTCATCTTTTAGAGGCAATATCACATTGTTCTAAGTAGATGAGTTTTCTTCTCCATGCAGATTGTTTCCTCCAGCCCTAGCTGGTTTGACTCAGTGGATAGAGCGTCGGCCTGCAGACTCAAGGGACCCAGGTTCGATTCCGGTCAAGGACATGTACCTTAGTTGCTGGCACATACCGAGTGGGGAGTGTGCAGGAGGCAGCTGATCGATGTTTCTCTCTCATTGATGTTTCTAACTCTCTATCCCTCTCCCTTCCTCTCTGTAAAAAATCAATTTTAAAACAAATTGTTTCCTCCAAGATGGTTTGTCCTTTGTTTTCATGGTAGAAGCTTTCTTCCACAGTCTGGTGCTCCTTGCCTGCTTACGGTGGGGAACTAAAAAGCTGTATAGAGGTGCTCATCAGTGCTGGGGCAGGGTTCATCAATTACAAATGTCACTGTAGGATGATCTAACTAAGCCATTTCCTTGAGAAACTCTTGAAGTCATTTCATATTATCTGGTCTGCTTCCTGGAAAGCATAAGCCTGGCCTTCACCATTCAGGGGTAGAAGGCTGGCAGTCTCAACACTCAATAGACATCAATAGACAAACCTACACTTAATTCTCATGTTTTCGTGTGCCTTTGTGCATAAGGTCCCCCAGTCCAGAAACTGTTCGATATCCTCTAGACTCCAGAGTCTAGAGAAAGATCTCCCCTCTAGAGAGGTCTAGTCTTTGCTAAAAATGGGAGTGCGGTGTAGGGGAAAGGATCTGGGTTGGATCTGCTTTTTGAGCAAATTTTCAACTAATCTTCTTTGTTTTCAGTGCCTTCCCCTTCTAAAAGTATCTTATGTCACTAATTCCTGAGTCTTTGAGGGTGGGGGGAGCATCACAGGCATATGGGCTCCTACCAGCATAATTACTCAAGCACCTGATGCCTGTCAGGGCTCCAGATCTCAGCCCATCCCCAGGGAGCTGGAAGAAGTGAGCATGGGCAATCCTGGCTGCTGAGGGTTAGTGTCGGGGGAACCTAGGAGCAAGGAAGGACTGGCCGAGCTGCCCACGCTCCACGTCTTGGGCCTCCCCTCCCCCCCAACCCCCACAGCTGTGGCTTCCATAAGGCAGAGCTCCAAAGGCTGAATTGTCCTCTTTTTCTTCCTCTGGGACTCCGGCACCAGGATGAGGGAAAGAGGGCATTCGGTCAAGAACCTGGTTTACATTTCAGATGGAGACTCTAATTGATTCAGACCTGAGCCTCCTCACTTCTCATTACCACCAGGAGCCACTGAGCTCCTTTCATGTTTCAGGAGACCCAGGGCTCTCCTTCTCCAGCCAGGACTCTGGCTTAACCCATTCCTGGCTTTCAGTGTGTGTCGCTGCGGTGGGGCATGCTTACAGGGCAGGGGGTGCGTCCGTGGCACCAGCAAGACCCAGAAAGGATGAACACCCACGCCACCCCTCAGCTTTTGCTCCTGCCTCGTGGACACCCGGCTTCCCTTTGTGTCCCCACCACCCTCCTGTCCCTGCAGCTTGACTGGACAGACACAGAAAGTTCACCTCCTGGGCAGTTTGAAGGTCAGGGTTCTAAGAACCACTTATTCTTCAGCCTGTGATCTGGTGCATGTCACTGGCTGCTTTTTTTTTTTTTTTTTTTAATTTCAGAGAGAGGAAAGGAGAGGGAGAGAGAGATAGAAATATCAATGATAAAAGAGAATCATCTATCGCTGCCTCCCTCACACCCCCTCCCCCATCTTGCCCCTTACTGGGGATAAAGTCCGCCATCCGGGCATGTGCCTGACAGGGAATCGAACCATGACCTCCTGGTTCATGGGTCAACGCTCAGCCACTGAGCCACACTGGCCGGGCTCATTGACTTGTCCTATACTGCATATTCCTTTCCTACAGAATCAGAGTATGGGATTTTTTCCTTTCCATTTATATTCATTTTCCAATACAAAAGCAATATATGCCATTGGTAAAAAAACAAAAACAAAAAAAACCCACATTTTAAAAATATGTAAGTATGTAGAGGTCATGTTAACAGTTTGATGTATAGCTTTTCAATCTTTTAAAAAGTGAATGTTAAATACATAAATATATAAATACACAGGGTTTTGTTTTGCTCTGTTTTACAGAAGTGAGATAATATTATGTAGACTGTTGTAAAACAGGCTTTCTTTATTTAATATATTATAGGCATTTTCCATATGCATATATATAGTTCTATGTCAATTGCTTTATCAGCTGCATAGGGTTCCATAAAAGATCCCATAATTTATTCGCCTGTTTTCCTATTAATAAAAACGGAGGTTGTTTCTTTTTTAACATTTTTTTTTGATTGGTTGATTTGAGAGAGAGAGAGAGAGAGAGAGAGAGAGAGAGAGAGAGAGAAATGTGGATATGTTGTTATGTGCCCTGACTGGGAATCAAACCCACTGCCTTGGTGTATCCGGATGATGCTATAGCCAACTGAGCTACCTGGCCAGAGCCTAGGTTGTTTCTAAATGCTATAATGAACTTGCTTTGGAGTAAGCTCACGTGGGGGTGACTGCCCAGCTCATGCTGCACGTAGAAGCAGTGTCCATGCTGCCATGCTGTCCCTCTGTCCCGGTGACCTGTTCCCTCCCCTGCATTCTTTAATCTGTTGTCCAAACGTGCGCTTTGTTTCCGGGGCCACTGAGACCTGGCCTGGGGTGGCGAGCACCCCTCAAGCTGAACCTGTGAAGAGTCCCTCCCAGGACCTTTCAGTCCGGACACAGGAGAGAGGGTTTTCTCTCCGGAATGACGAGAACCCAGGGGCTGACAGAGGCCCGAAGGAATCAAGCCAGCACTTGGCGTAGCAGGGTTGCAGCAGACTTTTTCCTTCAACCAAAGGCCTGGATGCTTTCTCAGGATTCTCTGCTTCTAACACTGTGGCTCTGGGAGAGCGATTATGAAGGGGATGCCAGGGCTCCTCCCACACGTGCTTCTGACTCCATCAAAATCCCATCTGGTGAATCCCAGCTGGGAGCCGTGCTGCGCTCCCAAGGCCAGGAGTCTCTCTGGGAAAGCCCTCCCTCTGTCCGTCCACTCAGCTCTTCTCACAGTAGAGATGCTTCAGGCTCTCTCACTGCCATTGCATGTGTAGCTTAAGAACTAACTCCGTTAAGAGGCACACATGAGCTCTGGCCAGTTTGGCTCAGTGAATAGAGCGTCGGCCTGCGGACCAAAGGGTCCCGGGTTTGATTCCGGTCAAGGGCACGTACCTTGCTTGCAGGCTAAGCCCTGGTCGGGGCTCGTGCAGGAGGCAACCAATCGATGTGTCTCTCTCACATTGATGTTTCTGTCTTTCCCTCTCTCTTCTACTTTCCCAAAAATCAATGGAAAAATATCATCGGGTGAGGATTAACAACAACAACAAAAAAAATCTATAACAATAAAAGCATAATATGCTAATTAGACCAGACAGCCAAATGTCCTTCCGGACAAAGCTGCAGCAGCAGGGGCCAAGGCAGAGGCGGTTAGGGGCGATCACACAGGCAGGTGAGCAGTTAGAGGTGATCAGGCAGGCAGGCAAACGGTTAGGAGCCAGCAGTCCAGGATTGAGAGCAGGATGTCCAACTGCCAGTTTAGGGCGGGATCAAGCCTAAACTGGCAGTCGGACATCCCCCAAAGGGTCCCAGATTGCAAGAGAGTGCATGCCGGACTGAGGGTCCACCCCCCTCCCCGTGCACGAATTTCGTACACCGGGCCTCTAGTATATATATTAAAGAGGCACACTTGAAAGCTATCATGAGTCGTTTAGATCTCAGTGTAGCATTCAGGTCTTCCCATGAGAGCATGGGAGGCAGGGGAAATAGAGCAGAGCACTGGACACAGTCATTAGTCCACAGACATTTAATCTGCACCTCCAATAAGTCCTTCCAAGCTCCTGGTCCCCACATCCTGGACCACTTCAGCTCCCAGAGCCTTGACATCCTGTCCATCCCCTCTCCTGCCATCATCTGACGCAACTGTCCCATCACTGGGCGTGCCACCCAATGGCCTTCAAGTTCTTGCCTCCCAAAGCCTCCTTCCTTCTTCTTTCTCTTCCTGCACAAAGTGAGGATAAGGGCATTTGCTTCATAGGTTTTTTTCTAAAGATCAAATGATCAGGGCACATACATGTGGTATGTAACCTGTGAGGCACTGCCGCAGTTAAACCCGGGAGGAGAGGAAATGCCGGGAGCATGCAGGAGGCGGGCGGGAGGGAGCGGTGGATAATTGAGAGGGCAGAGAAGGGCAGGCCCGGAGGATCCCACACTGCTCTAACTGGCCACTGGGAACAGATGCAGGCACTGGGAGGAGAGTCTGGGAGCTTCGGAATGCAGAACGCATTCAGCCGTCTAACCCAGGAGTCAGACCCCCCCCAACCCCAACATTATTCCGCTCCCCAGAGGGGGTGGCCTCAAGAGGTCTCCGTGACCTGCCAGCAGTGGCTGCCTGCGGCCTGGCAGCGTCTCCCATGGGACATCTGTCTGTCTGTGCATTCATCTCTCCCAGGCCTGAGGACAGGCAGGGGGCTAAGCTGTAACTCCCTTCTCCCCTCCCCCCCCCCCACAGCCCCCGTCTATTTCTCAGACTTCCCGAGATGGCGAGATGGACAAGAAGATGCTGGTACCTGGGAACATGGGAGGGGTGGGAGGGGATATGGATGTGGACTCTCCACTCCCCACTCCCCCCCACCTCAAAGGCCACAGCAGGGCAGTCGGGGCCTGACGGCTTGGGGATGCTCTGCTCCCCCAAGGCAGGGCTGGGATATCAAAGCTGGAAGCCCGGGGGCATGTCAGCCTGGCTTTGTGAGCTGGGCCCCCATCAATGCATGGAAGCCTCGCTGTACACACTGCATTCGCCTCGCTCCCGACCTGCATTCCCGATTGGTCACAGCCTGGCCCCAGCTGCATTCCTGGGCTGGAGGAGGCACAGGGGCCTGAACTCTTTGTTCCTCCCAAATCAGGGCTCAGAACCATGACAGGCTGATCACATTATCCAGCTGAGGTCAGCCTGGCAGAAGTGACCTCTCCTGCTTCTCCTCCAGTGACCACGCACCGCACACTACCTCGCTCCTTACCTGGGTCTTTACAACAGGCTGCAAACGGTCCCACTGGAAGAAGAAACATCTTCGAAAGCCCAGCTCTGCTGCCTCCCTCCAAGGTCAGATGCTGGGTGCAGTGGTCAGGCCCTGGGCCTGTCCAAGTTCAGGCCATCTCCAAGGGTTCGCAGCTGCTCTGGGGTAGCCCAGCTGGCCTGTTTGCTTTTGGGCACCTCGGAACACACATGACATGTCCCTGGGTGGCATGAGCTCAGTATCAGAACAAGCCCAGCCTTCAGAGTTACCATAGATACGACGCTGTTCTGCATGAGCCCCATTTAAATCACACTCCATGTCTCCTGGGAGTGACATGGTGAGCCACCCCCTTTCTTTCCTATGTCTGGTTATAAGAGCACAAGCCTTCACCTCTGACCCGCCTGGTCTGAAGCCTGGCTTGGCCGCTTACTTGCTGTGTTACGTTGGATGACTTGCTTCACTTCTCTGGGCCTCTGTTTCCTCGTGTGTAAAACGGGGAGAGCTGCGGAGATCCAGGAAGCTTTCGCCTGATAGGTTTCTGGCATGATGTAGACACATGACGAATGGTCTTTTTCCTGCTCTCTTCCCTTCCCCCCTGGAATGAGTGGCCTCAAGCGGAGTCTTCATGAGATAATGAATACCCCTTCCTCTTCCTCCAAATTCCTAAAACCCCCAGAGTGAGGGCCCAGGGATCTGGCGACAGCTATGCACAAATTAGCCTTTGTTGTTGTGAGCCGTTTTATATGTCAGCCTTGTCTCCCAGCAAGCTTGTTGGCATTCCAGGAGAGACCTTTTTCTTTGTTTTCTATTCAACAAGCCTGTATTAGAGAGAACGGCACCAGCGCCTGGGGATTCGGCCGTGGAGGGAGCAGCCAGGTTCCTGCTCTCCTGTGGCTCCGAGGCTCGCGGAGGAGTGGAGAGACGGGCCCCAATCCGTCACACAATGAGCTGCAATGAGTCCCCCCCGCATCGCGATGACTGAGCTGATGAAAAAGCATAGGCCACAAGTCCTTTGGTTGATCTCTTACCCGACCCCCCCCCCTCCGCCCCCAGCACTCCCCAGCCTTCCCGCTGTAATTTGACAGTCTGTTCGATGCTTTACTGCCTCTGTATCTATCTTTTTGTTCATCAGGTTATAATGTTCTTTATTTTCCATAAATGAGTGAGATCCTGTGGTATGTTTCTTTCATTGCCTGGCTTATTTCACTTAGCATAATGCTCTCCAGTTCCATCCATGCTGCTGCAAATGGTAGGAATTCCTTCTTTTTTATAGAAGCGTAGTATTCCATTGTGTAGATGTACCATAGTAGGGGAGGCTGGGGGAAGGTCAATGGGAGGGGGAAGAAGGAGATATATGTACTACTATATGTAATACTATAAACAATAAAATAAAAAATTTTTTAAAAAGTGTAGGCCATGGTGAGACTGTAACAGGGGCCTCTGGGAAGGTTCCTCTGCGTAAACAGCACTTCAGCTGAGATCAGAAATAGGACAGGGAACCAGAGGGAGGAAAACAGCCTCGGTAGGGAACAGAAGTGCAGCTGTGAGCGGGGGTGGGAGACGTCCCAGCCCCATATGGAGCCTCGGTTGTATTCTAAGGGAAATAAGAAGCCACTGTGAGGTTTTGAGCAGGGACATGGCCTAACCCAGTGTTACTGGGTAGAGGAAAAAAGGAGGTGGAAAAAGGAGGCCGGGATAGAAACGGTGCGATTTGTTAGGCTGCTGGAGCCTCAGGCAGCCCCGCCTGGAGGCACAATATCTTTTGAAACTTCACAGTTACCTTAGTTTTATAAACGGAGAAAATGGGGGCCCAGAGAAGTTACATACCTCATCGAAGTCACACAGCAAGTAAGTGGCAAAGCCAGGATTTAAACCGGACAAGTCAGATGTCAGAGCTTACGTTCTTATAGCGAGGCGTAGGAAAGGAAGGGGGTCACTCCCAGGAGAAGTGGACAGTGGTCCAAGAGGTACAGATGGGTAGCTTGGGCATCATAGGGACCGTGCAGACAGAGAGGCGGATAGGCCCAAGGGGCTGCTCCACAAAGGCCATTTGTAATGGGAGGGGGATGCGGGGGGAGGAAAGCAGCACCTAATTGTCCTGGGAGGACCATGCATTGTCCTGCTCTGAGTTAAGCAAGAATTGTAGATGACCTTGAAATGGCCCACCTGTTATGGCTGATGCGGGGGCGGGAGGGGTTCTTTTCAGAGACTTTAAGCACCACGGACTCCCTTTATTGTTCTCACTCTCGCCCCATAAATGATTTTGAAGGACTTTTGTCTACTAAACTAATTGAAGTCATTAAATTATGAATTCACTTTGTTGCCTCACGTTTTACTAACCAGGCCTATAGAACTGGCCATCCGAGCTCTGCTTGCAGGGGATAACTGCTCTCTCCACAATGAGATTACCTCATTCCAGCCCAAGTAAAGAAAGGTGATGTTTCATTTAGTCTGGGCTGGGGGGCAGATTCGTCCCACAGCCTCCCTGAAGGAAAACGCCCTCCCTCCCCCTGCGAGACTCTGAGGACCCAGGTGCGCCAGCCTGGCTTCTGACCCCCGGGACTGCGAGCTAATGCATGGTGTTGCCTACGCTGCTCCCTTTGTGATAATTTGTTACACGGCAGCAGAAAAATAATACAATAAGTGTGTCCCAAGTATGGCATAGGACATACTTGCACTAAAAAAATATTCAGTGTTTATCTGTAGAGCAAATTTAATGGGGCCCTCTGTATTTTAATTTGTGGGATCCGGCCACTCTAAATCCCAGGGAGGTCCTGAGCAGCCAGGCCATGGAGCCGGGCCACACAGCCACGGCAGGTCTCCCAGCGGGCACGGAGCTCCAGTCTTGGAAGTGGCCTGCACGCCCTCTGCTCCAGAGCCAAGGGAGGTCTCCAGGGAACCTGCCCAGCACCCTGCACACAGATTGTGGCAACTTCCCTCCGAAGCAGGGGCTCCTAACCTGGAGTTGCTTCCCCTGAGGCATCCACAGATAGAATTCTGGGGGGGGCGGGGGGGGAAATCACATCTTTATTCTCACTGCCTTCCAACTGAAACTTAATATTTCCTTCAATTAAGAATACAGGTATGGCCTGGCCGGTGTGGCTCAGTGGTTGAATATTGACCTATGAACCAGGAGGTCATAGTTGGATTCCCAATCAGGGCACATGCCCAGGTTGTGGGCTCCATCCCCAGCGTGGGGTGTGCAGGAGGCAGCCGATCAATGATTCTCTCTCATCATTGATGTTCCTAGCACTCTCTCCCTTCCTCTCTGAAATCAATTAAAAATAAAAGAAAGAATACAGGTATGCCCGGCTGGTGTTACTCAGTGGAGCATTGACCCATGAACCAGGTCACCGGTTCTAGTCCAGGTCAGGGTACATGTCCAGGTTGCAGGCTTGATCCCAGTAGGGGGTGTGCAGGAGGCAGCCAATCGATGTTTTTCTCTCATCCATATTTCTATCTCTCTATCCCTCTCCCTTCCTCTCTCTAAAAAATCAATAAAAACATATTTTTAAAAAAGAATACAGGTATTATTAATACCTGTGACTTTGTAATTAGTAGAGATCACTTAGCAGTTTTTGCCAACATCACAAAATATTGTTAGCATTCATCCCTATTTTGAAATTATGATAGTTATTAGATCTTGTTAGTTAATGAGTTAGTTAATAAAGAAGCACCGTATATCAGTATGTCACATATTTTTAATGTGTTGACAGCTACATTTCCACATCATTGATTTCCTTTGTAAATCTGATGTTATTTCTAAAAAATATTATTCCAAGAAGGGGCCCTTAGGTTTTACCGGACTGTGTCCATGGCACACCAAGGTTAGACCCTGGTAGATGCAATGTGTCATCATGAAAAAGACCTCAGGAATATCAGCTGTGAAAATGGGGTCATTTTCTTAACCTTTCTGAGCCTCAGTTTCCTCTTCTGTGAGACAGAGTTATTGTGAGAACTAAAGAAATACTATGCATGAACCATCTGGCACAGGCGGGTTCTCAATAAATGAATGCTAGCTATTATTACTAACAGTTATGACCAACAACTAGACTCACAGGTCCTCCAGGATTATCCTATTTGATAAAGAGAGAATATGCTAATTGACTGCCACACCCTCACAAGATGGTAGCGCCCAAGCCAATAAAGAGGAAATATGCTAATTAACTGCCACACCCTCACAAAGATGGTGGTGCCCACAATCACAAGATGGCAGCACCCAGTCCCCTCAGCCCTGCCTCATGGAGCCTCAGTCCTCCAGTCCCCTCAGTCTTGCCTCACCCAGCCGGAGTCCCCCAGTGCCCTCAGCCCCACAGGGGAAGGCAGTTGGGGGCGATCGGGCCAGCAGGGGAGCAGTTAGGCATCAATCAGGCCAGCAGGAGAGCAGTTAGGGGGCTATCAGGCTTGCAGGTAGAGTGGTTAGGAGCAATCAGGCAGGCAGGCAAGTGCTTAGGAGCCAGCAGTCCCAGATTGTGAGAGGGATGTTTGACTGTCGGTTTAGGCCAGATCCCTAAACTGGCAGTTGGAAATCCCCCGAGGGGTCCCAGATTGGAGTGGGTGCAGGCTGGGCTGAGGGCCCCCCCCCTCCACCCCGTGCACAATGTTTGTGCATTGGGCCTCTAGCAATATATATATTATAACTACAATCGTGTGTCAGTCCCTCCTTTCCTTACTGTCTGTACCACTGCAAGCTGCCTTGGGCTTCAGCAGCGACAGTGGTTTCCTCTGGCCTCCAAATGGCTCTGCTCCATGTGGCCACAGCCCTCCGCCTGGGTCCCAGAGGCCCTGTCAACCTCACCACCATTACCCACTGTTCCAGCAAATGGACAGAAATGCGCATCCGCCCGGGTGACGTCCTGCCGCCTGCTAATGAGAAACAAGTGGCCTGCTTGTGTTCAGTGCAGAGGGAGGAGGGCTCACCCCGTCGCAGCCCAAACCCACATTTCTGGGGCAGCACAGGGTGACATGGCCGGGAGATGCAGGACTCCTCCGCCCAGACCGCTCCTTGCACACCCAGGCCCTGGGGGAGGGCATGCTCACAGCAGTCCCCGTCCCTGCACCCACCACAGCCCTTCCTGTTACGGGGCACTGGACCTGGCCTTGGGCGTGGGCAGGAGGGCAGCCAGAGCCTGAGTCACTGGGAGGGGACAGTTGGGTCTAGAGTTGTGGTCTCTGTGGGGAGGACTGAGATGATGGGGAGGAGTCGACGGTCCCTCCCTTGGACTTGAATCCCTCACAGCACCCTTCTGGGGTGA
Source organism: Ia io (assembly GCA_025583905.1). Classification (NCBI taxonomy): domain Eukaryota; kingdom Metazoa; phylum Chordata; class Mammalia; order Chiroptera; family Vespertilionidae; genus Ia; species Ia io. Next base: position 14,362,884 of record JAJQQW010000023.1, on the reverse strand, counting down.
GCCAGAGCCCTGCACTGGCCTAGCACCTCACCGCCCTTATTCCTCCATTTCCTGGGCTTTGTCTCCAGGCCCATCCCCTTCTACAGAAGTACCCACTCCTCCTTCACGGCGCCCTTAGTTCAATGGGAAAACAGAGGCCCACAGCGGGCCCCAGGCTCACTCTAGGTTACGGAGCGTACAGGACCAAAGTCATTGCCTTGGATGTTGAGTTGAGCTGGGGATGCTGCTGGACCCTGAGGCCTGGACAGAGGGCACATCCCTGAGATGGGAATGGTCCAGCATGTGTCTGTCCAGCCTGGCCTCTTGTGCATGCTCGCTCCCTGTCCTTGGTCCTTGGCTTCACATGCGGGCTTGTGCTACCTGCTCCCCATCCCATCCCGAGGCCGGCCCAGCCACACGCTGGGCTTCTGACCCTCTGGGACTTGCTTCTCTAACCTAGTGGCCTCGGCTTGTCTGTCCCCTGGGTTTCAGCATCTCCCACAGCTCTGGGAGGGGGCACCCCCTTCACCTGTGCAGCCCCCATAAGGGCACGGGTCAATTTGGACCCCATAACTGGGTTTCTGGCAGGGACCCCACCGGCTGCTCCCACTTACAGCTGCCTCTGTGCTCCCGGGGAGGGGCAGCCGTCCCGTGCTCCCTTGCTGTCCGGGCTCCCAGTTCCTGACATCTCCTGTCAGTTACCAGCATCCGCCCCACCGCTGTGGTCCCAGCCCAGCCCCGCCAGAAACAAGAAGCAGGTGAGTGTTGGGGGAATTACCCCCACTTCAAGGAAGAAAGAGTGCCATCGAGAACATTCCCTGTGATCTTATTTTTTTAAAAATATATTTTATTGATTTTTTTACAGAGAGGAAGGGAGAGGGATAGAAAGTTAGAAACACCAATCAGCTGCCTCCTGCACACCCCTTATTGGGGATGTGCCCGAAACCAAGGTACATGCCCTTGACTGGAATCGAACCCGGGACCCTTCAGTCCACAGGCCGACGCTCTATCCACTGAGCCAAACCGGTTAGGGCCTTCCCTGTGATCTTAGACACTGGCTGGAACTCCCCACAGAGCATCTTAGTTACTCCTTAAAGTCCCTGCAAAATCGGTATCTGCTCCCTTTTACAGGCGGGAACGGCGGGTCCAGAGTTCTCTAACCTGCAGGCTGAGTGGTGGACTTCAGGCCATGTCGATCTGGTTCCATATTGTGCTCTTCCCGCCACACTGGGCCCTCTCAGGCCACCAACCACTGTCTCCCTGAGCCTCAGCTTTCCTGGCCCTGCCTCAGTTTCCTATTTGGCCTTTTAATTCCCCACTGGGTCTGGAGCTCACCCCGAATCCTTCCAATAGGACCGGAGCCCTGACACACCTCACTCTTGGCAATCCCTTCCCCTGAGACTGGTCCCTGGGGGCCCCCCAAAGTCCAGAGGACCCTGCGCCAATTGGCCGAGCTGCTGGCCTTTCTAACTGTTTCCCGGCTTCTCTGTCCAGTCCACAGGATTGCAGCTCCTTGGAATGACACTGGCCCCCAAGAAGGCTGGCTCGCGGCACCCCTGTGGGAACTGGGCATGCGCAGTGGAGCCCGGCTCTGGGGCCTGCCTCACCAGCCTCTCCCCTCTCAGTCCCGGTCCATCACCCTGAGGCTGCATCAGCAGGAGGGAGTGGGGACAGGGCAGTTTCTGACACAGCCACCAGGTTCCCAGCCACTTCTGTCCACCCCCCCTCCCCTAACAGTTCCGGGGGAGCCAGCCCTGCCTGGGGATCAGCGTCCATGACAACTCCCAGGCCTACTTCACCCCGGGAGCCGGGGTGAGGTATGAAAGAAAAGGCCAGGGACAAGTATGACATTTGGGAAGGAGGTCTGGAGAGGCCTCTCGGACAGGGTGTGGGTGCAGGAGACTCGGTACAGAGCAACTGTCTAGACCGGGCTTCCTGGGCTTGAAGGGGAGCACGACCTGGGGGTGGAGAGGGGCCAGGAGCCGCCCTCACCTCCTGGAGCTGTTTACATTTCGTCTGCTCACGCGGCCTTTTCCAGACTGCTGGCCCGGCTCCTCACACGCTGCTGCTGTCAACACACTCTCTGTTGCCTGGTGCCCCGTGGAGGGACCCACTGTCCCGGTGGCTCTGCCTCAGCCCTGCAAGAGAGGACTGGGGACAGCCAGCGCCAGGGAGACCTGAGTGCTCCAGACCTCACTGCCCTTTGGCTGCCCGGCTGCTCCCCTCCTGAGGAGCTCCTTCCCTTTTCTCTGCTTTCTCTCTCCCTCCTCTGCTATTCTGTACCTGCATCTCCTTCAAAGGTCTAGGGAGGAAAGGCTCCCAGGAGCCCAGCTGGCGTGGCTCAGTGGTTGAGCGTCGACCTATGAACTGGGAGGTCATGGTTCAATTCCCGGTCAGGGCACATGCCCAGGTTGTAGGATTGATCCCCAGTGTGGGCTGTGCAGGAGGCAGTCAATCAATGATTCTCTCTCATCATTCTTTCTCTCTCCCTCTCCCTCTCCCTTCCTCTCTGAAATCAATAAGAATTTTTTTTTTTTTAAAGGCTCCGAGGAGTGGAGACCACACGCCTACACACAGGGAAAGTGTCACAGAACCCAGGCCCGTGTCTGCCAGAACCCAGGCCCGTCCTTCCCGTGGGGCCATCGGAAGTCAGGCAGCATGGGGCCATTCCAAACAAGCGGTCAGACCCTGGCCAAGCCCTTCTCCACCGAAGGCCGACCTCCTGCGTGTCCACACAATGAGGCTTTCCTGTCCATCCTGGGAACTCTGAGCCGAGGACTGTCAGGAGCGGAGAGCGGAGGTTTGGGGTGGGCAGAGCTGGGCACTGTCTCCACGTGCATCTCCTAGGGACACAGCAGCAGCCATTTCCTGCCACAAGAACATGGAGAGGCCCAGAGACAGAGACAAAGACAAAAGGCAGAGAGATGCAAGCTGGGGGAGACAGCAAAACACCGAGAGGCCCAAATTGACACCACATGGCCGCTGTGCCGGACCCCATGGCCCAGCAAACAAGGTTTCGTGCTGAGTCAGTTGCCATGGTGACAAACATGCAGAAAATATCCAAGGTAACTAGAATAGTGGCAATAGCATGTGTTTTGAATAAAACCTCCCCCCCACCACCACCATCCCCTCTAATGTATGCATTGCATTACTTGGGATAAACTGGGCTTTTGCACAATCATCTTCCCCGAGAGGCCTGGGGTGGGGGGTTCTAAGGTCATGGGGTGGGGGTAGGAGAGGTGCGGGTACAACAGCTGCCCTGGGAAACTGGCGGGGCCTGGGCAGATTCCTGGGCAGGAAAACACAGTACGTTTTGTGCCTCTGCCCTCACTCCTGTCTTCCCGAGCCTGGACCTGGGCTCCCGTGTCCTGCTCCGCAATGTAAGGCCCGGGGGGGTCTGCATTCCTGTCCGAGGTCACATAGAAAGTCTGAGGGCAGGGAGAGGTCCCGGGGGTTCTGTCCAAATCCAAAAAAGCGTCCCCACGGAGTTCAGGTTCCACAGCGAAACCAGAGCTGAAGTGAGGGCACATGAGGCGGCCTTAAGAGCCAAGAGCACCGAGAGTGCTGGCACCTTCCCAGGTAGCCCTGCCCGCATCCCAAAGCAGGGGCAAGAATGTGGGGGTGGGGTGGGGTTAGAAGTACAGAAGCACAGGAGGAGCGGGGAGGGGGGGGTCTTTGGGGGAGGTGGCACTGAGATAGAAGACAAGCTTTGGCCTGGCAGGCACACAGGAAGGAGACCTGGGGGTGGAAAGAGGTTGGGGGGGGGGGGGGGGGAAGGAAAGCAGTGAGTCACAGAAGAGAGAAGGGCCTCTCAGAAAACCCCCTCAGCTCCTAGGGATTTAGGGAGGGGGTGGTGGCTAAGGCCCCCACAAAAGGCCCAGCCGGAAGCCAGTCAGGTCAATCCCTTCCCTGCACATCTCCCGGGAACTGGCAGAAAGGATTCCATGGGAAGAACCCAAGATTGCAAGTCAGGTCCCCACCTTCGGCTCGCACAGGCGGGTAGGCCTCCTGACTTCCCCGGGGCGGGCGGGCGGCGCTGACAATAACTTCTCTCCGTTAGGAGGAGTAAATGTCATGGGCGCGTGGGAGCGCTTGGCACGTCACGGGGCTCGGAGTCCAAGTTGTTGATTGCTGCCGTGACTCAGGCGGAGGCGCGGACGGGCCGGGGGAGCAGGGAGAGGTTGCAGGCGAAGGTTCGTGTGAGGAGAACTGGTTTCTCTAACGACATTATACCCAGATTTTTCCAATCTAAACAACCAGCTTCGGTTGTGACTGCCCATCTCGGGACGTTTCTGGGAAGTGATCGGTGATAGACATGGGTTTGGGAATGGGCCACCTGGACACAGTGGCCTCGCTTGGTCAGGAGCCTTCCCTCTGGGCATGCCAGAATCATGCCGTGGCCTGGAGGGACCAAGCAGTCAGTTCCAGCCGCTGACCGTCCCTCCTGGGTCTGTGATGCCGGCCCCGCCTGCTTCGAGAGCACGCAGCCAGGCCTGGAGGCAGCCCTTATGTGGCCCTCTAGGCCCAAAGGAGGTGGGTGGTTCCAGCTCCCTCTGGAAAGCAGAAATCTCTCAAATGGAGACCAGACTTGCTTCCTCTTTGCTGTTAGAAAGAGTGAAATCCATCGAACTCGCATGCCAAGTTCAAAGCCTGTCTGGTACCATCCTGCAAGGGATGCGGTTGGAGGCAAGGCAGAGACAGATGGGAAATGACAGGTGGGCCCTCGGAGACAGGCTCACTGAGTTCACAGCCACGCCTGGGGAGGGACTGGCCTAAGGGGGCAGGAATCGCCTTGAACAAGTCTGGGACTGGGCAGAACCCCTGGAGGATCAGGGGCCTGGCTGACCCTCGCAGGTGGCATGCCCACTGGGTGAGCACCCCACCCCCACCCCCACAGCACCGGTGTCCCAGGAGGACAGAGGAGGTCTGCCAGGTGCAACCCCACCTCCCCAGCGGGCTGCCCTTTCTGTAGCTGGTTTCCCTCTCTCCCCTGCTTTTCCACACTGAGTCTCTTTGGGTGATTTTCCCAGCTCTTCTCCTAGTTTCTATGTGGCACCGGCAGAACAAGCAGCCTCGGGGGCAGCAGGCTGGCTCCGTGTGTGTGCGTGTGTGTGTGTGTGTGTGTGTGTGTGTGTGTGTGTGTGTGTGTGTGTGTGTTGGGGGCAGAGGTGGGTAGTGGGGATGGCATAAGGAGGAGGAGAAGGAGTCAGTAGCCCTGAGTCCTGGTGGCTTCTCCAAACACTGTCCGGAATGTCCCAGGGCCAAGGGGAGCCAGGAAGGCGGCAGACTAGAGGGGACCAAGGGCTACCAACCCTCTTCCTTCATAATGCATCTGGGTTTTTGAGAGGAATAGGAATAAGCTATAGATTCCCTTCCCGAAAGGCCCAGCTGGTAGCCCCGCCCAAGCCCCTGGGGTGTGGGTAGACACTGGGGCACAGAGCCAGCCTGGCAGATTTGGGGTACGATGTTCTGTGGCCCCGAGGCAGGGCTGAGTCAGGCAGCCTCTCCTCTCTGCGTGCCAAGGAGCTCTCTCCCAGGGGATCAGCAGCCTTCCTGCCACCCCTTCTGGCTGCTGTAGGAGCCAGAACCCCACCCTGGCTGCCAGCCAGCCTGTCGGGGAGCCAGTGCTCCCTGGGACCCACAGACACACCAACGTGGCCTCAGGCGGGACGGGGGGGCGGCGGAACAGGGGGGGAGAGCAGAGGCCTTTGGGAGTGCCTGGGGCCACCAGCTGGGAAGTATGGCCCCAAAGTCAACCAGCTCCACTGCTGGGGAGATCCACTTCCGGCCTGAGGCTGGGGCGGACAGGGTGTGGGGGCGGGGGTCTCCTCTCTCTCACACTCTCTCTCTGTCCTGAAGACAGGGATGCATAACGCTATCTAACCTGGACGAACAGGATGGTCCTGGGTCCAGATGCCTGCTGGAGGGGCCAAGGCTAAGCTAAGGGCTGGGAATGCTGCAGGGGTTGAGTACGGGGGTGGGCAGGGATGGGAGTGCTGCTGAGACTGGAGGTGCAGGCTCTGTGTTGACAGGTCCAGCGGGATGGGAAGGAGCTGGTGTGTGTCTCCAAGTCTTGTTTGTTTGTTTGTTTGTTTGTTTGTTTGTTTGTTTTGTTAATCCTCACCAGGGGATATTTTTTCCATTGATTTTAGAGAGCGTGGAAGGGAGGGGGGAGGGGAAAGAGAGAAACATCGATGTGAGAGAGCCACATCAACTCGTTGCCTCCCACAGGAGCCCTGACCAAGGTGGGGGGTACCTGCAACCTAACCCTTGACTGGGAATTGAACCCGAGACCCTTAGGTGTGTGGGCTGATGCTCAAACCACTGAGCCACGCGGGCCAGGGCTCTCCAAGTCTTCTTGGAAGAAACGTCTGTACAGCTGCAGGGGACTCTCAGGTCCCCTCGTTCTAGAGATGCAGAACCAGGTGAGGCCCAGGGAGGCTCAGTGACCTGCCAGAGGCCTTGCAGTTACTGATCAGTAGAGCCCAGACTCAAGTCCATTGTTCTTTCGTTTGACCACTGTCCCCTCTTTTTCTCCTCTACCTTCTCTCAAGGCCCTGCAGCCAGGAGACCCCCAGCATGAAGGGAAGAAGGCCAGCAGCCCCGGTGAAAAACAGCAGTTCTATCATGGCCGGGAGGGGAGGCAGAAATAGAGTCCCTGGTGAGGAAGGCAAACAGAGCCTGTGTTCCCGAGGGGGCTCCCTAGATCCAGCAGAACCCGTAGAATGGGGCCATTCAAAGGGGCCCCGTGACTAACCAACGCTATGTAGTCTGCACTTGTCTAGCCCTTGTCCCTCCCTGCACTCTGCTAAGTAAACAAACACAGCACTCAGGCAGCTCTCTGCTGGCAAACACCCCCGACTTAGCAACTGCCCCTAGGATAAATAAACACTCACACACTGCACGCTTACACACACTCACTCACATGGGCGCCTGGCGCTCCCTGACGTCCACGGAGCCCCCGCCGGGCCCCAGCCACAAACATTCAGGCTACAGTTCCCAGTCAACGCTGGGACTCAGACTGCCCCCTTCTGCCAGGGTGCCGGGGCGATCTGGGACCTCAGACGCACATGGACCAGACCCCGGGCTCCAGGCTTGCTCCTGCAGGCCACACGCCTGTGCAGGTGGGAGGTCTCTTCTAAGAACCATGAGGTTGGTCCTGAGGCAACACGGGAACGTTCAGGAAATAAGGGGACCTTCAGGATGATCCAGCAACTAGTTCAGCAAACAGAAGCCCTGGCAGAGGAGGTGACTTGCTCGAGATGTTGAAAATGGGCCTTGTAGAGGCAGCATCAGAACTCTTTATATATAAAAATTTTATTGATTTCAGAGAGGAAGGGAGAGGGAGATAGAAACATCAATGATGAGAGAGAATCATTGATCGGCTGCCTCCTGCATGCCCCACACTGGAGATTGAGCCTGGGCATGTGCCCTGACCGGCAATGGAACTGTGACCTCCTGGTTCATAGGTCGACGCTCAACCACTGAGCCACGCCGGCCCGGCAGCATTAGGACTCTTGGCATGAACTCTCTTCACTTCCCCACCAAAGGCCTTCCCCTGCCAGTCTTTGGGTTATGTTCCCTAGTTGTGGCCCTTATGGTCAGGATAGTGTAAAGGGGACGCCCACCATCCAGATGGTAGAATCTCAAGAAATGACTGTTAGAGTCAAGCCTCCTGCCGAGTCCTGAATGACGTTCTGAACAAGGTCTAAGTGACGAGGAGGAGGAGACCTCTCACATGGTGCCACATGGCCTTGCCTTCTCCTTGGCGTTTCCCAGGAGTCACCTGACCTTCTCCTTGGAGAGGATGTCTCCCTGTGACATCCAGCTCGCCACGAAGGAAGGAATGAATGACCCACTTCTCGACCCCACAGCAAGGATGGAGAGGGGATAGCGACAGGCAGAGGCAATGAGGCTTTGTGTCAATGGCAGTAGCTGGCAGGCCTCTACTCCTTGACCTCAAAGGAATGGTGGTGGGAAGGGAGCTAGCAAGAGAATCTTGAGTCCAATTACCTGCCACGCGTCCAAAACGGAAACCATCCCCATTTCTCCCATATGCGCTGGAATATTTACGAATTTAAGTTACCATTAATTTTCTTTACAAACCCAGAGATGTCACTCACAAGTCTGATTTTAATATTGGGCGACCAGAGTTGATATTCGAGGTTTGCGGCTATAGACGCGCGTGGCGTGTGGGAAAAGTTCGCCGCTTGCGTCTACTAGTGTCAACACTTATGGCATACAAAGGGCTGAGATGAAATGCTGGGGCTTTGGGGATGAATAAGGCGTCACAACAGCTGTCCTACAAATGAGGATGGAAACAGCATCTGAACCTTGAGTTTATATTTCTAGAAAACTCTCTTGTCTTCCCTTTTTTCTTCACTCATTCCTTTGCTATTTTTGTGAGGTTTAGAACGTCGGAATCTAACCATAACTGTCTGAATGTGCTAAATTACCAAGAAAGACATTACAGCTTAACAGTGCAAATTAAGCCTGGTGGGGAGATGGCCACACTCCAGGATACATGAGAAAGAGAGGTTTCTAGTTTACTGACAGATGTAGGGCAGAACCTGGATTTGAATTAGAGTTCTACAGCTTACCGGCGAGGAGACCATACGCAGATGATCTAATCTTTCTGAGTTTAGCCTCCTCTGAACTGAAGATGGTGAAGTCCACCTTATAAGACTGGTATGCAAATCAAATCAAATCAGTACATTTGCTAGCCGCATGCCCGGCACCCAGGGAACCCCGGAAAATGCTGGTCGCCTCCCTGTCTCCTGAGGTCTGGTCTTGTGTGAGCATGTGTCAGCCATAGCACGCTGCCCACAGGACCGTTCCAACGCTTGGTTGTTGAGAAATTGTTTCACGGTTGATTCCCTTTGCACGAGAAGGGGGTTGACGCCCCACTTCTCCCCTCTAAATGTGACTTTCCACCTCAGGTCTCCCTAACTCAACCTTGGCTCCACACCCTCTCCTGCGGGCCACGCCCCTCTCTTAGAGCTCTCAGTGGCACAAGAATCCGGCCTGATCTGAGCTGCAACTCTGTTTTGAAGAAGTAAAAATGGAGGGGTTGGGGGAGATCTGTATTTCCGAAAGATAAAACTCTCCTCCTTGATGCCACATGAAAAATAACAGGACTTGAGGTCAGAAGACAACAGGTGGACACCCAACTCTTCACTGGTCTTTGTGACCCTCGCCCTGCTGAGCCTCAGTCTCCTCATCTGTAGAAAGGGAATACAAAAGCTGTTTTATTTAGCTGTTGTGGAGATGAAACCTGAACACATACACACACACACACACACACACACACGCACGCACGCACGCGCACACACACACACACACACACACACACACACACACACACGAACGTTCATAGCAAAGAGGACAGGACTACATGAATAATACTATGATTTTTCCTCCTCCTGCTCCCCCAACACATCTCAAGTAAGGCCAGACCTGGGGAAAGGCAGTGTTATCCTGGCTGGGCTGAGAGGGCCACCTCGCCCTCTGCAAGCAGACAGCACGAGTCCTCCTCTCTCCACCTGAGCTGGGGGAGGCAAGAGGTGAAGGGTGGATCCAAGAGCGCGGAGCCCCGAGCTGTCTCCTTGCCAATCTGTCTTTCGGGGGAGTGCTCTTGGCACGGAGCAACCACTCCAAATGCCGAAGGTGAAATCCATCACCAGGGCCTGGGCCGAGATAAGACAGAGGCACGTAAATCACAGCTCCCCGAGATAAAAAGGCAGCCTGGGGCCTCAAAAATGCAGCGCTCCTGCCAGCTGCCCACTTCTGCAACGTTGCAAAGGAGAAGGCTGCGCTCGCCTGGGAAGGATCCCAGACCCCGAGGGCTTCCTGGAAAAGGAGGAGGAACCTCGGCCTTGAGCTCCTCTCTCCCTCTTAGCACAAGTCCCAGCCAGAGAGGAGGAGCCGGCGTTTCTATTGAGTCCCTCTCAACAACAAACTGTGATGTGAGGCCATCCGCTGGCCGCAGAGGTCAAGGGCAAAGGTTTTGGGGGTCGGGCAGCCTGGGCTCACATCCTGGCCCTGGTACTTACTGTGTAATCTTAAACGACGTATCTAATCTCTAGGAGCCACCGTTTCCAACAGGGAGAATCCTAATGCTTCTCCGTAGAACTGTTTTGAAGACTAATGATGATCCTTTTTGTAATGAGTCTGGCACATAAAGGGGTTTAAATGAATAGCAGCTGTAGTTGTATCTAAGATTGGTAGAGAATGGAACGCCAACACCTCTCTAACTTCCTGTTTATCTCATTTGCATCGTCATCTTTTTATAATTCTCTGAATGAGAATCCCCAAAAGCAAATCTCAAGTCAGTCCCATTTGTTGAGCATTTTGAAGTGTGGATCTTCTCCCTGCCAAGCATTCGTCATGAGCATGACCGTGTATACAGAACTCCTGCTCCCCTGACCCCTTCACCCCCAAATGTAAGAGACCGCTATATTAAGGGACCATTATGTCAAGTGCATGTCTGACTGGCGGAGCTTGCAACAATTACCAGGAGGAAATCTGACCACACTTAGGTCACAAAGGAAAGAAGATCGTTAACAGACACCTAGAGGCCTTAGGTAGGGTTCCGGGGAAGGAAGTGGCCGGGAGGGACGCAGGCTAGAGCCCCCGAGTCAGGTGGCCGGTTCTGCAATTAAGAGAGGACCTTCCTGTCCTGAGACGTCCTCTCAGCCTTATCTGTGTCATTCCCTCGTTAATTCTCAATCAAGGCAGACACATCTGCTTTGTACCTGGGTTAGGAGTCTGGCGGGAGAAGTTGATGTCTCGGTGCCTGACCTCAAGGTGCCTACAGTCTGATTCGAGAGGGAACCAACAAACTTGGGGTGTTTCGGGGAGTCGGGGAACCTGGTGGCATCACTGCCTGAGCCTCTACTGGAGTCACTAGGAAGATGGGTTCGTGGGGGCCACGCAAGAACAGAAGGGCCCTGAAGGGTAGACAGAAGCATGTGGATAGATGGACGGAGTCAGCAAAGGGGAGCCTTTCCAAGAATGTGCTGTGTGGGTGGGTCAGACTGACGGACAGTGCAAGACAGTGCTGGACCTATGAGGCGACATGTGTAAGGCCACTTCCTGATGACTGGAATGTGTGCGGAGGTAAGATGGGTACTTCTAGTGGAGGGTGGGTGAGGGACGTGAAGCCAAGGAAGATGGGAAGTGATGAGGGTGGGGATGGGAATCATTTTCCTCCTGGTTGCTATCCTCCGGCTGTCCCCGGCCCGGGCTGGGGGCCACATAGAAAGAGTCCCGTTCACTTAAACCCTGTCTGGGCCTGAAACCAACAGTAAGAGGCGGACAGCTGAGAAGATCCGGGAATGACAGAACATGAGTGGATATACAAATAGACAAGATTAATTATTCCCCTTGTATACACAGAGGCTTTGCTAACACTCAGCCAATTAGAAAACTAATCTAAACAGCCACTGGCCTCCACATCTCTTCGGAGCGCTTTCAAACAGCTGTTCAGTGTGCACTTGCTGCCGTGCGAGCAAGTGCCCAGAGCCTGCTCCCGGGCCCGGTTCCCGCTTGCGCCCCGAAGGCTCCTTAACAGCAAAGGATCGTGTCTCTTCTGTTCTCCGGACTCCCCCGAGGGTCCTGCCGCTCTTATGTGCAATGCTCCTTCCGGTCACCACCTCTGAGAAGCCCTCCCAGTGCCCTCAGAGGGACCATTATGTTCTAGCACGTCCCATGGCATATGACCATTTATCTGGGAGGCACTTATAACGAAGGGAGTAAGAGCAAAGCCTCTGCAGTCTGGCAAATTCGAGTTCAAAACCTCATAGATCGCCCAGTCAGAGTGTCAGCCTATGAACCAGGAGGTCACCGTTCGATTCCCAGTCAGGGCACATGCCCCGGTTGCGGGCTCGATCCCCAGTGACGGGAGCAAAAAAGGCAGCAAATCAATGATTCTCTCTCATCACTGATGTTTCTATCTCTCTCTCCCCCTCTCCCTTCCTCTCTGAAATCAAGAAAAATATATTTTTAAAAACATTCATCGATCACTCACTACTATGATTTCTCTCCTCACCTAAAAAGAAGACAGTAATGGTACCTACTTAATAGAGATAAAAAAAAAACAGAAGTGTGTATTAATAAAACCCTAGCGCCATTCTTGCCGCACTGTAAGCATTCACTTTCTGTCATTGCCATTCTTTTCTATCATTGTTGACGCTGAGTCACCTGAGGGCCGGAGACAATCTGACCCTGCCTCAGGCCGACCCCGAGAGGGTCCCTGACCGTCCCTGTGTCCTGCTATTCAAGCCCCGTGCGACGCCCTTCCCGTGCGGATCCGTGCCTTGCTGCTACTCAACAGAACATGGCAAAGTGCTGAGATGTCGCTCCTCTCACTATATTACATTGTGGTAACTTCCGACCCGCCAGCTGACCTCTCTGTGGCCTCTCCTCTTGCACACTTGGATGAGAAAGCTGCCGCGGAGGAGAGGCCACGTGGCGGGGAGCTGAGGGCAGCCTCCGGCTCCCAGCCAGCTGGGAAGGGAGGCCGGCGGTCCAGCGGCCCGCGTGGGCCTGAGTTCTGCTAAGTACCGCGTGAGCTTGGAAGGAGATTGTTCCCAATGGAGCTTTAGCTAAGGCCCAGCCTTGGTCAGACCCTGATTACAGCCTGGGAGACCGTGAGCAGGGGCCCGGGCCAAGCTGCACCCAGACTCCCGGCCCCCAGAAACCGTGAGATCATAAGCATGTGTTGTTTTAAGCCACTACGTCGTATGGTAATTTGTTACCCAGAGAGAGACGACTAATACAACTTGCTTTGTCTTCCTAGCACAGCGCTTGGCCCAGAGCAGAGGTCAACTGCGAGTTGTGGGGATGGATGGATGACAAGGTCTGAGAATGGCTGGGCTGGGCTGGAGCCCCAACGAGGGCTGTTTCTCAGCTCAGGCCCCCGCCCCCCACCCCTGTGGAAACTGCTTGTATCTTTTGGAAACCCCTGTATCTTTTGTCCCTTTCTCCCCCTCGCTTAGAACCCAAGTCTCTCCTCCCTTCTCCCGCCCTCAGGACCTTGCTCTGCTTCTGGTTCCTGCACTGAGTCGTTCTCACTGAATTTTATTTTCTTCCTTGACAAAAAGAAATCCAGCTCTCTCTCTCTCAGAGAGCTGACCCGGGTGCATTGGAATAAATTCTGATGGAAAGCAGTCTTGTCCAGAAAGTCTCGTCCCCACCCTGCTCAGGAATGTGGCTGCTGCAGATATTAAAACAGACCTGCCGGCGTCTGCAGCGAGTGGGAGCCTGTGCCAGCAATGACCTCAGCCTGCACAGCAGGGCTTTTACCTATGAGAAGCCCCGGCTCTGGGCTCCATCACAGCAGAGGCCTCCCTTCTCCAAACCCTTCCCTTTCTGTGTACCCCGTGCTGCTCCCCTAGTTGAATGCCTGGGCTGGAACGTCTCACCCAGGGCTGGTACCAAAAGTCAGGAGGGCAGTGCCATTGAGCCCGCTAGAGAGAATGCTGTGGGTCCCTTTGTCCAAGTGGCCGTGGCGAAAGCACACGGGCCTCGTAGCTGGTGGCCTCCTTTGCCTCGCCTCTTCTCCTGAGTCCACCCCTCACCCCCAGACAGCCAAGAGGAATCCATTCAGATTGAGAGGTACCAGCCTTGACTCCCTCTGCAGGGGGCGCCTCCTCAGGGAAGGCCAGGACTCTGGGGGCAGAAACTGAGGCCCGGAAGGCTTCTCACTGCCTGGCCCAACTTCCAGCCTGGCCTTGGGTCTTGCCCCACGTGATTCGGCTCCTGTTGCTGAATCTGAATGTGTCTAAGATGAAATTGAAACTCTTGCCAATTATGGATTTCCCTCTTCTACGGAGAACCTCCGAGACATGGGAGAATCCCAGCCATCACCACTCCAGCCTCCACACTCAACCGCCTAGGCCTGGATAAACCCCAGAAGCACAGTCACACTTAGCAGGGGTCGGGCCCGTTCCTGTGTGCAAAGGACTTCTCCATGTGCGACTTCTCACAGGAATCCTCCAGGACTTGTAGCCCCGTCTGACAGATGAATACATTGTGGCTGAGAGTGCCTCATGTTTCCCCAGTGACTTGGTGAGCAAGTGGTAGAATAGGAACCTAAACCAAGGTCTGCGACTCATGGCCCCATACTCTTCCCACCACTGCTCACTCCCCCAAGACGGCAAAGCTCATGCGCCTCTAGCTTTGCATCTTAAGTGGATGGTGATCACTTTGTGTTGAAATGTGCGCACTATACTGTCCCATTCCTGCCCCTTTCACTTTGGTCTTCACCCAGACCAGCCTCTGAGAGCCAGATTGAGTGGCTTCATCCAGAGAAGCCAAGGACTGGCCACTGGCCCTCAAGACAAGAGATCCGGGTTTAGGTTCTGCCACCAATGAGTAGGTTACCTCACTTTCCTAGGCATTATAATGCGAAAGTGATAAATTGTATGATATTTGAGGTCACGCCTGCCTCTAAAATGATGTGATTCTTTGATTCGGTTCCTGTTGGGCTCCCTCTTGGTGAAGGGGGCAGAGGGGGAGAAGCAGTTTCCATAAATGACTTGGCCTATTGCACATTAATGCCATCAGGAGCGTGGGCTGGGAGTGGGGAGCACTTAGCTAGCTCCTCCAAAGATGAGAGCAGGACGCTGTACCCCAATTCCACCCCAATGGTTCCCCCATTCCTGGCTCCTTCCACACCAGGTCCTTGTGATCTCTTTTAGGTAAGAATACAAGCTGCTAAAGACCTCTGTCCTTGATTCTCATTGACCAGCGATTATTGCCCAACCCTGATACCACCCCAGACAGGCCGGCACTTCCCTGATCTCACCGGATGTCTGTGAGCCTGTGCTGGGGGGACCAGGGGCGCTGCAGCTGCTCCCAGCTGTCCACCGAACAATGCCGATCCTGTCAGGTTCTGGCGGAGCCTGCTTTCAGAGGGTATTCGGGTTGCAGCATTAGCTGGAGGCATCTCAGCTGCTTCCTGCTCCTTGGGTATCAGCACAGATTCCTCAGCAGAGACCATCCGTCCAGTTCTGCATCTGATCACACCCCCAGATGCCAGGGTCAGGGCGTGAAAGCATTTCACCACCGCCTCAGACTTCCTAGGCTGGAAGGGACCCTTGGATCGAGTGTGCCTGGGTCTCAAGGCAGGACTACAGCTCAGTCTCAGAAACCTTTGTGGCCTGAAAGTCACCTCTCTCGGTCTCTAATAGCGCCAACAGGAGTCTCCTAACGGTCCTCCCCAAGTCAAGCCATTTGCACAGACGGCTTGTGCAACGTGCACTAATCTGAACCCTCCACTTCAGCAAGACACGTCCTACTGCCTGTGTCCTGAGCCCAGCTGTCCCCCAAGCTCAAATCTGCACCCCGCCCCTCCCCCGCCAGCTCCAGTTCCACAGCAACCCTAGGCCTTCTCTTGGCATCTCTTCTCCCCAGAGCTGCTGGGAGTGACGCTATGAGATTCTCCCCAGTCTACTCATTCCCATGTGCTCTCCTCTCCAGCTTCCTGAACATGAAGGGCTTACCTGCTCGTTTTTGCCAATGCACTTACCTTTGCACGTCGGTTCTGTCCGGTTGGTTCTCCTGCTCATGTCAGTACCTCTCCCACCTACTCCTTAAATCCGAGCTCCTCCAGGGCACAGACCAGCTCTCCTCCTTCCCTCTCCACTGCAGTGGGCGCATGCATTTCTGATTATTGATTCTCAGGAAGTTCCACCTGAGAGCTAACCATTCAAGCCCATTTCCTGTTTGTTTGGAGCCTGGAAATACGATAAGGCTTTGGCCAAGCTGCCAGCAGACTGCCTGGGCCCCAAGGCCAATTTGGGGACCTGAAGGGGGAAAATGACTTCTATTGCATAAATATTGTTTCAGAATACACCAAATGCAAACAGGGGTCCTTGCTGCACCAGGTCCACTCTGACCCCCGCCCTTGCACCAAGCATCCTGGCCTGTCAAGATTGCAGTACTGGCCTGGCCTGCGTGGCTCAGTGGTTGAGCGTTGACCTACGAACCAGGAGGTCACGATTCAATTCCCGTTCAGGACACATGCCTAGGTTTGTAGCCTCGATCCCCAGTGGAGGCGTGCAGGAGGCAGCTGATCAATGATTCTCTCTCATCATAGACGTTTCTATCTCTCTCTTCCTCTCTGAAATCAATAAAAAATATATATTTTTTAAAAAGACAGATTGAAGTACTTGTAAGACATTCCTGGGTGGAACGTCATTATTCAGGGGCAGGCGGGCCCAGAGGCTCATGGGAGAGAAGCAGCTGGGCAGGCCCACCCAGAGCACCAGCAAAGGAGAGACCTGAGCCAGGTGTTCAGCTCCACCCGCTGCCGCCGCCACAAACAGCCCGACCTCTTTAAAGCTTTCCCTGAGTTTAACGAAGGACAAGTTGGAGCCGTGACGGGGCGGCAGGGCAGCATTTGCTGAGCTGAGTTTATGGGGCACTTCCATTTTCTTAACGGCTCCCTCTTCACACATTCCTCTGCATTTTCCCGTTTTATTAATGTGGCATCTTTCCCAGGCCACTTTATGGAACCATGTGTGTTTCTACTTACACCCCGATGGGGTTTGATCGGGGCTCTCCCAACGCAGAACCTTCAGATCTCTCCGAGGCCTCCCGCACCCCTGCGTTTTGGTCGCTGTGAGGCTGGCTCATCACTCAGCCGAACCCCAAGAGCTCCACTGTGTTGTCCACAACACTTTCCTGCATGAGGGTCACACCTTGCCTGGACCCCAAAGAATACAACCCGGTTTGACTTCTCACCCAAATCTGAGATGACTTCTGGCTCTTCCTCCATCCCCCCCCCCCACGCCCCCCATTGAAATGCCCCAGGGGACGAAGAGGGAGATTTGCCACCACTGAAGACTGTCTGAGGAATGTGCCACCGCCCCAAGGCCTTTGCCAGGGAGGCGTCAACTCATTGAGCAACAGTGGCCCCGAAAGCACACAGCTCCCCAGGGCTGCTCTCAGAGGCCTGGCGCGTGGTTTGGCTAGCCACTCCTTGGCGTGTTTATTAGAAAAGACACGTGTGTTACTCTCAGGAACTCCGCTTGTAGCCTTTCGCGTCGGTTCCAAGAGCCACGCCTGAGGTTTGGAGCTGACTTGCTCTCTTTGAGCTCAGTTTTTTTTTGTGTGTGTGTTTTTCTTTTTCTTTTTTCTTTTTATTGATTTCAGAGAGGAAGGGAGAGGGAGAGAGAAAAAAAAACATCAGTGATGAGAGAGAATCGCTGATCGGCTGCCTTCTGCACACCCCACGCTGGGGATCAAGCCTCTAACGGGGGCATGTGCCCTGACTAGGAATCAAACCGTGACCTCCCGGTTCGTGGGTCGGTGCTCAACCACTGAGCCACACCGGCCGGGCTGAACTCAGTTGTGACAGTGCTGCCCCAGAGTGGTCTCCCAGTATCTGGAAGGTGGCTCCGTTTCATGTGGACACTAAGCAGCAGGCAGGGTGGCGGGCCTGTGATCTTTGAGAACCTCCTCACCCTCTCCTCTCCTAGAGCTGCGGGTCCTCTTCTGGGCACTGAGGGAAAGCACATACTCTACAGGGCCGTGAGATTAAGTGAAGTAATGTCTGGAAGGGGCCTGGAATGCTGACGGCACCCCGTGAACGGGAGGGGTTTTTATTACAAGAGAGGGAGGGACCCCTTGTTGAGCATCTGCCTTTGTTCCCTCACCCTTGTCCGCCCTGGCCATCTCGGCTGCAACCAGCCCCTCCTGGGATGCCTGCAGACATCGGACTCCCGCCCTGTCCTCCAGGGCAAGCATCTCCAAGTCCTTTGGGGAACAGAGTTCTGGGATCGTTTTTCCTGCTGTCAGCAGGCTCTGGAAGAGGCATTAGCCCCACGAGGTTTGATGTGGGGCGTTTTACAGGTACCGCTCATCTGGCTGGCAGATGGAGCTCCCCTGCAAGACACAGCTCTGTCTTCCAGATGGGAGGTGCCTGGGCGCCCTGAGGGGGACTGGCCTCTCTCTGCCTGGAGCCGGTGTGGGGTGAACTCTGGGGTCTGTCGCCTCCTTCCAAAACCCTGGAGTCCTTGAGCCAAATCAGGCGGAGCCGATTGTATCTGTGTCCCCTCAAACCTACATTCTGGCAATTGGCTGACGATCCTTCCATCCTCCCATCCTCTCCCCCACTCCACATCCCCCAGCGTGCATGCACACACACACACACACACACACACACACACACACACACACACACACGCACACACACTGATATTTCTAGGGGAGAAGGGGGCGGGAACACTGCATAACAGCAGAGGACATACTAGGTGTTTCCCCACCAGGTAAGAGTTTCATTCATTCTATGACATACATTCTTGAGGAGGTGAAACAGGATAAAGAGGGCGTCCTGCCCAGCCAGTGTGGCTCAGTGGTTGAGCGTCGACCCGTGGACCAAGAGATTGCCGGTCAGGGCACATGTCTGGGTTGCAGGCTCGATCCCCAGTAGGGGGCGTGCAGGAGGCAGCCGATCAATGGTTGTCTCCCATGGATGTTTCTATCTCTCTAATCCTCTCCCTTCCTCTCTCTCTAAAATCAATGAAAACATATTTTTTTAAAAAGAGGGTGTCTTAACTTAGGACACCCCCTCAACATTTGGGCATTTCCCCTAAAGGAAAGTGCAGGGAAGTAGTGTGGCCAATGGCTGAGTTCTCCTCCTGGCTGACGTCACGCTGGTGAGCAGCAGCCACAGCTTTGCACCCCAAAGCCCGTCTCTGCCTCCGTGGAATGGGATGTGCCTGGCCCACTAGCGGCTGCTGCCCAACTCTATTTGAGTTGGGCTTATTTGGGGACTTTTATGCTAAAATCCTCCCTCCCTCATCCCTTCTGATCAAAATGCTTTTGGTCACAGGAGGCAGAAATCCTCACATATAAAAAGTGAGTATAGGGACAGCTATGGAGGGACAAAGAGATCTTTAATAATGGAAGTGTAATATGCTAGTTAGACCAGACGACCTTCCAGACAAAGCCGGGGCTGTGAGGGAAGCCCAGGTCCTGAGTGCCTGCCAGCTGCCAGAGGGAAGCCTGGGTCCTGGGTGCCAGAGGGAAGCCGGTGCCGGCAGCTGGGGGAAGGAAGGCCTACTCTTGAATGAATTTTGTGCATCGGGCCTCTAGTTTCAATAAATGAAATGTCAGGCCTGGTAGTTGTCTCTCGGCGCGGGCTCCAGTCGCCTGTCTTGGCTTTGCTCTGTACCTAATTTGGGGTTCTTATGGTTTCGTCGTACGGCCCTAACTTGAGTTCTCCTTGAATATGACACTTGAGTCTAGCTCCCTGCAACTAAATGAGTAAAGAGTCTGTGCTTTTTCGAACTCTTAAGGGAAGGAAACAGAAAGGCTGTTGCCTAGCTGAGACATTGGCTGGCCTTGAACCCCTACTCTGGGTTGAATCAGCTGTGGCCGAGGAGTGGAACTCGTGGTAGGAAACACGTTTAAGGCAGCAGGGGCTGCACGTGGAAAAACAGATTCTCTTAGAAGCACACACACCCCTCCCGAGGGGTAGCCAATCCCCACACATGGTTACAGGTTCATCGACAGGTAAGTAACGTTCACCCCAGGGACCCCCTCTATATCCGCAGAAGCTGGGGTGGCAGGAGCTCCCCTGAGGCACTGCCACCCCCACAGCACTCTGGGACATGGTGAGATTTCTTCAAAGAGCGCGCAGGTGATATTGACCTTGGGAATGGCGCTGACCTGTGAGTCAGGAGTTCCGTTTCTGATTCCAGCTCTGCTGCGACCCCACCAAAGGGCCTCGGGAAAATGGCTTTTGCCCTGTGGGTCTCAGATTGTCCGTAAGTTACAAAAATGAGGACACAATCACAATCAATAAAGTGTGGCATTAAATCATCTCTAAGGGCCTTTCCAACCTCTAAGAATTCCCTAAGGTCATCTCCTTGCTCACCTGCCCAGAGCAGTTTCCCAGAAATGCATAGAACACAGCTCTTGGGCCCATGTCTTTTGTGGGGTCTCTGCCAGCCACCTCGCTCCCAGGACAAACCACCCATCCCTTCCAGATTCGGCCCCGCCGGAGGCTTCCAGCCTGGCCCTGCAGCCATCAAGGAGTCCAGGTGGCACCTTCCTAGGGGGAGGGGGCCAGGAATCCCACTTCAAGGAGCACATTTATTTCTGAGCTTCATGGAGGCTGAGGACAGGGCCTGAGCAGGCAGCCTGAGCACCAGGGACTGGTCCAACTGGGGGTTTTCCTGCTGGGCCATCAGGGCCTGTGAGGACGGGCGAAGCTAAAGAGAGGGGTCGGCGAGAGCCTCAGAGGATCAAGGACAATATGCCGAATGGAGTTGGAGAGGGAGAGCAGAGGATGTGGGGGTCCTCAGGGGAAGATGGCAGGACCAGGGAACACTGCTCGTATCTTTTGGCAGGAAATGAGTGACATTCAAAGACTATGCAAAAGGCCACAGTAATCAGCACCTGTTTGCTTTGGAGCCAGTGGCCTGGGCCCATGGCATCTGAGGCTAAGCCCGGCTTTGGGGGTCCCCAGGGGAGGAAATCCAGTACATTGAGACCCACTCGAGTGTTGAAAGAAGCACTGGTCCTAAGTGGGGGGAGAGAAGGAAGGTGCCCTCAGCTTCCTTTGCTCTTTCTCAGCCCCAAATGGTCTGTTACACCTCCTCCTCCCATCCTCCCCCCAACCCCCCCCCCCCCCACCCCGCCTCCATCAACTCAACCCCGGGCAGATGGCTGCAAATTCTGCAGGGGCCTCTGAGCATTCCCTTGGCGGAGAGCCACATTCCAGAGCAGCATATGTTTCATCTCAAGCCCACAAGGTTTGCCCTTCCAAGTGGAGCCAAAGAGAAAACCTTGGCTCAGGCTGCACATTTCTTAGGAGAGGTGGGGGTGGGGAGGGGCCATTGGGGAGGTCGAAGCTGTTTGTGCTGAGGATCATTGCAGTGAAGGCAAAGCTGGGTCCGAGATTGGGACACCTTCATGCCCAACTCAAAACTCCTCCGGGCACCCACCCGGGAGGAGAGAGCTGCCGCCTGTCGCCCTCCTCCCACGGCCTCTCATGCCGCCCACCTGGTCCTCCAACCCCCTGGTCTCACGTCTACACCTTTGGCTGAACCCGCGCCCTCCTGAACTGATGCTTCACAGCCCAGGGTGGCACAGAGTGGGGAGGGGACCCAGGGCGACTCCTGATCTCTCTTCCCCTTAGCAAAAGCCTGGACCTCATCTCCCCTTGCGTCCATCTCTCCTCCTTCCAAGTCTGGGAGAGGGAAAGAGACGGGAGGAGGCCAGCAGGGAAGAATGAGGAGCAAGAGGTAGAGGTCAGGTGGGGCAGGAGCATAGAAAGGGGTTTCCTCCCGGCCGGTGTGGCTCAGTGGTTGAGCATTGACCTATGAACCAGGAGGTCACGGTTCAATTCCCGGTCAGGGCACATGCCTGGGGTCGGCTCGATCCCCAGTGTGGGGTGTGCAGGACGCAGCCGATCAATGATTCTCTCTCATCATTGGTGTTTCTCTCTCTCTCTCTCTCTCTCTCTCTCTCTCTCTCTCTCTCTCCCTTTCCTCTCTGAAATCAATAAAAATATTTTTTTTTAAAGGGGGACTTCAGAAGGGTCTAAGGCTGGAGAGAGAGGGGCGGGTCTCCCCTCTGGTGGGCAGACCTGGGAGGGGAGGAATGGGGGTACCTGATCCTCCGGGCTCTGCGCTGTGGTAAGCTGAGGGGTTTCTGACAGCAACGTAAACTGTGGTGAGCTGAGTTTACCCAGCTCCAGTACGCAGCGCCTGCAGTGTTTAATGTTTCCTTCCACTGAATTAGCTGACAGGCCCTGGACGCAGCCCGTCTTTTGGGGAGGCAGGGGGTGGGGAGGTATGAAGAGGGCCGTCGGCAGAGCTGGGTCCCTGACCCCAACCCAGAGACTTGGGTGAGAGCTGGGGAGTCCGGCCGACACAGGCACAGGGTACCCTTGTCCAGCTACACGTCACCCTCATCCCGCCTCCTCCCCGTGGGGCCCCGCCTGCCACGCACTGCAGCATCCAGCCCTCCACGCAGCCCGTCCAGGTTTCCCGGGGGGCCCTCTTTATGAAACGCCTGCCGGGGGGTGGCCACAGTCTCACACAGCCGTGCTCGTGCGAGTAGATGCCGAAGACGCACAAACCACAAAATAAATCAAGAAGACACCCGAGCTCAGCACCCAAGAACAAAATAAACCGGGCCTGGCCCTGCGCCCAGCACCACGTGCGGACGGACGGGTTTTGTGCTAACTCAGGATGAGTGGGTTGAAATATTGGGGGAAAATAGCTTTATTTCCCTTCGATCCAGGGAGGTTCCTGGGAAGAAATTGAGTTCCGAAAGGCTGTTAAAATGCACGGAGGAGGAAAGTTCGGACGGAAGGCCAATTCAGGGAGATGAATGGACAGAAACACAGAGTAGGGGGTAGAACCCCACACAGGGGGTGCATCCAGAAATGAGTACCCGGGGAATGGGTCGGGAGCCGGAGGAGGTGTGGAAGGACAGAGAGCCAGAAGAAGCTTATCCCAGAATGCAGCAGGGCCTGGCTGGTGTGGCTCAGTGGATTGAGCGCCATCCCATGGACCAAGAAGTCCCAGGTTCGATACCCAGTCAGGGCACATGCCCAAGTTGCAGCTTGATTCCCAGTTTGGGGGTGTGCAGGAGGCAGCCGGTCAATGGTTCTCTCTCATCACTGATGTTTCTCTCTCTCCCTTCCTCTCTATCTAAAAACCAATAAAACCTATTTTTAAAAAAGAATGCAGCTGGGTTAGGAGTCCTGGGCTGGCACTGCCCCTCCCCATCTCACATGCAGGGAATCTGAGGTCACCCTGGACCACTACGGCAAGGGGAGGTGGACATAGATGGGGAGGAGACGGGGCCAATGACACCAAGAACCAGGAGCTCCGGCCAGGGAGAGGGAGGAGGTGTGTGGCCGTGTGGTAAGGATGTACATGGCAAGGGGTGCGAGCAGCCGTGATGAGTAAGGTCAAAGGGAAGAAAGCAGGAGGCATTCGCTGGTTGGGAGCAAGGGAGGGAACCGGAGGCGTTTGCAGGTGCAGGTGAGGGCAATGGCGGTGGGTATGGAGGTGTGTCAACGTGACAACTGCCAGAGAGTCGTGCGATAGTCTCATTTAGCTCAGGCTCCTGGGTCTCGAATCCTCCTAAAAGCAAGGAGAAGCCCGGCCAGCGTGGCTCAGCGGTTGAGCATCTAACTATGAACCAGGAGGTCATGGTTCCATTCCCGGTCAGGGCATATGCCCAGGTTGTAGGCTCCATCCCCACTAGGGGGCGTGCGGGAGGCAGCCAATCAGTGATTCTCTCTCATTGATGTTCCTATCTCTCTCCCTCTCCCTTCCTTTCTGAAATCAATAAAATATATATTTTTTAAAAATAAAATAAAAGCAAGGAGGAGTATACTAGTAGCTTCAGATGGGCTTCAAGGAGGTCCTAGGAAGCCAGCCACAGTCAGGGAGAGGAGGGGGCAGGGGGTAGGAGGAAGCTCGAAGCCAACCTGCGCAGCTCAGCATTATCTGTCGAATTCGTTTATGCTTTTGTGTAAAATTTCCTTGAAAGAAAGTCTCACCACTGTAAGCCCGTAAAACAAGGGTTTGAAAACCACTAAGGTATAATTTCTCTCAGCAGGAGTCCCCACCAGCATTAAGGACTGCGATTCCGCGAAGGAACAGGCGATGAACACGTGGACCAACTCTGGGGCACCGTTCCCAAACTCCAACGTTCTGGCCCACAGTCAGAGCATTTGTTCTCATGTTGTTGTTGTTCAGAAAAAGCATGACCAGAGTGAGTATTTGCAACTCTCCCCTCTTCTCAGGAATGTGAGAAACAGCCCCAATTCCACCGTCCCTCCAGCCTGTGCCGTAGCAGGCGTCACAAGTCAATAACAATGCGCAGGAGAGCAATAATAGCAACAGGAACAGCACCGGCCTGGAGCTGTCTGCACAGAGAGCATGAGGCAGCCAGCACCTGAACAGCTGCACAGCTGGAACCTCCCCACTAGCCCAGATGTGTAGGTTGTCTGACAACAGGAGCTCGAGGCAAAAGGACCGAGGCCACCACTGCCCATCCCCATGTCCTTCCTGGCTCCCGGCTCCTGGCTCCTGGCTCTGTGGGACGAGGGGCTGGCCCATAGTTCCAACAGGAGCCCAGCGCCGGCCTTCACTGGGGAGTCTGAGTGCTTCAGACTCGCCTGTTAGCTGCCTGGGGCCCGGGGAGGTATGGCCATTTCTCACACCTGGCACTCCATGGTCAAGGTTCAGGGGCAGTTACCATATATGACTTTGAACTCGAGCTTCACATCGTCAGGCTACCCCCATCTGTTTATTCTCTACAGTTACGGAGAATGAGACTCGGGGAAAACGTGAAGAGACTTTGAACTTGCTTAAAGGGGCAGCATAAAAAGGGGCAGAGGCAGAACCAGATCCCAAATCCATAGGCAGATGGCTCTCCTCCTGCAGGAGGTGTCGGGCGTGGGGTGCAGGGAGGCGGAGGCGGGGTGCAGGGAGGTAAGGCGTCTTGGAGCGATTTGGGAAGGAGACACAGTAAATGGAACAAGACAAAAAGGATTTCAATGGGAAGGCAGGTTGATGGTTTCCAACTTTTTAAATAAGCAGAGCTGTCTTTTCAGAAGAAATCTCACTCGGATGCCCAAGGTATTAAGCCGGTCGAAGGAAGTGGCTCTGGCTGGACATGGAGAAGAGGCCTTGCTCGTGCCTGCTGCTCGCCTTCCTCCCCAGACTCCGAGCACAGTGACTGCCGGGCCACCGGGCTGGGCAGTGCGCGGCCAGGCGGAGCCGGCACACGTGTGGCAGGAACGGCTGCTCCTACCCTTCCCACTGCACTGACCATGCACGTCCACCGCTTGCACCTAGAATAGCATCCGGCTCCCAGAGGGCCCTGGGTGAGCGCCTGCAGTGAGCGAACCCTCCATAACCATCCCGTGCATTGCCTCGGAGCATCGCAGTTTGCAAAGCGCTTTCGTGGGAGTTTTCTGTGTGAATGTACTTTGGGGGGCTGCCTTTGTGTCTCGTCTCACACACCTGTCCCTCTGGGGTGGGGGCTGGGAAGGGGTGGCCAGCTGAGCACAGGCAGGTGTGGTCTCTCCTCTCTCTGTCTCTGGGGGGCTCCAGATTCTGGAACCCAAGCTTCCTCTCAGAAGCCTCACCCCTGCCCTTACTTGGGCTCTGGGTACCATCCAGCCTAGAGACCCTCCTTCCGGCCTCCCCCCGGCACAAGCATTCTGAAGAGGTCCAGAGTGGAGTTCCAGCCGGAAGTGGAGGGTCCTGCAGGGCCCAGGGGTGGGGGAAGGCCTGTGTCATTTGTGAGAGTGAAGGGGCTCTACCCTGGCCCAGGCCCCACCCTTACATGCTCCCCATTCTCCGGAAAAAGATGGGTGCATCCACTGCTGCTCCTCCAGGACCTGCTCCCCGCACCCACCTTCTGCTCCCTGGTCCCAGTTCCCCCACCCCACCCCCACCCCCCACCTCCCTGCACAGGCCTGCCAAGTCTGGGACCTGAGACCAGGCCAGGTTCCCTATGGGGAGCCCAGGGGGGCGGAGCCAGGCCTGGCTGGGCCTCCAGGTTGGCCTGCCCTGGTCCCGGGTTTAATAAACTCCAGAGAGAGGTTTTCAAGGCCACTTGATCTTCCCCATCAGGCAGCCCCTGTCTCCCTTTCAGAGCCGCGGGACTGGAAAAAAAAAACCGCTCCGTGAACAAGGCGGCCAGAGAAAGCTGAGCTGCGGGGCACCTTCTATGAATTTCTGATGAGCACGCGGCCCTGCCGCCTGGGTCCCAGCCCGCTGCAGTCAGGGATGTTAGTTTAAGTCATTTCGCACGGTTCACTGGCTCTCTGAGAGCAGCTTGTCTCCAGCCTGGCCCTCTCTAACAAGCTCTTTTTACTCGGCTCCTCTGAGCAGGGACCTCAAACAATAGCAGCTTTCAAGGGCTTGGCCTCTTCTGCCAGCTTCCCTCTCCCACCCCCAGCCCAGCTCCATCCTTCCCTCGGCCCCTCTCTGGATTGGAGCATGTCCCCGCCTGGAGCCTGACTGGCAGTGGGCCTGCAGGGAGACTTCACTTCCTCCTCCCCTCCTTTCCTCCCTCCCTCCCTCCCTCCCTCCCTTCCTTCCCTCTTTCCTTCTCTCCTTCCTTCCCTCCCTTCCTTCCTCCCTCCCTCTCTTCCTTCTTTCCTTCCATTCATCCTCCCTTCCTCCCTCTCTTCCTTATTTATTTCCTTCCTTCCTTCCTTCCTTCCTTCCTCTCTTCCTTCATTCCTCCTTCTTTTTTCCTCTCTCCCTCCCTTCCTCCTTCCTTCCCTCCCTACTTCCTTCCTTCCTTGCTTCCTTCCTTCCTCCCTCCCTTCCTTCCTCTCTGCCCCTCCCTCTCTCCCCCTTCCTCCCTTCCTCCCTTCCTCCTTCCTCCCTCCCTCCCTCCCTCCTTCCCTTCCTTCCTTCCTTGCTTCCTTCCTTCCTCCCTCCCTCCCTCTCTTCCTTCTTTCCTTCCATTCATCCTCCCTCCCTCCCTCTCTTCCTTATTTATTTCCTTCCTTCCTTCCTTCCTTCCTTCCTTCCTTCCTTCCTTCCTTCCTTCATTCCTCCTTCCTTCTTTCCTCTCTCCCTCCCTTCCTTCCTTCCTTCCCTCCCTCCCTCCCTCCCTTCCTCCTCCCTCCCTCCCTACTTCCTTCCTTCCTTCCTTGCTTCCTTCCTTCCTCCCTCCCTCCCTTCCTTCCTCTCCGCCCCTCCCTCTCTCCCCCTTCCTCCCTCCCTCCCTCCCTCTCTTCCTTCTTTCCTTCCATGCATCCTCCCTCCCTCCCTTCCTTCCTTCCTTCCTTCCTTCCATTTCCACTGTCCTTGCCATTTTTCCCGTGAGCAGGCAGAGTGAGTAAGCAGGCTCTCACGGGCAAGCCCCCCTGTTGCTGGGCTCCTGAACACCGCCTGCTGGCGCCCCCCGGGGCTGTGCAGTGAAGAGGTCCCGGGGCAAGAGCAGCTGGTGTTGACACTCGGGCCCATGAAGCTCCCGGCCCTCCTTAACCCTGGAGCATTCCCTCCTCCCTTTAACCTGAGGAAGGCCCTGGCTTCCTCCACACAGGGTGGGAGGCAAGGTGGGGTTTGGAGTTGGGGGGAGCTGTGGGCTGGCCCCAGGGGCCCAGGCCTGGCAGGGTTGATGGTGGGGCCTCAGGAGAGGGGAGTGCTTCAGGGGCATAGATTGAAAGGGGGCAGAAGAGGAGCAGGGTCCCCCTGAGGGCAGCTCTGCCCTCACACGGGAGGGGGGCCCTGCTTCCCACCAGTCGAAGGCGCTCTCTGTCCTCCACACCCCACTTCTCTCCCCCGTCCTCATCCCGTCCCTCAGGGCAGCGTGAGGGCCCACTCCTGGTGTCCTCACCAGGATGGCGAGTCTCCGGGAGCCACTCCTGGGGACAGGAGAGCCATCAACAGCAGAGAGGCATTTTCATGTTTAGACTGAACTCCTGCCAAAACAAACTAACAAGCACGTTTCTATCCAAGCCAGTCTGTATTTTGGCTTAATGAGAGCTTCACCTTGGCCTTTGGTCCTTTGGTGGTGACCTTTGACCTGGAACACCCCAAAGGCTCTGAGCCACCACTCCATTGACATTCCACACTGGGAGGGGAGCTGCCCACTGCCAGTGCACCTGTCAGCAATTAAAGGTCCCCTCCCAGTGACCTGGGGCCCAGGGGCCCTCACCTCTTGAGTCCCAAGTAGCTCAGCTGTTTGTGTCCCCACAACCTCCTGCCCTTCCCTTCCCTGCCTCACTCTGCTTCCTCAGTCACATCCGTACCCCCTTGTTAATAACCCACTTCTTCAGAAAGGGGATCAGAAACAGCAAGGCGAGCGGACAGAGTGGGCCTGGGAACGCAGGACCCAGGCGCCAGCTCGGCCGTGGCCCTGATTTCTCTGTGACCCAGGCAGGCTCTCCCTTCTTCCCCTCCTCGTGGCAGTGAGGACCGGACCAGCATTTCTCAGAGTTTGATCCCCAGGCGCCAGCACTAGAATCCCCTGGAGGACTCCAGTTAAAAATGCAGGCACAAGCCCCCAGCCCAAATCCACTGACGCAGAGTTTCAGGGGGTAAGGCCCAGCCTGCATGTCAGCAGGTGCCCAGGGGGCAGTAAGGCCCAGCCTGCATGTCAGCAGGTGCCCAGGGGGCAGTAAGGCCCAGCCTGCATGTCAGCAGGTGCCCAGGGGGAAGGCCCAGCCTGCATGTCAGCAGGTGCCCAGGGGGGCAGTAAGGCCCAGCCTGCATGTCAGCATGTGCCCAGGGGGAAGGCCCAGCCTGCATGTCAGCAGGTGCCCAGGGGGGAGGAAGGCTCAGCCTGCATGTCAGCAGGTGCCCAGGGGGGAGTAAGGCCCAGCCTGCATGTCAGCAGGTGCCCAGGGGGGGGGAGAAGGCCCAGCCTGCATGTCAGCAGGTGCCCAGAGGGGCAGTAAGGTGCCCAGGGGGAAGGCCCAGCCTGCATGTCAGCCCATGGGAAGTGCCCATGTCAGCAGGTGGGGGAGTAAGGCTCAGCCTGCATGTCAGCAGGTGCCCAGGGGGGAGGAAGGCCCAGCCTGCATGTCAGCAGGTGCCCAGGGGGAAGTAAGGCCCAGCCTGCATGTCAGCAGGTGCCCAGGGGGGGGCAGTAGCAGGTGCCCAGTGGGGAGGAGAGGCCCAGCCTGCATGCATGTCAGCAGGTGTCCAGGGGGGGAGTAAGGCCCAGCCTGCATGTCAGCAGGTGCCCAGGGGGCAGTAAGGCCCAGTCTGCATGTCAGCAGGTGCTCAGGGGCATCAGGCCACTGGGGGTGAGGACCACTGGCCTGGCCTGTTCCAAGCCTTTCTCTGAGCATCTGCCTACGTGCTCAGGTTGGACTTGTGCGAGCTCTGTGTCCGGTGGATTTTCCAGGAAGCAGCTGATCTATGCACAGGCTCCTTGGGAAGTGCGGGGAGCAGCCCTGGTAACTGTGTGTTGAGCTGTGAGAATTCTTTTATTTCAACAGCCTGGTCCCAGGTGAGCCAGTTGATTGGTGACTTTTTGTAGCTCTTAAGCCTGGCTATTTCTGATCAAGCCTCCCTGTCCAATGAAGTCCATTTCCTCTTCATTCCCCATCAGTGGAGAGTCCGTGAGAACTGACCTCAGCTCCAATAACCGCTCTAGTAACCGCTATGGAAACCCCAGAGGGCGAATTCCAGTACCCTTTGAGACCAGAGGTGAAAGTGATTCCAGAAGCAGAGAGGTCTGTCCCAGGCTGGCCGGTGTCTCCAAACTCAGACCCTATTTGCCAGAAGAGGTTCCTCCCCGGGTGTTGGAAGTGGGTCAGAGGGGGCCAGGTGGAGAAAGGCCATGTGTTTAAGCTAATCAGCCATCCTTCAGGCACCCAGACTTGGGCTCGAATCTGTGCCTGACCTTCACAAGCTGAGTGTTGCTCGTCCCCGAGACCTCTCTATCCTTATTTGCTGATAACCCTGCATCCCACAGCTGCAGAGAGGGTGGCGAAGAGAGTGGACATAAAGGCCTTTCATAGCCATAGGGACTAACCAGTTGTCAGATATGGACAGTCGGGCAATGCTTAGGCAGCGAGGCCTTGATACAACCCAGAGCAGTGGTCGGCAAACTCATTAGTCCACAGAGCCAAACATCAACAGGACAACGACTGAAATTTCTTTTTGAGAGCCAAATTTTTTACACGTAAACTTCTTCTAACGCCACTTCTTCAAAATAGACTCGCCCAGGCCGTGGCATTTTGTGGAAGAGCCACACTCAAGGGGCCAAAGAGCCGCATGTGGCTCGCAAGCCGCAGTTTGCCGACCACGGACCCAGAGGAAAGAGTATTATGCTGAGCGAAATAAGCCGGTCACAGAAAGACAAGTATCACGTGATGTCACGCATATGTGGAATCTCATGAACGAAATAAACTGATGAACAGAATAGATCCAGAGACATAGAAGCATGGACCAGGCTGTGGAATCTCAGAGGGAAGGTGGGGGAGGGTGGGTGGATGGGAAGAGACCAACCAAACTCGTATGCATAGATGCATAACCCGTGACACAGACAATAGGGCGGTGAAGGCCTGGGGTGGGGGACAGGGGCAGGCTAGAAGGGGTCAATGGGCGAAAAAAGGGGACATACGTCATACTTTCAACAATAAAGATGTAATTTTAGAAAAAAGAGTTTTGGGACACTTAATGCCATAGATTAGACCCAAACCTTCCCAGTGCAGCTCTGCGGCAGAGGGGACAAAGGTCTCCTGCTGGCGAAGCTCCCGGTTCCTGCCCAGCACCACCCACCACCCTCAGGGCTGGTACTAAGCAGCGTGCTGATGTGCACTGCTCTCCTGCCCTTCTTTGGCAGGGGCCACAGAGCTGGGTAGGGAAGCAGAGTGGGGAGAGCAGGATTGGGTCTGCAGAGCCTCTCCTCCCAGCCTACCCCTGCAGCCCTTGGCAAATCAGGGGGAAGAGGAGGAAGAAGAGGAGGAAGCCACATCTGGTCTGAGTGAGGTTCCCCGCAGGGGCAGCAGGGCCCTGGGTTACCAGAGGTGAGGGCCCAGAGCTGGGGAGGAAGGGAAGCAGCAAGGGTTGGCATGGGGGAAGAAAGGGAACGTGGTTGGGGCCAGGGGAAAGCAAATAAACAGAGTGGTCGAGACAATAGCCATGAAGAGAAGACTCATTAAAGTGAAGAATGAAGATTGTGTTATGCCCAAGACAAACAGAAAATAAGCGTCCAGTAGATCAACTCTACAGATGTTTGGCACCGAGGGACGACAGGCTCAAGATGCTGGGAGATGCTGCAGTGGCCAGGCAGCAGCTGGAGAGCAGGTGGACAGGAGCCCAGCCAGAGAGGCCTTCGCGGCGGAGGGGAGCCAAGCCCAGCCACCATCACCCGCCTCCAGCCTCAGGCAAGCCTGCCCGTGTCCTGATCCCGGCTCAGCGCCCGCGTGCAAAGGGGAGAAGCAGTAGAGGAAGGCCAGGCTGGGTCCCTCCTGCAGGCGGTCTCCTCCCCAGCCAGTCTCCTCCCTACAAGAGGGACCCTTCAGTGCCCCAGTGTTCACATGGGGTGAGTCCAAGGGACCGCAAGGAAATTCTTTGAGGTTTTCACTGGCTGGTCAACAGCTCACCACCACACTCATTTCAGCGGCTTTTTGTGGACTCTGTCTTCCCTTCCTGGCACCTTTGGCTTCTGAGCTGACCTTTGACCCATGCTAGTATGAGAGTATGGGAGCTCAGTGTGTAGGGTATTCATGCGTCGTTGACTCAACAGCCCACTTGCATGCCTGGCACTGCATTGGGCACCTCAGGGGTTACAAAGATGAATAAGACACCATCCTTCCCCAAAAGGTATGGATACTCCAGAGATGAAGGAAATCAGTATATTTTTGTTGTTGTTAATCCTCACTCAAGGATATTTTTCCCACTGATTTTTAGAGAGCGAGGAAAGGACGATTAGAGCCAGAAACATCGATGTGAGAGAGACACGTGTGCCCCGACCATGGCCGGGGATCAAGCCTGCCACCGAGTTATGTGCCCTTGACCGGAATCGAACCCATGACCCTCCAGTCAGCAGGCGGAGTCTCTAACCACTGAGCAAACCGGCCAGGGCGCATCCATTCTGAGACAAGCACTGTGGTAGGCACTTGCAAATGGTCTGCCTTATGTATTCTTTACAGTGACTCTGGGGGTGGTGGTGGATATTATTCTTCCAGACCCCGAGAGTCCGTGCTTTCTCTGTGGTTGCAAAACCGGGAGAGGGCTCATCTGGTCTTCAGGCCCAGGTTCAACGCCATAAACAGCCATCAGGTGAAGCCGAATTTGACAACTGCCAAATAAAACCGCATGCTCTCAAAAGACACAAGAAAGGGGGCTCCTGCTTCACACCCACCCCTGCTCCCCACCCCCTTAATTGGAACCAAACTTCACCTTCCGGTTGGTTCCCTGCACCAGCAGGGAGGAGTCAGCACATCCCATCCCAGCCAGGGCCAAGCGCCTGCAGGTGTCTGAGGAATGCTAATGGCCACGGGCTGGGGGAGGGTCCGCACAAGGCTCCTCTGTGGCATTTGCTTCCCATTAGGCCCCCTTCCCGTCCTCGCCAGACCCCTTCCCCCTTCAGCAGCGTGCAGCTTTCATGAGCTAATTACCACGGCCAGGTTGCTCGGTTTCTCTGAAGCCACCGGCACGGCTAACAAGACGCAGATGAGCGGGGCAGCCCCTGCTGTCCACTGTTTCTTTGCCCGAAGGACCCCAGGTAGATAGAAGGCTGTTGGATTGTCCAGTTTCCATATGCCCCCAGGAGGGGAGGGCCTCGGAGGGCAATGGGGTTCTGAGTGCTCTTAGGAAGACGGGCGGGCGGCCTGCTCCTTCCCACGGCTGTGGAGTCAGCGGGAAGAGCAGGAGAGATGGAGCAGGGGACCAAAACGGAAGAACAAAGACTGGGTTTGAGTGAAGGCACAGAGCAGAGAGGGTCCCCTGACACCTTTAGTTAACAGGCAGGTATCCAGAGCCCAGGTAACTTAATTCAAAACAAACTGGGTTAAAACCTGCCTATAAACTAGGAAGGCAGGCTGGAATATCATATTTTTCTTCTATTTCTTTGATCTCCCCACCAGCCTCGCCATCGTCTTTGCCTCTTCAAATTCTACTCAGCCTGCAAGCCTCCAAGATTCCTAAATTTTCCCGGATATACCTGGGCAAAAGGAACCCCTCCTTTCTTGTCAGTCCCTCATCACACAGCTTGTGTTTCTTTGAACTCAGATTCGCTAACACAGCTGAGTGTGGGTTTATGTTTGTGTGTCCTCAAACTCCCGATATTTCTTCAATCTGAGGATGAATGTCTTCGGTCGATTCTAGAAGAGGGGACATTGCCGTCCTCCCATTCTCTCTATTCTTCTCCTGCCACACCTCCCAGGGGTAGTTTGGACCCTCTTGCCTACCTTCTATGCCTCTTTGGTATTTTCCCTCTCATTATGTTTCTGTGCTGCGTTAGGGGTAATTTCCTCTGATCCATGTTTCAGTTCACTAATGCTCTGTTCAGCTTTGTCTAATCCACTGCTTGGCACATCCATGGAGCTTTTATTTCAATAGCAATCTTTTTAATGTCTAGGAAGCTCTATTTTGGTTCTTTTTCTAAATTTGCCTGCTCCCTTTCTAAACATCCTATTCTTTCTTTATGATTTTTCCTTTTCATATTTTTAATCACTTCAAGCATAGCTGTTTTGAATTCTCTTTCAAAACAGGTGGTTATGTTACGTTATTAGGATGCTAAACTGGTTTGATATGTTTGCTGACTTCCCCCAATGGCATATCGTTCCCTCATACGGTTTGTAATTTTTTTTTTTTTATTGTTGGTACCACTTCAAAGAGGATTATATTGTGCTGTGAGAAACTGTTGCTCTGGGGCACATTCCTCCAGAATAGCCTTGCACTTCCTTCTCTTGATACCCCAGGAGTTTAACTGGTCGGGGGTCTATTTTTACATTAATTTCTCAGCTTGGGAATTCCAAACAGTGGAAATTCAGACACTGTAGTCACATGTGACTTAGACCTGGAGCTTCTACTAGTATTTCTCACGGAAGACCTATTTCTAGGCAGAGCCACGGTAAGGACAAGCTTACTTGTCACGACCCTAAGGCTGAGAGTGATATTTTTCAGTCCTGGTTTCTCCGAGGACGCATTCCTTACAGAGTTCCAGATGTTCCAGAGGTCGCAGTTTCAGCTGTTTGCCTCTTACAAAATAGAGCTCGTGTCCCCTGTCCCCACGGCGGCGGCAAGACCACCATCCCCGGCACCAACTGCTATCTCCAATCTGACAGCCCCGTGGGGCCATCGTCATGGCTTCCGCTTGTGGGATTTGCCATTGAGACTTTAAGAGCTAGTTGAGCCCTGACCGGTTTGGCTCAGTGGATAGAGCGTTGGCTTGCGGACTCAAGGGTCCCAGGTTCGATACCGGTCAAGGGCATGTACCTTGGTTGCGGGCACATCCCCAGTAGGGAGTGTGCAGGAGGCAGCTGATTGATGTTTCTCTCTCGTCGATGTTTCTAGCTCTCTCTCCCTCTCCCTTCCTCTCTGTAAAAAATCAATAAAATATATATGTTTTTTAAAAAAGAGCTAGTTGACCTACTGGTAATCTTTCACAGGGCTTTGCAGTCTAGTTCATGAGTTTTTGCAAATAGACCAAGTACTTCCTGAAAAGTAGGTCTGATCATCTTTGTTTCTCCTGACGTGCCTAGCACAGTGCTCTGTCCCAAGGCCCCTCCTTACGTATCCACTCAAACCTACGAAAACCTTCAACACCCACACGTGACCCTTTCAACTGTGCAGAATCCCACCAACTAGGGGGCAGGCAGGGCGACCGGAGAAAGAGGGTGGCAGAAGGAAGCCATGGCTCTGGAGTCCTACTCAGACACTTCCTGCTTCTTCCAAGTTACTGCTTCTTTCTTAGGATGTAGTGAAGGTCATACATAAGGAGACGCTTGGACCAGAGTTAGGCCTGGCTCTCACCTGACCTCAGGCACTTAGGAGCTGGGGGAACTTATAAAAGTCACTTCATCTATCTGGGCTGTCAGATTTTGCACACATAATGTGGAGGGGGGCAGGGGGTGGCCTGGGCGATCTCCAAGATTTTTTCCAAGCCCAACAGCCTTTGAACCTGCAAGGTAAAACATCCAGGCTCTCACTCAGGTGTCCCCAGGTTTTCCCGCCCCAAATCACCCCTGGAGTTTCTCTTCCCTCCACCCCCGCCTCTCCTTTCTTCAGCACCGAAGCCTCGCCTCATCTTTCCACTCAGCCCCCTTTCACCCTAACCTGCTGCTCCTCCAAGTCCCCTCCCTGCTGAGGACTGCGTCCTATGTCCGTGTCATAGGCTGTGGTGGCAGTGAGCGTCCCCTCCAGGGGTAGGGTGATGAGCCTGCGGGGGATCAGAGGGGAAAGCAGATGACAGTGACCCGGTGCCCCATCTGCCCCCAGCTTGAGGGGTTTCCTGAGCCTTAGACTGGGGACCCTGCAGCTTAATGAGCCTCTTGAGCTGGTTCAGAAACAATGAATCAAAACCAGCTGGAAGCTGCCCTCCGACCCAGCTAATGACTTGTTTATTGTCAGAGCAGCAGTGCGTCATATAAGGGAATTTCAAAGTGTCACTAATTGGCAGAGGGCCAGTAAATAGCACCATATAAATCTGAAGGCTCTTCCACTCGGGCTGAAGGCTGTGGACCAGACACAGCAGAGGGGAAGAGGGGAGGTACTGCCAGCACAGGGCAGGGGTGCAGCTGAGCACCTACCTTCTCGTTCAGCAGAGGCAGAGGGAGCAGGGACGGCTAGCAGCATCTCCTCAGCTGTTGCTGCGGCTGCCCTGTGGAGAGTGGGGCGTTTGTTCTGTGATTGGGGGAAGGAAGGAGCCCTATGATGACCTACTCCCACCCTTGGTGACATGGTACTGCATGTCCCAAACCCC
The DNA here is from genome assembly GCA_025583905.1 of Ia io. Lineage (NCBI taxonomy): Eukaryota > Metazoa > Chordata > Mammalia > Chiroptera > Vespertilionidae > Ia > Ia io. The sequence continues at coordinate 14,327,511 of JAJQQW010000023.1, read as the reverse complement.
AAGATGCCCGACTTCCGACTGTGCTATGGGAGAAAGTGCTCTCTTTCTGAGGAAAAACCTGAGGATCTCATTTGAGGAGGGATCAATGGATTCTGCAGACAGAATTGAAAGCCTTGTTCTCCGTTATACAGACACGTTCTGCTTCCAGAAGGACCTTGGCGAGACCCTAGCTCCCATGGGCCCCCTAGGGACCAAGCTAGGAGGGCAGGAAGGAATAGCGTAGGGCCAAAAGAAGCCTCTTCTCGTTCCGCATAACCATGAGCTCCTACTGGGACCGGGACCAAAAGATGGGCCAGAGATGGGTGACGAATGCAAGGAAGTGATGGTCCTCCCGTGCCCGCCCCAACTCCTCTCAGCACACATCCCTGCTGCCTGACCCTTACCCATCCGCAGATTCAAGCCTGTGGTTTATTTGGACAAGAGAAAAGCAAGAATGAAGGAGAAAGGAGGGAAGCATAAAGTGGGAAGTGAAGGATGGGTAGGAAGAGAAGACGTGAGGTCAGAGTGGCAGTCACCTGCTCACAGGTGGGTGCTCCAGACGGCGCCCTCATGCCAGACCTCCAAGCACTGCCCCTGAGCAAACTTGGAGATCACCCAGGCCACCACCACCCGCCCTCAGCAGGTGGGAAGCACGAGGAAGCTTTGCCTCCGAGAGAGCGATGGGGGAGAAGGGCCAAGGGCTGATTCTTGGGGTGACTACTCCATGTCTGGGTCTAGGAGCTAAGCTCAGGCCCTTGTGACATCAAGCAGCCAGTGGGGAGCCCAGCTAGTGTGGTTCAGTGGTTGAGTGCCAACCTGTGAACCAGGAGGTCAGGGTTCTATTCCGTGTCAGGGCACATGCCTGAGTTGTGGGCTCGATCCCCAATAGGGGGCGTGCAGGAGGCAGCTGATTGATGATTCTCAGCATTGATGTTTCTATTTCTCTCTCTCTCTCCCTTCCTCTCTGAAATCAATAAAAAATATATATTTTTAAAAATTTATTTAAAAAAAAAAAAGAAGCCAGTGGGGAATAGTAGGAAGGCAAAATCTCTACACAGTAGAGCTGACAGGAAGTTCCAGGACACCTGTGGTCTAAATGAGAGCTGGCACTGCCCAAATTGATTAGGCATCCACCAGGGCCAACGGTACACCCGAGTCTCCTAGCATACCCAGCTGATCTCCCACTGCTGGGCTCCACCATTGCAATCCCCATTTTACAGATGGAAAACTGAGGTTCAAAGGATCAGAGCCCGACTAGGAGGTCCTAAGGCCTAAAAGCTCCTCTCTCATGCACTCACTCATTCGTGCATTCACAAGCGTGGACCGAGAGCTTACCATGGGCACCGGGCTAGAGAGTGAGCTCTGTCCTCCAGGGGCTTTAAATGACTGGCCTGCAAATGACTGAGGATGACGTCAACACGGTGGAGGACAGATGTAGAGAGAGTAATGAGCAAACACCATGGGAGAGGACGGTGGGGGAATTCTGATTTGTAGAAACAAGCGGGCTTCACAGAGGGGTGGGATTTGGGCTAAGCCTTGAAGAGAAGACTGGCTTTTAACAAGCGCAGGGGAGAAGGCTCAGTAAGGTGAACTCCGGAGGTGGGGCTGCCTCCACTGGCCCAGCCAGCACAGAGCACTCCCCGCCCATGGGCAGTGAGGGCTCGTTCCAGCTTGGAAAGGAGGTGCTGGGCTCAGGGGTTGAGCGCCGACCTATGAACCAGGAGGTCACGGTTCGATTCCGGGTCAGGTTGTGGGCACATGTCCAGGGTTGCGGGCTCGATCCCCAGTGTGAGGCATGCAGGAGGCAGCCGATCAATGATTCTCCCTCATCATTGATGTTTCTCTCTCTCTCTCCCTCTCCCTTCCTCTCTAAAATCAATAAAATATATATTTTTAAATATACCTTCTGCAAAACTGGACAGATGTACATGCAAAAAATCCACAAAATTAGACCACCTCCTTACACCACATACAAGAATAAATTCAAAATGGATTAAATAAAAGACCTGAAACCATAATACTTACAGGATTTTAACAAAATATGTTTTTATTGACTTGAGAGAGAGAGAGGCAGGGAGAGGGAGAGAGAGATAGAAACATCAATGAGAGAGAAACATCGATCCCCTGCCTCCTGCACGCCCCCTACTGGGGATGGAGCCACCACCCAGGCATGTGCCATGACCGGGAATCAAACCAGGGACCTCTTGGTGCACCCCTTGATGCTGAGACACACCTGCCGGGCTAGGAAGGAGATTTCGAGAGACCCACCATCCCTGAAGGCCTGGGCAATCCCCCCACACCCACAGCCACTTCGCACTACAATCCCAGGGGACACGCCCTGGTCTCTCTGAGGTCACAAGGCCAGGTTTTCCCATGTCTCGGAGCAGCCTCGTTGCAGACAGCCTTCCGGGAGGAGCCGGGCCATCACACCAGACAGAAATGATTGTGCTAATAAGGATCGAGGTGGCCTGCAAGAGCCTCCAATTAATGAGACTTCCCAGGGAGGGAGCGCGGCTGGGGAGTGGGCGTGGGCCGGAGGGGCCGGAGCAGCTGGACGCCAGCAACCCGAGGCTGTTTATTAGGAGACAAAGAAAGGACTTCGCTCCCTGCACCGAGGTCACACTCCAGGTATCCCAGGGAAGTGGCAGGGGAATTTATGAAGTGAGGAGGCGGCCGTTTGACAGCTGTCTGCTGGCCCTGCTCCAACACAGGGTTGCCTCAACCCCAACCGTCCTGAGAGCATCCACCTGGAGGAGCAAGATGCTGTCCAGCAACTGGGGCCGGCCCCCCCGATTCCAGATTCCAGCTCTCTCCTCTGTTTCTATCCATAATCAGGAAGTTTAGATGTAAGTCCCCCTGGGCTTCGGGGAGAGGGTGCTCACGCAGCAGCACAAGTCATAGGGTGGGTTGGAAAGAGACATGACCGTGACCTACTTCCTGGGTCTCCACGAAAGTCCCAAAGCACCTGCCTCACTTCCCAACTCCCTCAACTCTGATACATGCAGATTTTGCTCAGAGCTAGATGACCCACCCCCGATCTCTCTCCGCCCCCCCCCCCCCCCCCCGCAAACGGTGCAGTGGTGGACGTCTCTAGCCTCTAAGGACAGGCAGCTGGGCCCCAGTTTTGTGACCACGAGGCAGGAACAGGCAGGACTGCCCCCCGCCCCCATTCCATCCTGCAACTCTCAGACATATAAGGAAGCGTGGAGCCTCTGTGGAGAGGGTGGGCTCCCTGGGATCCAGCAGGAGGTGGGCTCCCAGGATTGAGCAGGAGGGAGTTCCCGCATTGCATCTTAGGATCCTGGAGAATCAGGAGGGAGGAGAGACAGTATACACACCCAAGAATGTAAATTTGGACACTTTGGTTATATAAGTGGCCAGGTTTCCATGGAAATCAGATTCCTCTTTTTTTTTTTTTTTTAAGAAAAGGCGGTATTTGCGTGCGTATGTATGTCTGGGATGGGGCGAGGATGCTGATGAGACGGACGGCTGCCTTAGGAGCACCCTGCACTTGGACCCCATTCCTCCCAACACAGCTCCCACAAACTCCAGGCACTTTGTAAGGCTAAAACACAGCTCCAGACTGTCCTCGCCCGCCGTGTTCCCCCAAGGGTAACGTCGTCCCCTCCCCGCATGCGACCTGCTCTTTATCCCTCTGTCCCAGATTCTCAGCTGGGAAAACCCGGGGAACCCGCCTCCCATCGCCTCTCCTAACCCCCTCCACGGTTCAGCTCTCAGGAGCCCCCTTCGCCCTCAGCCTGACCTGGCCCCGCAGAGCCAGGGCCCCAGACCCCCAGCAGGGTGGCTGGAGCGGCTGCCAAGGCCCATCCATCAGGCCCGACGCAGCCCTCCCGCCCCGCCAGCCCCCCACCCCCACCCCAGCCTGCAAATGACAGCGCCGCCATCCGCGGGCCGGCGGGGAGCGACTCCCGGGGTCCATCTGCCGCCGGTCCCCCCTGGCAGCCCCTTCCTCATGACAGCTACTGGGCAGGGGACAGTGAGGAGCCGTCCCCTCCCACCCCATCCCAGCGCTTCGGAGGCCGACAGCCCCCCTCCCACCTGGTGACCTGCTGGGACCTTCGGAGACCAAAGCCTCCCGTCGGAGATTTTTAAAAAAATGCCGGGCTATTGACGAAAACACAATAAAGGGGCAATTTGCATGTTATTTACATAACCAGTTAATGTCAGCATGGTCTGGGTGCGCCCAGCCCCCGGCCGCCGCCTTTCTCCGGGGCCTGGTCCCCAGCCTTTTCTCCCCAGGCCTGCCCCCCTCCCCACTTTCCCCGCCTGCAGCGTGGGCTCCGGCCCCCCGGGGCAGGGCTCTGTTCTCGGCATCCCGCCGGCCGCAGGGGTGTGAAGGCCATCCCACCCCGCCCGTGCCCTCCTCCCGTGCCTTTTCACAGCGCCCCGTCAAAAGCCAAGCCCGCGCTTTCCAGCCTCTCACCCCTGCAGACCCGCAGTTCGTGCAGGAGCCCCCAGGACGTAATGAGAGGCTGATGTCCTGCCGCTGGGCTGGGCTGGGCTTGGGCTGTAGCTGGGCTGGGGGTGCGGAGATGGGGGGCAGCAGGGCAGGCCCAGAGAGTGGAGGGGGGCCAGGAGGACAGCAGTCACAGCTCACACATGACTTTTCTCCCCACAGGGCTCTCTGCTCCAAGCCTGTGGGCGCCGGAGTCGGAAGCCAGGACTGTGACAGGCCTTGGTTTATACACAAACAGCTGCGTTTCCCTACTACTGTTTGCTGCGAAGGGAGCGGCCCCGGCATCCTCCCACTCCGCGTGGTCTCCGTAGTGGGCTTAAGCTCGTTTGGCTGGCCTGGGAGAGCAAGGGGGGCAGAGCCCATGGATGGGGAGCATCCAGGTGGGGCCCCAAACCCCTGGGTCCATCTCCTCATCCCTCCGGACCTCGGGCTCTCTCCAATGTCCCTCGTCTCCTGCACTTCCAAACGCACAAATGAGGGATAAAGAGCTTAGGAGTGGGGGGGACCCGTCATTTCGGACGCGGTGACATCATCTGTCAGGCGGAGAGACCACATGGGTGGACGCTATGCCTCAGTGTGTTGTCACCGCCGTGCGAGGTCACACACGTACCCCTTCACACCAGCTGTCACCAGGGCCCCACAAATGCCTGTGCCCTGGGGCAGCTGCAATGCCCTGGGGCAGCTGTAAGCCATCGGAATAAGTGCCTGTAGCGATGAGCTAAGGAGGCTCCCAGAGGGCCACTAGGAGGGAGGCACCCCCTGCCCCGAGCAGGGCTCCCCTTGCCCTGATCTCAGGGCTGCCAGCAGCCAAGGTCGTGATGCTGCACCCGGGGACCAGAGAACGATGACCCTCTCACTCCCGCCCCCTCCACCCATAGTACAGATGCCTTTGGAGAGACAGGGAGGTGGCCTTGGAGGCGGCAGGAAGCGTGCCTCTCTGGGCTGCATTGCTCAGTGGTTAGTGCGCGGCCCCTGGAGGCAGAGTGAGTGAACACGTGATGCAGCGGTGCCAGCTCCAGCCTCCCTCTGAAAATCGGGTGAGGACCCCCTCCTGTGGTTGTGGCCAGGCTGAATGTGCTACCCATGTGAAGCACGCAGAATGGGCCTGGCGCACAGTAGGTGCTCAGCGACAGTAGCTGCTGATACCTGCACACAGGCCAGGCATCAGGGGCGGGGGGGGGGGGGGGTGCCCGGGAGGAGGGGCCTCGGAGGCTCGAGATGGCACTGCTGCTTCTGGCTTCACACTGCTGGTGGCCAAGAGTCACTCTCAGGAATTCCTTGTCTCTCTTTACCACCTCGTTCAGAAAAAAGGTGGGAGAGCCGAATGTCCTCATCTCTCACCTGCTCCCAAAGCCCGCCTCCCTTAGTCCCGCGAATCTCCCACCTGTGGCGTAAGGGGATGTGCAGCCTAGGAGCAGACCACCTGGGCTGACGCCCCAATTCTGACTGGAGCCGGCCGTGTGGCCCTAAGAAAGGGACTTTCATGACCTCACTGTTTTGGCGATAACGTCATGGCCCGTGGTACCTGTCTCACTGGGCGAGACCCCGCCCATGAGGGGGGCACCTGACGCCAGCAGGCTCTGGCCTCTTGAACCCGGGACCCCACTCAGGAAATAAGCACTAATGTCCACAGGGACCTCACACGGGAACAGGGACCACACTGGGCCTCGGATTCACCCAGCTTTCACCTTGGAGAAGTTGGGAGCCATCAGTCCCCGGCTCCCAGGCCCACTCTTCCAAGGGTGACCTGGGCCGAGACTGCAGGTTCCCATGGCTCACGGGAATGGCATCGGAGCCTTCCAGGGAGAGAGAGATCAACAGCATTTCTCAGGCCTCAGTAAGTCACACTCCTACCTGCCCGCTCAGCCACCTGGCAGGTGGGCTCCCGCATCACAGTGTCCTGACCAGAGCATCTCTCGCTTGCCCAGAGGCGCTCGTGACCAAGCACGGGGCCTGCACACCCCCGAACCAGCTCCTGAGACCCAGGCTGGGGCCCCGGAGCGCAGCGTGCCCCGTGGACTGCTCCTGGGACAGTCCCCGAGCCAGTCCCCCTCACGCCTCCCCACAGGGAGAGTGGAAAGAGGGAGGGACAGCTCAGGGAGAAAACAAACTTCAGACTCATTATCCCACAGGCCCCTGCTCTGCTCTCAGGCACAATTAAAGGTCTCTAATCCTGAATGAAAAGCAAAGCCAGCTCCCCCTCTTGTCCCGCTTCCTCTAATCAGGGCCCTGGGCCCTGGCTCCTGTTTTCAATACAAATATTCAATTAAACTTTCCTGGAGGTTCAAGTAATTGGGTCGCAAAGGGGGAGGTTCCCACAGAGAGAGCAAGACCCAGAGCCAGTGAGAGGCAGGAGGTGCAGACAGCCTGAGGCAGAGGAGATGGGGTGGGAAAGGGGCCTCTGGGGGGCTTCAGGTCTGCCCTAATGGGGAAAACTCACTTTTCTAGAATTCTGTGCCCACAGACTCCAGTTTCCTCCAAATTGGCCTATCAGGGGAAACTGATCTTCAAGAGCTGGCTGAAGCCTGCCTGGGCCCGCCTTGGACCTGCCTAGACCCGCCTTGCACCTGCCATAGACTCCTGATTTCCTGCTGGTCCCTGTCTGTCACTGCACCTTCTCCAGTCGGCAGCTCTCACCCCCAAGGACCAACATCCTCCTGTGTTTAAATAAAAACACGATGGTCCAGCTCCACCACTAAGACCCCCTCACCTTTGACACAAATTGCTGCAAGTGACAATCACTCCTTTTCCCCGTGGGCACTTGTTGGAGACGCTTCAAAAGCCGAGTGTTCTCCTATTCGTATGAAGAAAATGAGACCCAGCCCGGCCAGCTGCCCTGCGTGGCTCAGCATTTTAGCATTGACCTATGAGCCAGGAGGTCACGGTTCGATTCCCAGTCAGGGCACATGCCTGGGTTTCCAGCTTGATCCCCAGTAGGGGGCAGGCAGGAGGCAGCCAATCAATGATTCTCTGTTATCATTGATGTTTCTAGCTCTCTCTCCCTCTCCCCTCCTCTCTGAAATCAATAAAATATATATATATATATATATATATTTTTTTTTTTATATTTTTTTTAAAGAAGACAGAAAATGACACCCAGAGAAGATGACAGTCTGGACCAAGGTCACCCTGCAAGTTGGGGGCCTAAGCCTGACCAGCCCCCAGGTGTGGGGATGTGTGGGCTCCAGCCCCAGCCCCACGGCTGACCCGCTGTAGCACAAAGGGAAAAACTTCCACCTCTGACGACTCCCCGGACTCAGTTTCCCCCTCGGAAACTTTCTCTGCAAATCCTAAGGACACTAAAGCGCCAGGAAGCCAGGATCTGAGAAGTAAGAAGTAAGGCCTGGCACATGGCGATTTTGAGAACACAGGGGAGGAGGCGGGGTTAGTAGTTCTGCTCCCTTTTCATTTTTTGTTCCATCTAAGAAGTCAAGTTACCGGACAGGCTGGGGGTGGGGAGGGGAGACTAAAGAAGGACCCCAGCTGGTTCTCCTAATTATAAACCCCAAAGCCCTCTTGACAGATCTGCCTGACAGTGTGGGACTGACTCCTCTTATCCCACACAGGCTGCACCTGGAGGTCTCTGTGCGTGACCTCCAGACGAAGGACAAGGTTGACTGGAAAAGGAAGAGGCAAGGGGAGGGGCTGGGGCCCCCTCATCAGAATGAGAGACAGACAGCTGGCTGGAAAAGGGGGGGTGGGCGGGGGACTAGCACCCTGAGGTTGGACCACAGAAGGAATGGATGAACCTGGGTGCTGGGGCCTCCGCTTATGGAAAGGAAACTGTAGGTAGATTTCACCTTCACTTTTCCTGGTTTTCCTCCTTTCCTATCCCCCATTGGTTGTTGGGCTGATGCCGGGCTGGGACCTCTCCAGAGCCCGGTCTGTCGGACTTGAGGCCTACAGTCAGCCCAGAGGTGTTCTGCCATCATAACCGGAGCAGGCCGGAGGCTTCGGCCAGGCGGGTGGAGGCTGCCCAGCCAGGGCCAGAAGTCAGTGTGTGAAGTCCATGGGGAGCGAGGGAGAGCAGCCTGGGAGGTGTTCCCCGTGGCAGGGAGCCCAGGAGGCGAGTGCCGCGCCAGGACCTTCCGAGGGCGTCTGGCTTGGGATTTATGAGCCTCTTGTTCCTATTTAAAACGACTCTAGGCCTCAAGTGCTCTGGAGAGGATCGTCCCTCGAAGCCAAGACATGGGCGGGGGAAAGCTGGCTTTTTTGAGAGGCACCATCCTGTCCCCATGAAGGCCACAGTCAGGGTTCCCTGATTCGCTTGTCCCGCGCTGGGGCTTGGAACTTCTCTATCTATGACTTAGGACTAAAGACACGTTGAAGAGTGGGACAGGGTCTTGGGCCCAGGGAGGAGCTTCAAGTTCTGGAAGAGGAAGAGGTAAGGGGAGGGATTGGCGCCTCCCCATCAGAGTGGGAGAGGTCAGATTCGCCGAGATTCTCAGGCTCAAGCTTGGAAAAAGTCACCATTTGTCACCTCACTGTCTGTCCAGGGTCACTGTTCTCAGTCGTTCCAGAAGTGAATGACTGTGACCCAACTGTGCTGGCCGGTCGCCTCCCTCTACAACTCCTTCTGTCACTCTCCGCACACTGAGGTTCTGGTGCCATGGAAGTCCTTTGGCTTAGACTCCCCACGAATCCTGATTGGGGGATCTCATTGTCAGAAGACACTGGCCTCTCTGGTATCCAAGCACGGGCCATGCGTAGACTGACGCTGATTGGTTCATCTTGTATTTGTGGGAGTCTTTTGGCTATTGATCCTGTTTAGAGACCATCTCAGGACGACAGGGACTTGAGAGAAGAGACGACTGAGGCCCTAATGACCAGTTTCATCAGGAAATAAGCAATGTTAGTGGAGGAAAAAGAGCAATCCTAGGAGGCTCTCGACCAAAAGTGAGAAGAACGCTTTGGGGATCCGTCCATGGGAGCAGGGGGAGGAGCAAAAATGAGGGAAATGAAGACAGTGGGGGTGAGCAGATTAACAGGCTCCCAGCCATGGCCTGTTGGGTAAAGGGAAAATCCAGCAAGAGACCAGAGCTATGGCAGGAGGTTGTTTCCAATGAGATAAAAATGCCCGGAGGTGCTTGGAATTCGTCTTATTAATAACAGGTATTACTGACTCCAAGATAAGTGCAGGAATCTTTCTGTCTGTGACAGAAAAAGAACTGCAGGTTTGGCTCAGTGGATAAAGCATTGGCCTGCAGACTGAAGGTTCCTAGGTTCGATTCCAGTCAAAGGCACGTACCTCGGTTTCGGGCTCCTCCCCGGCCTAGGCCCTGGTCAGGGCTTTAGCAGGAGGCAACCAATCAATGTGTTTCTTTCACACCGATGTTTCTCTCTGTCTTTCCCTCTCTTGCACTCTCTCTAAAAAAAAAAAAATCAATGGAAAAATATCCTCGGATGAGGATTAACAACAAAAATAATTTAAAAAAATAATAATAAAAGAACTGCAGCAAGAGGCATATAAATGCCCAAACTCAACTTGGGTGCTGTGCTTCCTCACTTTGCACATGCCATTCCACCTGCCCGGAGTGCCCTCACTTCCCTTATGTACCTGTTCCTCCTTCCCACTCCCGCTAAGTTAGGTGGTCTTTCTCTATGCTCATGAGCTGATGGTGAGAATTTAAGTGAGTTGATTCATATAAAATCCTTAGACGGAATCTGCAACATAACACTCAAAGATTAGCTGTTATTGTTACTATTATTCTACCACAGTGCCCTTGAGAGACCCCTGCATTGATCACGTGGGTGGGTGGTCATGTGCTTGTCTGAGCGCCCACCTGGCTGAGTTCTCTGCCAGCAGGAACCATTCACTAAATGCTTTCGTGGTCTAAGAACGTGGGATATGGGATAGTTTAGAGCCTGGTATATGCTAAGTGATCATAAAACGTGGAATGAGTATGTAAATGAGAAAATGCTTATGCACTTTGAGATGTGTTATGAGCCAAACATGTGTCTGCCTCCAGAAGTGGTCAGAGTCCCTCGGACGTGTGCTCCCTCACCCCTCACCCACTGGTTCAGGCCCTCGGCCAACAGCCTGCGGTCCATCCTCTTAGGAGAGAGTTCGCTTTGCTCTTTTCCAAGGCACCCGACGTCAACAACAACGTGGAGATGGAAAACAGACCAGGACCAATGAAAGCTGTTCCTTCTCCACCTGAGGTTCCGACTGTTTTAATTCTGCTGATGAGACTCAGCTAGGAGTAATCGGGAAGCGTCTAAAATTAACTGTTTTAATTGGAGCAAAAGGGAAAGGGACTAACAGTCTCTAGTGGAAAGAGCGGGATCCCAGAAGACTCCATGAAAACCAGGGCAATGTCAGGCGCCAAGACAACGCCCAGGAGGGACTCAGGACCCCTGTGACTCCACACGTGGTCACGGATTAGAACAGCCCAGTTGTCACTTGTCCCAGAATCCACTGTGTTTCCAGTGGGAGGCCGTGGCTACCACCTGGAAAATGTTAGATGGAGTTGGATTATGGGAGACCTTTCTCCTAACCCAACTTACCACTTTCTAACTTCAGTATTTGGGTTCTCATTTCTCACCACTGAGTTAAGCATACGGTAGGTGCTTCGCTGCCTTTGTCACATTTTTCTGGACCGTTCTGGCCCACAGGGACCCCTCCATCCTCTGAACTAGGAGGAACTTACAGTCTTTCCCATTCGTTTACTCACCCACCCAACATTTATTGAGCACCTAGTGCTAGCTGGATACTGAGGTAGGGAGGAGGGATTCACACGAAGAGGGAAGAGACACAGTTCTGCTTTGAGGAGTTCAGTTGGCTGAGGAGACAGAATGGAAACAAACAACTTCGTGTCTCGGGATTGTTGGAAGCCGCCCATTGCCTTCACTAGCAGAGAGGTGTGGACAAGGAACCTGGAAGGCTGGTTAACCTTGAAGGCTCTGAAAAGTCAGAGCCAAGCACCCACTGTCTAGTTGAGACAAAGGGATCTGAAGCAACTTCCACCTTTTAGTCTTATGTAAATCCTTACTGATGAGCTATCATTGGAATTGCCTGCCTAAGGGATATGGGTATATCCCAAAACCTGAAAAAAGGGAAAGGCCGGAGCAAAGCGGAGTCTTTCCTCTTGAGCTGGGCTCCTGCCTGGCCCCCAATATCCCCAAATTAATATTTTCTAGTCTCTTTCATTTGCGTGCGGCCTCCTCCAGATCCCGAACCCTGAACCTGAACCCTGAACCCTGAACCACGCGGGACATGGGGGGGACACTCGCACGAGATAATTGCTGTGTGGAGTGACAGTGTGCCGGGAGCAATGGGGGCGCAGGCAGAGAACAAAGATTCTCTTTGGCACTGAGCATATATTGCCTTCTGTTGCTGGTTTCCTTTTTTATTTCCTTACTCCCCAGATATGAGCAACTTGCAGCCAACGAATGTGTTCTAATTTTTTGGCCTCCTGATCTGCACAGAACTTTTCACATAGTAGGAGCCCAATCAATGTTTTCCATTGATGATTGCCCAACTATGTGGAAATCTTTCGCTGCAGGAAATGGAGACTGTTTTCATTCCTATGAGAACCTACAAAAATAAGTTGAAACCGTGGAGGAAAAGAACTGGGAGGAGGGCCCCTGGACCAACCAAGGGCTCGGGATCTCCTGTAAATGTTTCAAAAACAGGGAGGTCCCTCCTGTGTCCCGGGTAATTAGGACGGGTGCCCCGGAAGGACATGGGGTGGATTAGATGAACTCCCTCGGCCTATTGGCTCCAAGGATTCTCTTGGGTACAGGGACCCCCCAACAAAAGGCAAAAGACCAAGTCCTGTGAGGAGAATTTACGAGTTAGGGGTTGATTCCAAGGATAAGATTCAAGCCCTTCACTCGGCCTCCACAGCCCTTCCCTGCCGGTCCCTCCCGTCTCTCAAGTCTCACCCTGGTCATGGCTGCCACGCTGAACTTCCCACTGTTTCCCGTACTCAGTGGCCCTTCACAGCCTGTGCCCGCTCATGCCCAGGGCACCCTCTTCCTTCACCTGTGAACATCTACTCGTCCTTTCAGCGTTCCCCGATGCTCCCCGCGTAATTGGTCATTCAGTTCTCTCAGCAACTGTAGCGTCTTATTTACTACATTCCTGTTGAACAGGCCAACAAGCTGAACAATGTGGATGAAATGGACAAATTCCTAGAAAAATACTATCTCCCAAAACTGAATCAGGACGAATCAGAAAACCTGAATAGGCCAATAACAACTGAGGAAATAGAAGCAGGAATCAAAAAACTCCCAGCAAACAAAAGCCCAGGTCCAAATGGCTTCACAGGGGAGTTTTACCAAACATTCAAAGAAGAACTAATACTGATATTCCTCAAACTATCCCCCACAAAAAAAAATCCAAGAGGAAGGAACACTTCCAAACTCTTTTTATGAGGCCAGCATTATCCCAATTCCAAAGCCAGATAAAGACAGGACAAGGAGCCCTAACTGGTTTGGCTCAGTGGATAGAGAGTCGGCCTGCGGACTGAAAGGTCCCAGGTTCCATTCGGGTCAAGGGCACACATCCTCAGTAGGGGGTGTGCAGGAGGCAGCTGATCGATGTCTCATCTCTCATTGATATTTCTAACTCTCTATCCCTCTCCCTTCCTTTCTGTAAAAAAACAATAAAATATATATATTTTTAAAAGACACGACAAAGAAAGAGAATTACAGGCCAATATCCCTGATGAGCATAGATGCTAAAACCTTCAACAAAATATTAGCGAAGCTGATCCAGCAATATATTAAAAAGATCATACACCGCGACCAAGTGGGATTTACTTATATCCCTGTTGTGACACTGGCCATATTGTGTTGTGAACGAACATATTACTTAGGCTGCTTGGGTCATGGGAACAAAAGTGATCTAGACTTCGAAACCTGGACAATCTTCAGGCCTCAGCTGAGCTCACATACTCAGACAGAAACTCTGACACCCGCGTAACAGTTTCTCCTAAAACTCAGAAGTCCCTGGACCCCTTATCTGCGGACTCACCCGTAACATCACTTGCTGCTCCTTCTTCATTCTCAACTCCTCCCCCTTCCCTCCAGGCCAGTTTGCTGCGTAGGTAACTGTGAGCACAGCGAACTTTCTGAGCCACAGTTTCTTCTCAGAAGGTGACTTTGAGCAGAGGGGTCCATTCCTGGAGAGTGGCACAGGCATTTACTTAGATGCCTGTCTTCCCACCTTTCCCTAATGCTTACAGAAGAGGATCATGATGTGTTTACCTGGTACCGATCCCTATGCCTGACACTAAGTGTTCAATGTACTTAAAATTTTTCTTCTTTTTCTTTTCTTTTTTTAAAAAATATATTTTATTGATTTTTTACAGAGAGGAAGGGAGAGGGAAAGGGATAGAGAGTTAGAAACATGGATCATCTGCCTCCTGCACACCTCCTTCTGGGGATGTGCCTGCAACCAAGGTACATGCCCTTGACCGGAATTGAACCTGGGACCTTTTAGTCTGCAGGCCGATGCTCTATCCACTGAGCCAAACCGGTTAGGGCAATTTTTTCTTTCTTTTAATGTGCCTTTATTGATTTTAGAGAGAGGAAGGAAGAGGGGTAGAGAGATAGAAACCCCGCAGAGAGAGAAATGTTGATCGGCCGCCTCCTGCATGCCACCTACCAGGGATCGAGCCTGCAACCCGGGCATGTGCCCTGACCGGGAATCGAACCAGTGACCTCTTGGTTCATGGGTTGACGCTCAACCACTGAGCCACAGCAGCCGGGCTGTACTTTTTTTAAAACTGGGATTGGATGTCCTTTCCGGATTCCTACGCAGACCCCTGCCTGGAGCTCCATTCTTCCGCTATTTGGGGGACTGGATCACCTCCAGCTTTCCCCAAACTGAGCAGTTTACAGCTGAAGAATTGTGACTTTCTCTCTCTTCCCCTCATTAAAAAAAAAAAAGCAGAAAGCTAGTTGGACATCAAAAGCCTCTTTAAAACCAACATTTTGATGACTTAAGAGTAAATGAATGAGAAACATACGGCTTAAATTTCCTTTATGATACACAGGGCTCCTTCTGGACCCGCTTTCCGTGGCTGCCAAGCTAATGATGAGAGAAGTTGCCCAATTCTCACATCAACAGATGGCTCCCCATATTTGGAAATTTTTCACGTGGCCGGGAAAAGAAAATGCCAGCTCCTCACCCCAATGATATGCCTCGTGGTGCTTTTGCCTGCTTTACGTCCCATCCCAGTTAGAAAGAAACGCTTCGCCTTCGGGCCCCGCCTGGCACTTAGGGAAACGCCTTCCTGCAGCCGGCAGCGGGCGGCAGGAGGGGCACTGGGCCCAGCACAGACGGGAAGGCCTGGATGCTGGTACTGAGCGCCACTGGCAAAGCCACGTGTCCTCCTGAGCGCCCGTTTTTCTCATTGGCAGGATGGAGCTAGCGATCCCTATTCTCTCTAGGACCGAGCTGTCAGGGTCAGTGAGATGACGTAATATAATGTCTGTCACGCAGCAGGGTCAGCACGAATGGGCTCAGAAAGGACACAGATGTCAGGGCCCAGGAGTCCTAACGTTCTGTGAGTGCATGGACGGCTGGCGAGCCCGGGCCGGTTTGGTTCAGTGGATAGAGGGTTGACCTGTGGACCGAAGGGTCCCAGGTTCGCTTTCAGTCTAGGGCCGTGGTCAGCAAACTGCGGCTCGCGAGCCACATGCGGCTCTTTGGCCCCTTGAGTGTGGCTCTTCCACAAAATAATACCTGGGCGAGTCTATTTTGAAGAAGTGGCATTAGCAGAAGTTTAAGTTTAAAAAATTTGGCTCTCAAAAGAAATTTCCGTCGTTGTACTGTTGGTATTTGGCTCTGTGGACTAATGAGTTTGCCGACCACTGGTCTAGGGGAAGGTACCTTGGTTGCAGGCTTGATCCCCAGCCCTGGTTGGGGCATGTGTGGGAGGCAACCCATCAATGTCTCTCTCTCACATCGATGTTTCTCTCTCTGTCTCTCCCCCTCCCTTCCACTTTCTCTAAAAATCAATGGATGAGGATTAACATAAAAATAAATAAACCGCTGGCAGCCTTAGCTCCCTTCTGCAGGGGATTGAGATGGCCTCCGTGGGAGGGAAGGGGAACCAGGACAGGTGGCCCTGGTTTTGGTGTCAGAACAGAACGGCTGTGCGGAGACAGAGTTTGGGTAGTGACTCCCAGGCGTCCTGGGAGTCACAATGCAGTGACATCCCCCATGTCCCCGAGGCCCACCCCCACATTCAGAGTTATTTGTGAGTGGCTGTGGTTTCAGGGTCATTTTAAAACCTTTCCAGCGCTGACTTGTGCTGGCAGAACAACCAAAGTGCTAGCCAGGCCAAGCGGACAGGGCTCGGCAAAAAGCAATAGAAACCCCTCAGCAGAAGGCCGGCTGCATTTTCACGCGGGGCCATGCCCAGGCGGCGCTGACCTGAACTCTGTGGGCCCTCCTTCCCGCTAGCATTTGTTGATAGTGAAACCATTCCAATGAACGTCAAGCAGTACTCAAGCAAGGGTGTGCAGGAGAACTGGGGAGAGCTGGGGAGAGCTGGAGTGAGCTGGGGAAAAGTGGGGAGAGCTGGGGGAAATTGGGGAGAGCTGGCATAAAGAGCTGAGCAGCTGGGTGTCGGGAGGCTTAGGAAAGATTTGACAGTGGCCTCCTTCCTTCTGCCTCCTCCTACTGCTTTCAAGTCTATTCATTGATTTTCTTTTTTAATTAAAAAATTTTTTTTTGTTAATCCTCACCCGAAGTCATTTTTCCCATTGATTTCTAGAGAGCGTGGAAGGGAGGAGAGACACACACAGAGAAACATCGATGTGCGAGAGATGCATCGATTGGTTGCCTCCTGAACACACCCTGACCAGGGCCAGGGGTCGAGCCTACAACCGAGATATGTGCTCTTGGCCAGAATCAAACCCAGGACCCTTCCAGCTGTGGGCCTATGCTCTATCCACTGAGCCAAACTGGCTAGAGCTACTCATTGGTTTTCTAAGAAGAGCCTGCTGTGGGCCAGGCTAAGCGCTGGGTCAGAGTGGAGACCATGACAGGTGAGGTCCTTGACTTGATGGAAACTGTGGTCTAGCAGGAGCCAGACCAGATGAGTCACTAGGAGGGCACTGAGCATTTAGGGGCTGGGCAGCTGCTCCAGGAACGCATACCGACTGGTCTGGGCAATTGGGGCAGCTTTCTGTTAAGAGTGATATTTAAGCTGAGACTACAGGGTCAACAGGCATTGGTTAGGCAACAGGAAGGAGGGCTGGGAAGAGTGTTAAGAGCTGCCCAGGTAAAGAGAACTGCATGTGGAGGGTCCTGGTGAATACATTGCTGTGAGAGATTTTTTTGTAAATATATTGTTATTGATTTCAGAGAGGAAAGGGGATGGAGAGAGAGAGAGAAACATTAATGATGACAGATAATCATGGATTGGCTGCCTCCTGCATGCCCCAGGGCAGTGGTCGGCAAACTCATTAGTCAACAGAGCCCAATATCAATAGTACAACGACTGAAATTTCTTTTGAGAGCCAAATTTTTTACACTTAAACTTTTATAGGTAGGTGCATTGTTATTAACTTAATTAGGATACTCCTAAGCTGGCCTTTGCTAAAAACTCAAGGGGCCAAAGAGCCTCATGTGGCTCAAGAGCCGCAGTTTGCCGACCACGGCCCCAGGGGATCAAGCCCACAGCCCAGGCATGTGCCCTTACCTGGAATCAAACCTGGGACCCTTTAGTCTGCAGGCCAATGCTTTATCCACACTGAGCCAAACTAGCCAGGGCTGTGAGAGGTTTTTTAAAGTTCCATTTCGCCTCCTGCGTTTACAGATATGCAGGTGGATCTAGGTATCCGGGAAGATGTCTGAGTTCTTCGGCCTGGGGTTCCTAGGTCCCTTGCAAACCGGCATATGTGGCAAGAAGCAGCTGGACAGACAATGTCACCTCACCTCACGTGCTAGTTAATGTGTTAGAATTCTCACTCCGAAACAGGGAGAGCCTTTCTTATGCAAGCTTTTCCACGTTTGCTTTTCGACAGTCTGTACTTTCCATCATTTCAGCGCGTCATTTGAATGAAAACGTGGGTTTTATGTCACTGTAGCAGTTAAGAGCCTGTGCGGGAATCAGGCAGACCGGTTCACATCCCTGCTCCACAATTCGTTGGGGAAATGAATTCACCTCTCTAATCCTCAGTTTCTTTATCTGTAAAATGGGGGTGATAGAAGTGCCTGCCTCATAGGTTGCTGTGAGGCTTAAAGGAGGAAAAAGTCCATGTAAAGTGGTTAATTCAGTCCTGGCACATGCTGAGTACACGGTACTCGGTGGCTGTGCGGGAGAAGGGGTCAGAGACGGGCAATAGGCTGGCAGCAGCCGAACACGCCTCGGTCAGGAGAATCCAGGTCTCGGTGGGTTTCTATCATTGATGTTTCTCTCTCTCTCTTTCCCTCTCCCTTTCTCTCTGAAATCAATAAAAAATGTTTAAAAAAAATAAAAATAAGTAAAAAGTCTTGTCTTCAAAGTAAAACTGTGGTGCTGGCCCAGGCTCCACCTTCAAGGCTGACAGACCCACCGTCCAGCTGCTGGGAACATGGGGGGGCTCTCACCCTATTCCTCACTGGGACTGCCTCACCCAAGGCCGCTCCTCTCGCCGGGATGACCTGCTGTGGGGAAGAAAGGCCTGGCCTCCTGGCCCCATCTGGGGTAACTCTGAAGAGTCTGATGGGATCAGATGAGGCCTCAGTTGCAGCCACAGCAGGCCCAGCTTCTCCCCATCCAAGCCCATCGTTCTCATCTTCTTACAGGATGTCTCCCCATCGAAGTCTGGCTAATGGGTGGATGCAGACCAGCAAGCGGGCAGCTACTACAATGGTTGCCGGGGCTACGAATGGGGGCAGCACAGGTGCTGTGGGTGTACCTGATGGGCACCTAATCCAGAGTTGGGGGCGTCCAGGAGGCTTCCCAGAAGAGGTCATCTGAAATGACATAGACACAGGATATGGCTGGGGCGGGGAGGATGATTTTTGACCTCCAGCTTGTCCTAAATGGGAGAGGAAAGACCAAGGTCTTCATCAAGGTCAGACAGATGGCCGCAGGGGGGGCAGCGGGCAGAGGGCAGGGGCCAGGGGGAGATCCTGTGCAGCCTCTGCTCCTCCAGGCTTCTCGGATCTCCGCCCAGAGCCCACGTGAACAGGGCCCCTGGTTTTTAACTTCCGGACACCACCCGCCCATACGCATGCCCCAGGGCAGGGAGAAGGGATCTACTTTTGGGGATTCAGTTTTCCTGCTCTAAACCCTCACCCCACCCTAAGTGAGGTTGCGCTCAGAGATTAGAAACTCATTTCCTTGTAGGAAATGAAGAGCTATTGCCAGGACTGCCCAGCCGGGAAAATACAAACAAGATGCCTGGTGCTGCGGCTGCTGCTCTCCCAACGCAGGGCCTCCGGGAAGGCAGAGAGATGGGCTGCTGTCCCAGCCACTCCCGGTCGTTGTTTCCAACTGGGCTTCATCCGAGTGGGGGAAGTCCCTGGCCGTGGTCACACCCGCAGCCACGAAATGTCCTGGCTCCCATGGCTGTCGTTGCCCCCATTGGAAGGGGCACAGAGACATGGCATCGACATGGAGGGGGCTCTGGTCCCTAAGACCAGCCTCGCCACCAGTCTCGGGTGAGTCTGTTGACCCCTTTGGGCCCTGGTCTCTTTCTCTGTGCAATGGCAGGTACAGAGTTGGGCTTCTGGGCTTCCAAGAGTTCTTCCACCTAGTCCTGATCTCTGAGGAAGGGAACGGAAACGTTCACCAATGGGGCTGACTCTCACAGCCCAGAGGCTGAGCTCTCGAACCCTCCAGTCCAATTTCTACTCCTCTTTCTCTGAGGAGAGGGAGGGCCCAAGGAAATCAGTGCGATGTCTCTTCAAAGCCACACGGGTGCATCCCTCAGGCCTGCAGGTCCAGGTGAAGGTGGTGAGAAGGCAGGTTTTTCCGTGCAGGCTCGGAAGCCAACTTGGACCATCTCCTACCTGGTTCCTCTTGCCTGGACTCCTCTCTCCCCATTCTCAGCACCACGAGCACCCTTTGCACCAACATTGGCCCCACGCTTTATGCCAGATGAACTGTCCCAAAATGTAGGTAACAGGTGCCCTTAATGGGGTCTGGAACTTCTTCATCAGCCCTGATATTTTTTTTTTCCTGATCAGCCCCAATCTTAACTTTAGGAATGACTGCACTAAATGAACATTAATATTTATTGAGTAGCTACTAACCACAAAGCTCTGTACCAGAGACCGTGGGGCCAGCAAAGATTAGGAAACAGTCCGTACTCTGAGTAGGGGCATAGGGAACTCTGAGAGTGTTTTCCCTTGCCCTTCACTGTATACCCATTGCCAACTATCAATCCCTCGGTGTTTCTCCCTCTGCTGGGGCCATCCAGGTGGCCACCTTTTCCAGGATGGCTGGGTAGCTCAGCCAGGACAAGGGTCCCTCAGACAGGTGCTCCCAGGCCAGGATGCATACTTCTACAGATGGTAACTGACAGCCATTATAGCTACGAGCAACTGGGAACATGTTCTATTGTCAGGGAAGAAGGTCCTTTTTGAAAGAGCGAGACAGCGTCCGGAAGGACTAACATGAGAGGTGTATTCGTTATCCTTTGCTATATAGCAAGTGACTATAAACTTATGGCTTAAAGCAACACACATTTATTATCTCACTAGAGGCCCTGTGCACGAAAATGCGTAGACTCGGGGAGTGGGGAGAGCGTCCCCCAGCCCGGCCTGTGCTTTCTCACAGTCCAGGAGTCCTCAGGGAATGTCTGACTGATGGCTTAGGCCCGCCCCCTAAATGTGAGGTGACATTGTCTGTCCAGCTGCTTCTTGCCGCATATGCTGGTTTGCAAGGGACCTAGGAACCCCAGCCTACAGCCGGCCCGGACTACAGATCACAGTGAGGCAATGATTTATTGGTTCCTATATATGGATGCTCAATGCTCTCTTACTTACAGTGTCTCCTACTTAATGACATCGCCTTAACCACAAGCTTTTCCACAGCTCAGGTCTGTGTCTCCTGGGGCAAGTTATTCCATTTCCGTCCCACCTGTGAAATGTAGGCCATGTCCTCTGCCGGCCGGACCATGTGGAGGGCCCGAAGGGACAATGGCTGTAAGCACTCGGCACGGGGCCTGACACATGGGGACACTCAGTCAGCGGGACCGATGACCATCCCAAGGGTTGGAGTTTTCCTATGCCCGGTGAGCTGATGATCCACTGCCAGCTGGCATTGCCATGTGTTGGCAGACAGTGGTTGTTAAATTTCTGAGTTTAAAAATCACCATGGAGCCCGGCCAGTGTGGCTCAGTGGTTGAGTGTCAACCTATGAACCAGGAGGCCACGGTTCAATTCCCAGTCAGGGCACACGCCCAGGTTACAGGCTTGATCCCCAGTGTGGGGCATGCAGGAGGCAGCCGATCGATGATTCTCTCTCATCATTGATGTTTCTATTTCTCTCTCTCCCTTTCCCTTCCTCTCTGAAATCAATAAAAAAAATCTTTTTTTAAAAAGAATCACCGTGGCCCTAACCAGTTTGGCTCAGTGAATAGAGCATCATCCCACAGACTGAAGGGTCCCGGGTTCGATTCTGGTCAAGGGCACGTACCTTGGTTGCGAGCTCAAACCCCAGTGGGGAGTGGGGGAGTGCAGGAGGCAGCTGATTGATGTTTCTCTCTCATTGATGTTTCTATCTCTCTAGCCCTCTCTCTAAAAAAGCCAAAAAATATTTATTTAATAAAAGAATCACCACGGAAACTTTTTAAAAACACAGATTTCTGTGTCCCCCAAACCTACCTACGCAGACACCCCCAGGACCGAATGGGGCTGGGGAATTTGCATTTTTAGAAGTTTCAGTTTTGGAATCAATGCCTCTTAAATCCAACCCCTCCCCTTCCCCTCCTAACCCCCGCACCCCCCTTTCTGTTTTCCAAAGCTGGTGCTAGGGAGAGGAGGTGCAGGGCTCCAAAACCCCCAGGACCAGCCTTCCTTCTCTCCTCTCCAGGGCTGAGTGCTCCCCAGCCAGCCCTGCCTGTCAGGCTGTGGGGGGTCCCTTCTGAGCGAGGCAGCTGCTGGAGCGTTCCGATGAAAGGCCAGACAGACAGGAGGTCAGAGTTCACACAAGATGCTCCGCCTTCTGTTTCACTTACAAGTGGCAGTCACCTCATTAAACCCAGTTCGCAACCCGCACCCCCAACCCACAGCCCACCCCACACAATCCCAGGCCGGCCCCTCCTCCCTGCAGCCTGGCCAGGCGTCCAACCA
The DNA here is from genome assembly GCA_025583905.1 of Ia io. Classification (NCBI taxonomy): domain Eukaryota; kingdom Metazoa; phylum Chordata; class Mammalia; order Chiroptera; family Vespertilionidae; genus Ia; species Ia io. The sequence goes on along the minus strand of JAJQQW010000023.1, from coordinate 14,305,807 downwards.
GACACTCAGCTGGAGAGCAAGGCAGATGGGCGACGTCCCGGAGGTGCCCACCCGCACCCCTTTGGCAAGTCCAGACCCCAAGCTGCCCAGCGCCTGGTGGGACAGTGTGCTCCACAGAGATGGTTAAATGCAGGCATCACACATGCATCCACCTGCCGCTGCAGCCGCAAGAGCACAGCTGGGCGGGGAGATGGTGCTGATGCTGCTAGGCCGTGTCCTGAGAAGAGGGAGGCGTCCTGAGAAGTGGGGGGCGTGCAGGAGGCAATGCAGAGAGCTGCTGTGTGCCCTGGCAGACCTGTTCCCTCTCTGATCTCCTCTGTAAAGGGCAGGCTACTGAGATGATCCAACGAGGTCGGCCATATGAAATCCCAAGTTTCATGACCACACACAGTAGATTTTCAGCAAACGGGCCTTCCCTGAACCCACAGAGGGCAGAGTCTAATGGGGACATACACACCACACCGTTAATTTTTTTTAAAATTGATTTCAGAGAGAGGAAGGGAGAGGGAGAGATAGAAACATCAATGATGAGAAACATTGATCAGCTGCCTCCTGCCCACCTCCTACTGGGGATCCAGCCCACAACCTGGGCATGTGTCCTGACCGGGAATCAAACCCTGACCTCCTGGTTCACAAGCCGATGCTCAACCACTGAGCCACACTGGCCTGGCAGTTAACTTCATTTCTGATGGCTGCATCAGGGGGATCCCAGGCAGTCAGACCATGTAGAAGGACCTAGAGTCATGTAAGGATGGGGCGGGGCGGGGGGGGGGGGTGACTTCCAGAGATAGGATGTTCAAACCGAGACGTGAAGGAGGGGCTTTAGCCAAGCAATTGGGGTGCAGAGGGACGCCAGAGGGAAGGTGAGTGAGGTCTTGAGTAGGGACAGAGCCAGGCCACGGTCTGGGGAGAAGGAAAATGGAGTGAGGAGTGAGTGAAGGGAGCCGGTGCGGGCCTGAAGGAGGTGAGCTGGAGGCCCCTCCGACAGTAGAGCAGTGGGGAGGAGTAGGGTGCAGGGGGGGTGGGCGCGGGTCTGGGGACATTTGCAGAGCCAGCCTTTGTTCTTAGATTGTTTACTTGGTGGGGAGCAGGTGGGGATTATCACTAAAGGCTCCGCCCCCCTCCCCACCACCACCACAGAGCCCCAGGTTCGGGTACCAGGGAGGAGAGCAGCATTCCCACTGCCCCTCTGGGAAGGTGTCGGGCTGGGACCCTGAGACAGGGGCCTCTCCCGGGGAAAGGGGCAGCATAGAGGATGCACAGCATAGAGGATGCGCAGAAGCTGCCACCCAGAGGAGAGCAGGGGCATGGACACGGGGAAGGCAGACTCAGGACTGAGAGGATGGGGAGGGGAAAGGGCAGAGAGAGCGCGACGGGGTCGAGTGGGGGTGGGGTTACAGCCTAAGCAGAAAGGAAAAGGCACGAGAAAACAGCAGAGGGCTGGACACGTATGAACCCAGAGAGACACGCTGAGACAGAGACAGGGCGAGAGAGTGAGAAAGAGAGGCCACAGAAATGGCCACAGACGCAGATGGCCAGCAGCGGTGGCATTTGGGAGCGTGACTCAGGAGAATGCCTGGCCCGGATCCCGGGGGCAGGTCAGGCGAGTGCCTGTCAGCAAACGCCTTCCTCTCCCATTTCCCCACCAGGGCCCGAGGCAGCTCCGTGCCTCCCATCCTCCCGGTGAGGTTCCAGCTGCACCTTGGGGCAACAGAGAGACCCTCCAGGGCCTTCCTCCCAGGCCTGCCGGGGACACAGCAGGGCTGAGTGGGAACTTAGGCTCAAGAGAAGCTCAAGGTGGGAATTTCTGGATGTTGGACACTGAGCGGTGGTTCGCCTGCTGCTGCGACTGTGGCTATAAAACGCCCAGTTCGGGGAAACACACCCTTTAGTCTCCAGCCGACAGGCTGATCCAGGGGCCTTGGGCTCCTGGTCCCCACAGTCCTGACCTGCCCCCAGGATCCGGGCCATGCATTCTCGGCTCTACGGCCCTGCTGGGCTGCATGGCTTCCTCTCCCGCTCCCTGGCCTGCAGGTTGGATCAAGCTCTCGCTCCCTCTTCCAGCTGCCCCTCCCGTCCCAAGCTCTGAGCTCCAGGTACACCCGGCCACCTGTGGACCTGCGGGTGGACCTGCCACTCTTACTTCGGGCAGGGGGTCCTTCCCTTCCTTCCCCCTGGCGGCACCCCACTCAGGCCCCTCGTGGCCTCTTCCTCCTGGCCTCACATCGCCTGTTCACGTCTGAGACATGGGCTCGAGGTGGGGGTGCAGCCTCGCCTGCAGCCGCCACGCCCAGCGCGGAGCCTAGTCCTGTAGGCGTTGGCGCATGGATGGTGGGCGAACGAGGAGACACAGCCCCTTAGACGCCACAGCTCAGCAGCTGCTCGTGTCTTGCTCACTAGATTGCATGCCCCCCGGTGCAGGGACTGTATCTCGGCTCCTGATGCCTCTGTCGCGCCTCCCACACTTGTTGACATGAAGACTGTGTCCCCCGGGCACTTGCCTGAATTCTCTGAGGTGCCCCCAGGACCCCGGGCTCCTGGGGGCCAGGCAGGCGCCAGGTCCACCTGGGGCCTCATCCCTTTGCAGGACCGCAAGGTCAGAGATGCCCCCTCCTGGACCTCAGGCCCTGGCCTGGCACCCCTCCTGGGTGACTTCAGGACGGGCCGGAGGAAGGTGGAATCGGAGACTGGTGATGAGGGCCCCTCTCTTTGAAAATTCCTGCGGTGATGAGGGGAGGCAGAGAGCCATGCACATGTGTGCTTCCCACTGAGACGAACCCCGCACACCATCCAGCGAGGGGCCATTGGCAGCTGTGGCCTGTCACCCACCCTGTCCCCTGCCCACCCGCAGTGGCAGTTACCAGGGCCTCGAACCTTGGTCCCCAGCGCTTCTCAGGAGACAGAAACCCGAGCGCCCCGTGAGGCCGCTGCTTGATGGGGGTCGGCAGGCCAGGCCCCACCCCCACCCCTTACCTCCCGCAGGACTTGGCTGGGGACCCCGAGGTGTTTGCTGTCCTCTCTAGCTGCGCTCAGCTCCCACCACTGCCAGGATCCCTCCCAAGCTGGGCGGAAAGGGCCCTGGGTGCCGCCTGGGCATCCTACCCATGAAAACATCTCCCACCCGTTCGCACCTGCCTGCCTCAGCCTCTGGCACCTGGCAGATGGTTGGCACCTGCCCCACAGAGGCTGGGAGGGCGGGGAGGACGGGACCAGGACCAAGACAGCTGGTGTCTCCTTAAAGTTCACCCCTGTCCCAGGACAGCTCTCCAGAGAAGCTCAGTGTCTGGCCCTGAGGGAGGGCGAGGGGGGAGAGGGGAGAGCAGGTTGGAGGGGGGTGTCTCAATGTTCAAAGTCCAAGTGTGGGGGGGGCAGGACAGGGACAGAGCCCCCGCCAGGAAGCAGCTCGGGCCAGCGCTGGTCAGGGGCACACAAAGGCTGCTGTGTCCCAGCTGTCCCCTCCCAGCAGGCCCTGCGCCCCCCTGTTCAGTGCTGTCTGCCCAGGTGTCCTGGCTGCCCGCGTGCCAGCGATGCTGGGACAGGACGCCAGCACTGACAGCTCTCTCTCAGCCCCCCGGGCCTCGCTCCTGCCGGAGGTGAAGACAGCTTAATTCCCTGGCCCAGACACGGGGCGCTTGCCCGATCGGCTGGGGGCCACCGCCGACCCCTCCCTCCCAAACCGTGGGCGAGGGGGAACAAAGCTGCCGGTGTCCCCCAGGCCCAGGGCTCTCCCTCCGCTCTCCTTCCTGCTCACCCCCTGCCCCAGCCCCTGCATCGAATAGCAGCCGCACTGTGGCCGCTAAATTGCCCCGGATGAGTGACGCAGGTGCTGAGTGAACCTGCTTGGGTTGACAGAGCCACCTCAGCCCTCCAATTTGGGGACAGGGAAAGGAATTGATGCCAGATCTTGGGGTGCCCTTAGCCCTGGAACCAAAGAATCCTGGCTTCATGGCCGCACCTTCAAACCAGCCCACGCTCCTCAGGGGAGCAGGCCCCTCGGGGCTGCTCAATGCTGCCTCCATAGCTGCTCAGCTCCAGGCCAGGCCACGTCTCTCCCCCCACGTCCTGGGCTCCAGCGCCATCCCTCGTGCACAAGCCAGTCTGGGGAGTACCTGCCTTCCCACCCTGCTCTCAGGGCGATCTCCTGGGCGACCTTGGGAGTTCCTCAAGGTCACTCCTGGGCCTCTAGCCACTCAGGCATTGCCCCGAAACTCCCAGTACGGCCACCACACATCCAGCTGGGAACTCCAGGCTGACAGGCGTTCCACCCGACCCTTCCCGTGCCCACTTCACCCTCAACTGCAGCGAGGATACCATAGTCAGGGCCGTTCTTCATTCCTGGGGACGCTGGAAAAACGGCCTCAAGGCCCAAAGAGCCCAACCTGAGACCCGCCTCCTCTCCAGAGAAATCGGGGGAATCTGGGACGGCACCTGACATGGGCAGCGCCCTCACGTGAGGGATAAGGATGTGCGCTCGGACCTCAGCCCTGCCCTTCCGAGCTGAGGGCCGCCAGGCACATTGCGGAACCCTCCTTCCCTGGGCACAGCCACGAGGTATGGCTGTGCCCAGGGTCCTCCTTGGGAGTGGCTGCTCTGGCCACTCACCCCACGGTGGGGCCCGGTCCGGTGCCGGGCAGACAGCAAGGCCCGATGCTCAGGGCTCTTCGGGGAGGCTCTGCCTCCAACCACAGGCAAGATGCCTGCACTGGATCCGAACATTGAGCTCCCGCACCGCCTTCTCTGAGAGGCCGATGGGACTACGCAAGCGGCTGAGGGTGTCAGCCCTTCTCCCAAGTAAGTCACCTCAGCACAGTCAGACTCAGGGCCTCTAGTGAGCGGGGTCTCAGACATGGTCTTGGCATGTTGCCTCATCTCAACCTTTATTATTTTTTAAAAATATTTTTTATTGATTTCAGAGAGGAAGGGAGAAGGAAGGAGAGATAGAAACATCAATGAAGAGAGAGAATCACGATTGGCTGCCTTCTGCACATCCCCCAGTGGGGACCGAGCCATGTGCTACCCGGGCATGTGCCCTGACTGACCGGGAATCAAACCATGGTCTTCTGGTTCATAGGTCAAGGCTCAACCACTGAGCCACGCCAGCCAGGCTCATCCCAAACATTTACAGGCGAGGACTCCGAGGCCCAGAGACTGGGGCACAGCCGGCTAGCCAGCAGCAGAATGAACACACAACCTTCCTCTGCAAGGTGCTCCCCTCTGTGAGGTGCTCCCCTCTGTGAGATGTTCCCCTCTGTGGGGTGCTCCCCTCTGTGAGATGTTCCCCTCTGTGGGGTGCTCCCCTCTGTGAGGTGCTCTCCTCTGTGAGATGCCTCCCCTCTGTGAGATGTTCCAGGCACACACCTCGCCCTCCTTTCAGGGCCGCGGTGTGATCTGGGACGGCTGCACGAGGACACCTGGGCCACATGGCGGGGGGGTGGGAGGGGGGTGGAGGTAACAGAAAGGCTGCAAAGATAGCCAGGCTTGGGTCACAACCTAGTTCTGCTGCCAGGAGGTTCCTGGAACCCCAGGGCAGGAGGGGGAAGGGAAGGGTCAGCTTTGGGTATGCTCAGAGGCCCTCTGTCCTGCCCTGTCTTTCCCTCTTTGCCTTTCCTTCCCTAGGTCAGAAAAGGGGGTGGAGTGGGGGTGGGGGGAGACAGGGGAAATCTGGTTTATAACTCCAGAAAAAGAAAACCAAACAGGGCAACTTCTGGAAAGTTCTGTAATTTTAGACAGGAAAAAGGCCAGACTCCCGGCTGGGCCAGGATGGGCTGGCAGCCTCTCAGGCCTGGCTGAAGGAGGTCCTGGTGTGTGTGTGTGTGTGTGTGTGTGTGTGTGTGTGTGTGTGTGTGTGTGTGTGTGTGTGTGTCCCCATCCGTCCTCGCCCTCCATCTCTTCTCCCTCCACCAGCAAGGTTGCAACCCCAGGAGATGCTGGGCTCCTTGCTGTGAGTCCTTGGCAGCTGCCTGTTAGCAGCGAAGGCAGAGAGCCCTCGACCTCCACGGCCCCTCCCCACACTGAGATCCCTGATTGCACAGGGACAATGATCCTGACTCTCAGATCTGGGAGTCTCACGAATGAAGTAATTACCGCACACCCCTTAGAATGAAGTCGATGGTTTGGCCCCCGCCCCAGGGTCTCTCTTGCCAGCACCCCTGGTGCCACCCCCCACCATGTCCCTCATTCCCCCTCCAAAGAAGTGTGTGAGCGGGTGATGGGGCCACATTCAGCACACAGGCTGGAGGTTGGGACAAGGGCCCAGAGCAGCCTGGTTGTGGAGGATGGGGGGAGATCAGAGGCCCCAGGAAGGGGCAGGGACAGAGGGGAGAGGACAGGCTGGCGTCTTTGCTCCTGGAAGTCTGTGATGGGAGAGGAGATTGTCTGGGCAACCCTCCCCCTGGCCCTCACCTCCTGCTCCCTCGCCGCTGCCAATCTCTACTCACATCAAAGTGGGGACCTGCTCCCCGTGCTCTGCTGCCTGAATGGGTCCAGGCCATCACTCCTGGCTCCTGGAAGCTGCTGATGGACAGATGGGAACAGCTCCCAAGTGCTGAAAGACAGGCTAGCAGAGCCTCCTCGCTCAGCGCTGGCCTGGCCTGGATCTCTGTGTGGGGGAGGCTGCCCCACCTGCTGCCCGCCCCTTCCCTGCCCCCACCCTCACAGCTCCCAGGGCAGGCTGGGTAGTTGTGTCAGGAGAGGGTGTGTGCAGTTAGCTGTGTCACTAGGGTTCAGAGGCCCACACATGCGGTGGGAGGTGGGTGAGAGGTGAGGGTCTGAGGACGCCTAAATCCTCGGCAGAAAGGCTGTGGGAGCGGCAGAGTTCTGCGGGAGGAAGGGCGAGCCTGCCCTGGGTGAGCACCATCCAAGAGGGACGGAGAAGAAGGGCAGGGCGCCAGCAGATGCACGTTTGCTGCAACTATACCATGTTATCGTGGCTTCCAAACTTGTCACCCTTATCTTCCCTCCATTATTTATTCAGTAACATTTTGACCTGTAAATTAGCCAAAATGACTTACAACTATCAATCAGTGCTTCTGACCAACAGAGGAATGGACATTTTTACTACACTGAGCCCAAGTAAAACCAGCCCAGAGCTAAGAACTCTGGGCATTTTAGCGAAGCTGTGGTAGGTAAATGCATCTGTCCATGAGGGTTTTTGATAGTTGAGAGCGGCCTGATTAGGCGTCCACATTCCTATCGTGAACGTGTAGTGCTTTTACCGCTGAGCATTTGTGAATCACATTCTATTTCAAATCCACTCGGCTGGGGAGTCCAAACCACAACCGGGAAGCCCTCCTATCTCATTCCACCAGAGCACAGAAAACGACAGGTTTTCTACTAAAAAAAGTAGAGACCGAAACTGACATCGCTGGGGTCGCGGGAGTCGGGGTCATGAGGAGGTTCTTAGAGAAAGACAGCACCATCCTTTTGTGGAGGATACCCTATACTTGATTAAACCTGGTCCCACTTAGAGCAGCTCCCCAAGGGGATCAAACCTAGGAGGCTCCTGCCATCTCGTGGCCAGACCAGGAACTACCATTATTTCTTGTTTTGCTTCATTCACATCAATACTGCAAAACTAAAATGTGCCCTATGAAATTATATTCGACCCAGCACAACCCTAAAAATTGTCAGCTTGCCCTAGCTGGTTTGGCTCAGAGGATAGAGTGTCTGCGGACTGAAGGGTCCCAGGTTCGATTCTGGTCAAGGGCATGTGCCAGGGTTGTGGGCTCGGTCCCTAGAGTGGGGCACGCAGGAGGCAGCCTATCAATGATTCTCTCTCATCATTGAGGTTTCTCTTTCTCTCTCTCCCTCTCTGAAATCAATAAAAATTTATTTTTTTAAAAATGTCAGCTTACCAAAAAACTTCATGGGGGAAAGAATAAACTTTTCAACAATTGGTACTGGAACAGCTAGACCCACATGCAAACTTGAACCCTTACATCATACACTGAAATGATATTAAACTGGATGGTAGACCTAAATGTAAAGCTAAAACTAGAAAACTACTAGGACAAAATATAGGAGGAAATCTCCAAGATTTTGGATTATGCAATGTTTTCTTAGGTATGACACCAGAAGCATAACCCACAAAAAGGAAAAAACAAATTAAACTACATCAAAATTTAAAACTTTCATGTTGCAGATAATGTAATCAGGAAAGCGAGAAGACAGCTCACAGAAGGTAAGAAGATATTCGCAAGTACCGGTAATATATCTGGTTAAGGGACTGGTGTTCAGAATATATAAAGAAATCTTACTACTTAATAATAAACAGGCAAATAATTTTTAAAAATGGGCAAAAGAGTTGAATAGATATTTCTTCCAACAAAATAGGGCATTATGCTACGTGAAATAAGTCAGAGAAAGACAAATATATCCTAGGAACTCACTTATTATATGGAATCTAAAAACAAAACAAAAAGCCCGGCTGGCTGGCATAGCTCAGTGGTTGAGCGTCCACCTGTGAACCAGGAGGTCACATTCAATTACCTGTCAGGGAACATGCCACGGTTGCGGGCTCAATCCCCAGTGTGGGGCATGCAGGAGGCAGCCGATCAATGATTCTCTCATCATTGAGGTTACTATCTCTCTCTCTCCTTCTCCCTTCCTCTCTGAAATCAATAAAAATATATTAAAAAAAAAACAAAAAACAAAAAACAAAACCTAGCTCATAGATACAGAAAGCAGATTGCTGGGTTGTGGGGGTGAGGGTTGGGCAAAATGGGTGAAAGTGTCCAAAAGTACAAACGGCCTGTTATAAAATAAGTAAGACATGGGGATATAATGTACATCATGACGATTATAATTGATAATACTGTATTTATTGCATATTTTAAAGTTGCTAAGAGAATGAATCTTACAAGTTCTCATTATGAGAACAAACATTTTAACTGTATGGTGATGGATGTTAACTTATGTGGTGATCATTTCACAACATAGACAAATATTGAATTATTATGTTGTACACCTGTAACTAATATGTTTTATGTCAATTATCCCTCAATGTAATAAAAACATAATGAGAAAGCACTTCACATCCACCAAGATGGCTATAATCAGAAAGATGGGTGATAGCAAGTGTTGATGATAAACTGAACTGTGATGCATTGTTGCTGGTAGGGAAAATAGTGCAACCGCTTTGGAAAAATCTGGAATTCTACAGTTAAGCAGAATTATTGTATGACTAAGAGTTACCATATGGCCCAGAAATTGCACTCCTAGGAGTGTACTCAAGAGAAATGAAAATATGCGTGTACATAAAAATTTATATAAGGCCCAGCTGGCGTGGCTCAGTGATTGAGTGTCAACCCATGAACTAGGTCACAGTTCGATTCTGGGTCAGGGCACATGCCTGGGTTGTGGGCTCGATCCCCAGTGTGGGGCATGTAGGAGGCAGCTCATTAATGTCTCTCTCTCTCATCATTGATGTTTCTCTCTCTCTGAAATCAATAAAAATATATTTTTTAATTGCTTTACTTAGCAACATACAGGGAGTTGCTATATAAACATCTGGATTTCCTGACTCTGAAAATAATTATAACAGCTGTTCCCACACAGCCACACCCAGATGGAGCCATCAAATGCCCTCTTCAGACAGCGTGTGTGCCCTCACCACGTGTACACCTGCCCGCGCCACTCCTTCCTGTTATCTGCCTGCGTTTCTATTCACTTTCCTGCTGTCACACACCCGTCTCGGGCCCCACGACCACAGGTGAAGCATGGCTCATAGCAGGCGTCCTCAAACTATGGCCCGCGGGCCACATGCGGGTGTTTTTGCCGTTTTGTTTTTTTACTTCAAAATAAGGTATGTGCAGTGTGCATAGGAATTTGTTCATAGTTTTTTTTAAACTATAGTCCGGCCCTCCAACGGTCTGAGGGACAGTGAACTGGCCCCCTGTTTAAAAAGTTTGAGGACCCCTGGCTCACAGGCTGGAGCTGGAGGGAATCCCTGAATTGTGTGTCTACAAAACCTGAGACAGAAAACGAAGCAGCGGGGCTTGTTCATGGTCCCGCAGCTCCACGAAGGCAGTGACGGGCTGCTTCTGAAGTTCTCGTCCGTCAGTGCCAACCACGCGCCTCCCAACCACAGGAGCCTTCCTGGTGGACCAAGAACTTTATTGCTGGGTGACAAGTGCCTGCTCACAGGTTCTGTGCTGCAGTTCTCCGTGTCCTATCACTGACCCCCACCTGCCTGGTCCTGGGCTCTCTTCCATTTTGGCAAGATGACCCCGAGGCAGGGAGACTTCCCACGGGCTTTCCCAGAATGTGGCCCAGTATCAGAAAACACACTTCAGTTTCCAGTAAAAGCCCTGAGCAGCTGGGGTCCTTCAACTCCTCGCTTGGCTCTTCTGGAGTCTGTCCCACGGGAGAAGTTAGCCGCATGCATTCAACAAAGGGAAGAATTCCAGGCCAGTGCACACTGTCCAGCCGTCTCCCGAGCTCCCAGGGGCCCGGCCATCTCCCCTGAGCTCCCAGGGGCCCGGCCATCTCCCCTGAGCTCCGAGGGGCTCAGCTTTGTCACTCTTCTGGATCCTGACTCGGCAGCTCTAGGCCCAGGCGGCTCACAGAGCGTACAAAGTAGCGAGGAAGCCTGCAGACCAGGTTGAGCTCCTCCTTCCTGGACCCCAGGGCAGGCAGGACGAGCTGGCGGGCATGCAGGTGCAGAGGGAGGTGGCGGGCCTTCGACTGTGGCAGCCCCAGCTTCCGCAGAGTGCCGACAGACAGCTTCTGCACAAAGAACAGACGCCTTGTGAGAGCGGCGCCAGCCACAGTGCGCCCTTGACCAAATGCACGTCAGAAGCCTGGCATGGAGGCTCCGGACATGAGCACCCCTGGGAGAGGCAGCATGGCAGCCTCCCGCAGAAGCACGAACAGGAAGGGCTCGGGACCCAGGTGGGAGCACCCCGCCACAGCAGGGAGGCCCGAGTGGCCAGTTCTCTGCCCTCCAAGGAATGGGCTGGGGCACCAGGACCGGAAGTGCCCAGCACGGCTCTTCAGCAGCATGAACGGTGACTATGAGCCTTCAGAGAGCCTCCTTTCCCCACAGCCTCCTAACAAAACGGGAGACCTGCCCGGCCGGCGTGGCTCAGTGGTTGAGCGTTGACCTATGAACCAAGAGGTCACGGTCAGATTCCCGGTCGGGGCATATGACCGGGTTGCAAGCTTGATCTCCAGTGTGGGGCGTGTAGGAGGCAGCCAATTGATGATTCTCTCTCATCACTGATGTTTCTCTCTCTCTCCCCCTCTTCCTTCCTCTCTGAAAGCAATAAAAAAAAATATATATATATATTTAAAAAACCCCAAAGTATGCGACCAATCACGCAGCAGAAAGGTTTGCTGAGGTCCTGCAGGGGCATGAGGGCAGCAGCGGGCTGCTCCTGTTCTCCCTACGCTGGTAACTGGTGCTGCCGCGTCTGACGCCCCTGGGTACGTCCTGCTGTGACTCACTAGGGCAGTGGTCGGCAAACTGCAGCATGTGGCTCGCCACGGTTTGCCGACCACTGTCATATACTACCCCTTACCTCTCTGCACACAATATGCCACAATTGCCTAATCCTCACAGCTTCCAACTACACGGTAACATTTAGTCTAGCAGTGGCCGGCAAACTCATTAGTCAACAGAGCGGCAAACCGCGGCTCGCGAGCCGCAGTTTGCCAACCACTGCACTAGGGGCTCGCATGGGGAGGCCCAAGTTCTGCCCCACAGTCAGCTGCATTTCAGGTCAAACCCATGTTACCTGAGGGGCCAACTTATTCCAGTCTGAGTACTTGTGATCACCAAGGATTGGGCAATCCAATCCAAAAGACAGGTGAACGCGAAGCTGGTGTTTTACTCCTTTAAGAAAAAGAGAGAGAAGACTTATGGGTGGCTACAGAACAGTGTCACCAGCGGCATCTGCTTCTAATCCATTAACTCAAAGCATAGTAAGCTGGCAAAGCCCCAACTACTAGCACATTCAAGTATGAAGAACAATATAACAACCTAGAAGCTATTAGGGAGTAAACATTATAAATACTGTTACACCCCCATCTCCCCTCCCCGTCACCGTCCCCTCTCCGCCACAGTTAACCATTAGCATCAACCTGGTGTCTACTTCTGCCACGCTGGGTTTTCAAAAAACAATTTTATTATATAACACAATAGTACTGTTTTACATTTTTTTACATTAATTTTTTATTGTGGCAAAATATATATAACATAAAAGTTACCATTTGAACCCTTTTAAGTGTACAGTATAGTGGCCATAAGTACATTCATACTGTTGTGCAACCAGCACTACCATCCATCTCAGAAATTTTGCATCGTCCTGAACTATAACTGTACCCATTAAACACCAGCTCCCCGCGCTAGCTGGTTTGGCTCAGTGGATGGAGCGTCGGCCTGCGGACTCAAGGGTCCTGGATTCGATTCCAGTCAGGGGCATATGCAATGGGTTGCGGGCTCGATCCCCAGTGGGGGGCGTGCAGGAGGCAGCCGATCAATGATTCTCTCTCATCATTGATGTTTCTATTTCTCTCTCCCTCTCCCTTTCTCTCTGAAATTAATAAAAATATATTAAAAATAAAAAAGAAATGTTTTATTAAAAAAAAAATAGCTCCCCATCTCCTTCCCCCTCTAGCCCCTGGGACCACCAGGCCTCTATCAGGTCGACTCTAGGCATCTCATATCACTGGACTCATACAATATTTGCCCTTTTGTGTCTGGCTTACTTCACTCAGCATAATGCCCTCAAGGTCCCTCCTTGTTGCAGCACGTGTCAGAATTCCCTCCCTTTTTAAGGCTGTATAATATTCCACTGTGTGGATATACCACATTGCTCATCCATTCATCTGTCAGTGGACATCTGGGATGTTTTCATTTTGGCTATTGTGAATAGTGCTGCTAGGAACATTGGTGTGCAAGCATCTTTTTGAATCCCTGCTTTCAATTCTTTTGGATGTATACCCAGGGGTAGAATTGCTGGATCACATGGTAATTCTATGCTTAATTTTTTTGAGAAACCACTTGGCACTATTTTAAATAAGTATAAACAAACTATATCTTCCTGCTACCTACTGTTTCTTTTTGTTGTTTTTTTATATATACCTTTATTGGTTTCCGAGAGGAAGGGAGAGGGAGAGATAGAAACATCAATGAAAGAAAATCACTGATCGGCTGCCTCCTGCATGCCCCACACTGGGTATCGAGCCCGCAACCCAGGCATGTGCCCTTGACCGGCAATCGAACTCTGATCTCCTGATTCACAGGTTGACGCTCAACCACTGAGCCACGCTGGCCAGACAGCTACCTACTGTTTTTAACTATTCTCCCTCCTGGAGCTCCCAGCCTCTCCCACGAGTCAGCTAAAATTCCGCCCCCACCATACCAGCTGCTCAGAAGGGCAGAGCCCAGCAGACTGGGCACCCTGCGGGACAGTGGCGCCTCCCACCGTGGAGTGGCAGCACCCTCACCAGTGATAGGATGGAGCTCCAAGAGGGCGGAGGAGACGGTACTGCTCAGCACCTGGTACTCAGTCACAGCCACGTGCGCGCTCCGGTGGGCCCGCACTCTCACCATCTTCCCATTGCTCATGCGGTAGCTCGGGGACAGCGTCATCTGAAGCCAAAGAAATCCAGAGGTGATTCCAACGGACAAGCAGAAAACCTGTCCCCCCCCCGGGAGGCGGCTCACCCACCTTGTGGCGCTGCTGCCCTTGCACCTCCTTCTCCACGATGGGGATATCCACGACGCCTGCTGAGGGCACGGGGACGCGCACAGTGATGGCCCTGGAGGGGGGGGGGGGGAGACACAGACCCTGCTTAGGCCACAGGAGTGAGTGAGGCATTCCTCGGATTTGGCTGCTTGGAGGTTTTCACAGCGGACCTGCTGTGGTCCCTTCCTAAGATCAGAGGGTCCCAAACGATCTCTTGGTAGAGTGCTTGGCCTGAGAGCTTGATATAATTCTTACGACCGTAGCTCTTTTACTCCTCGAGTAATATATGTCCATTGTAGAATATTTGGGGAGGGGAAACAGAAAAAAAATTGTATCGATAACATGGGTCTTTCATTCCAGCCTTTAAAAATGAATATGGCCCTAACCGGTTTGGCTCAGTGGATAGAGCATTGGCCTGTGGACTGAAGGGTCCCAGGTTCGATTCCGGTCAAGGGCATGTACCTTGGTTGCAGGCACATCCCCAGTAGGGAGTGTGCAGGAGGCAACTGATCAATGTTTCTCTCTCATCGATGTTTCTAACTCTCTATCCCTCTCCCTTCCTCTCTGTAAAAAATCAATAAAATATATTTTTAAAAAAACAAAAAACTGAGGTAACCCTATATGCACTAACATGGAAAGATCCCCAAGACAGAGTTAAGTGGGTAAAGAAAGTACAATGTATGTTGTACAATGTGATATACATGTGCGCACATACGTGTGTGTGTGTGTGTGTGTGTGTGTGTGTAGACACACATACGTACGTACTGTATATACTACATATATATATACATAAATATGTTGACACAGGACAGGAGGAATAAAAAACAAACTGCCCCAAGGGAAGGGACAAAAATGACAGAGTGGATGGATTCTCCAGGATTTTTGTGCTTTATTTCTGTCATTTGACTATTTGATCACAGAAATCATGTATTACTTGTATAAATTAATTTTCAATGGTCTTCACGTATAGCCATTATTAGGAGCGACTACTCTATCAGACTCTAATGCTCAAAGCACTAAATCTGCTTCCTACACCTTTCCAATGCCCACGGGTCCTAGTACACTGCCTCCTGTTAACAGGAGTGGCCGCTGTACGAACGCATGAATAGAAGGAAGGGATGCCTTCACGCCTACCCCCGCTACCGCTATGGGCAGGCTCCATACCAGTACTTCTTCACCACCTGCCGGGTTCTGAACAGCTCTTGGACCTGGTGTGCCACCTCCGTGTCCCGAGCCAACACCATGACGCCTGTAGTCTCCTTGTCGAGCCGGTGGCACAGATGCAGGGGCTCTGCCTTCTGGCCATGAAGCACCTTTGCCAGGATAGGGAGGACATCACTGATGCAGAGCTGGACCCCAGGGCCACCTACGATGGGAAAAGACAGAGGTTTCAGTGGCCAGGAAAAGCCCCACCAAAGAAGTCTGCTTGGGAAAGAAAGCCCTCACTGGATTAACTGTCAACGTGTTACAGGACCTTATCCAGGGATTCCCAACATCCTTATGCCAAGGAGCTTGCTAGAAAGGAACCTCAGGCCCCCAGCCCAGACTATCCATCAAAATCTACATTTTTAACAAGATGTCCACACCCCATATAATTTTTTCTTATATGTTATTTCCTCTTACCCAGTTTTGGTGGAAAATAACCTGAAGACAAGAATCACACAGCCTTTATTTATATTCTTCTACAATCCCTGTGGAGGTCTGCACAGGGATTCCATAAATCAAGCAGACTGCCAGTTGTTTGGAAGCTGGGAACTGTCTTATTGATCTGTTTCCTCAATAGTGCCTTATATGGGACAGTACTCCACAAAAATTTAAATTACTTTGAATGCAAGGCTGCTGAGAGCCCCTGAAGTGATGTCTGAGTGTTGCCCCTAATTGTAGCAGAAAGCAGCAGCGGCCTCCCTCCCTTTCCCACGTGGTCCTTACCATGCACAGGGAGACCAGAGGGCTTATTGATGACCACAAGGTCCTTGTCCTGGTGAACAATCCCTCGGCTCAGTGCCTTAGCGAGCACGTTGGGGTGGACTCGTTGCAGCTGCTGCGTGAACCGCACTAGTTCGTGCACTCTCCGCTGGACAGGGTTTTTGAGCTCCTACGGGGAGAGAAAAAAGCGATGGGAAATGCCTGATGGGGAAGACCTTCAAGAAGTCTGGGTGAGCATCTGGGCAGGGAGGGCATCACTGTATCTTTGCAGGAGACTCGCGCCTTCCCCCAGTAAATTGAGAGCGGGGATGCTTAGCACCGAGGCCGCAGGACCCAAGGACCAGCCCCCCAGGAAGGCACCGCAAGCTGCAGACCTCCCCCTCCGCTTTCTCCCCATTCTCCACCACCGACCAGGACCTTCACTGGCATTCTCTCAGAGGACCCTCGCCCGCCTGGGGAACCCAGAGCGCACTGCCTCTTGGGAACTGTAGTCTTTCCCTCCGGACTCACCGGCTCCTTCTTCGCCTTTTGTTCCTGTTTCTGGGCTCGGAGCCTCTCCGCTAACTGTTGGGCGTCCAGGGGCTTAGAGGCAGCAGCGGCGGTACAAAACGGCTTTGGGACGAGACAGAGGAGACTGCCCACACCCTGCCCGGAACCCCGAGCCCGGAGGCGCAGCACGCCCGAGCTGGGCGCCGCCATCTTGCCGAGGAGGGCGGGGCGAGTCGAGACCCCGCCCCCCTTGACTGAGGGAGGCGGGTTGGGCGGGCCGTGCGGGTCACGTGGGGCGGAGGGGGCGGGGGAAGCCCCGGGCCGAGTCACGTGAGCGTGCACGCTGAGTGCCCCTGCGCTGGCCGTTAACTGCAGTTAGAGCGGCCGGCGTTTGGAGAGGACGCGGTGAGTACGCGCGGAAGCTCGGCCGCGGCTGGGAAATGCCGGCTCCTCAAGCGTTCACCTCGCGTCGCAGGATCTTCGGTCTCGGAGAGCACTGCCCTGGGAGACCATTTCTCCCTGCGGGAGACGGTACCACCCCCAAGCCCTGTCCGCCCCCGCGGAGCGATGCTCCCGGACGCTCTCCCCGGAGCCTCCTTAAGGCGCCGGCTCGTTCGTCCTGGCAACCGCGTCCGCGGGGCTTGGCCGTTCTCCGGGGGCGGGCGGGGGGGGCGCGTCCTGCCCCTGACCGTCCATTTCCTTACCGCTCGACCTGCGGAGATGCCCGGCTGTGTCTGTCACCTCCCGGCTCCCAAGCCTGTTGGTCATACGCAGTAACCTGTTCTCTCCCTGGGATGATGGGGGGGGGGGGGGGGGCCCCCGCGTTATCCGGGGGCCCCAGGCCGATTTCCTGCCTAGGGAACCCCTTGAGTTCCTTCTGTCCTCCCTCAAGCATGCATTTCTTGCAGCCTCCTCTCCCCCTACCCTTTCCCTGCTCCTTCCGAAGAAGAGGCTGAGACTGTCCCCCTTTCCGTTCCCTTCATTTTTTTTTTTTTTTCCTTCCATATTTCGCAACCGCCCCAAGCCCTCTTCTCTTCCCCCTGTTCCTTAAGTGTAATGTTGGGATGCTCGTGCCCACACTGCACACGCGACTTTCTCTTGACTTCCCCTACGGGGTGGCCGGCCGGGAAGATGAACGGTTTGGTGGGGGGTGGGGATGCGAACAAAAATGCCTTGGGACCCACCTGCCGGCTGGGGTCGGGAGAAAGCGAATGCCGAGTTCTGAGAAAGGGGGGCGGGGGTCCAATCCGCCCCGACGACCGGAGGGAGCCGTGCGTGAAGATGGCTTATTAGAGTGGAGGCCGCCCGAGGAGTTGGGGTGGGTCATGGACTCGGGTTCGCGCCCTTACCTCACCCCTCCGAACGGGATTGGCAGGAGGGAGCCGTATTGAGCTAGAAATAAACCGGAGCAGGTAAAGGGGGGCCAGCCCGTGGACGGCTTGAAGTGGAAGAGTTTGAGCGACCTGTGATAAGAAGGGGGGGGGGGGGGGGAGTCTGCAGCTTCTTGAGCAGGACAGAGACTCCGTGCAAGGGGAATTGTGGAAATGAATCTGGACAGAGGGAAGAGGAAAGGAAAGGGCTTGGGCGGCAGGGAAATCCGCGAGGATGCTGCAGCCTGGGCGGTCGGTAGCAGACCCTTAACGCTGCCGCTTCATTCAGTGGCCGCCTCTCCCTGCACTGTCCTGTCCTCTGAGTTGGAGTTGGGGTTGAGTTGTACAACTCAAGACTGTACCATTGGCCGCGGCTGTTGAACTGTGAGTCCCGTAAGGACTCCTTCCGTTTTTTTTATTCCCACATCTGGCACAAGGGTGACCTCGAAGATTTCATGAGATGAAGACATGTGTGGGGTGTGTCTGAACATTACAGAATGGAGGTATCTGTAAAGAGTAGGAAAGAAGGGGTGTGTGTGTGTGTGTGTGTGTGTGTGTGTGTGTGTGTGTGTGTGTGTGTGTGTTTCTGTAATAAGACGGGGGACGGGGATAGAAATGCAAAGAATTACCAGGGAGTTTGGGAAGCAACTTCTGTCTCTCCTTCTGCCCGCCCCTTCCCCTCTGCAAATTCACAGGTAAGACATGATCTGTGAAAGTGGAGACGTTCCACCCGACAAGAATTATTATGTTTTACTGATACGCTCCAGACCCGATTCTAATTTCACTGAAAGGTTGCACATCACATGTTATTTAGGCACATGAAGACTTTTTTTTTTCCCCCCCGGAGGACTCTGAAATTTGGACATCAGGACTTTAATTCACATCACGATATTAATTACCATGACCGCTTTGGGTATAGGACTTTTATGGTTTTGTGGGGGCTGGGAAAAACTATTTCTACCTTAATTTGCCCTTGATGGCATTAAAGAAATGATACCTGTTCTTGCAGAATTGGCCTTCTGCGGCAGGAAACAAAATGAAGAACCAACTCAGATGTCATTGCTGGTGACACAGAGCTGGGGTTCTTGGGTTTCATTTTAACCCAAGACAACACTGTCGCACCCAAGAATAAAAACACCGGTCACTTTTTTCTGGAGAAGGAACTTGTAGATTTCTTTTGTTGAAACGTCATAAGAAAACTTTGAAGAATTCAAAGTCCTTGTTTGCTTGTTATCAGTCTTAGCTAGTATGGGTACAGAAATTACAACTTCCCTAATGTTTCTCCTATGAGTCTAGGCATCTGGTGATTTAAAGTAGAGTTGCTAAGTGCAGAAGAATTTTTGCAAATATGATGTCTATCTTTTGTTTTTTAAAGCTATTTTGCCTTCTTCCTCAATCAGCTGATCCTGCTTTAGGCAGTTTATTTGTTCCACTCCTGCAGCAATCTCACATTCTGTTTTTGGTTGACTTATCTGGACTGTTTTCTCAGTACAAGGAAGAAAATTCTATTTGTGCTGTTTTCATTCTCTAGAGTTCAAAGATGGCATATTTACATATATTTTTAAATTTTATTTATTGGGGTAACTTGGTTAATAAGTTTCATATGTACAATTGTTTTTTAAAGCAATGGAGTTTATTGATTTTTCTTAAGGGAGAGGAAGGGGGAGAGAGAAAGAGAGACATCGATTTGTTGTTTCACTTATTGCTACATTCATTGGTTGCTTCTTGTATGTGCCCTGATCAGAGATCAAACCCGAAATCTTGGCTCATCAGGATGATGCTCCAACCAACTGAGCTACCTGGCTATGGCAGGTGTACCACTTTTTAAAATGACATCTGTGAACTCGATTTTGTGCTCATCACTCGAAGTCTAGTCTCCTTGCATCACCATATATTTGTCCTCCTTTATCCTCTTCCTCTCTGGCAACCACTACTTGTAGATTTTGCTATATCATAATATATCAAGTGCCCCCAAAATAACAATATAAAGAACTTAATTTTTTTTTCATTTTTTTAAACATATTTTTATTGATTTCAGAGAGGAAGGAAGAGGGAGAGAGAGAGAAACATCAATGATGAGAGAGACTCATTGATTGGCTGCCTTCTGCACACCCCTTATCGGGGATCAAGCCCGCAACCCAGGCATGTGCCCTTGACCGGAATCGAACCCAGGACCCTTCAGTCCACAGGCTGACACTCTATCCACTGAGCCAAATCGTCTAGGGCCTTAATTCATTTTTAATGATGTTTCCTGCTCTATGCAGAAACAAAGCTGCCTTTTTATTTCACAGATATAAATAAGGACTACTAATAAAGGAACTTGTGTTTAAATATCACAAATTTAAGTTTAATTAGTGGCATAAGGTTAAAGGCTGGCTTCTCAAACCATGATTTGCTAGTTGCATATTAACCAGCAATTCAGTTTCCCTGAGGAGCAGGAAGTACTTGGACATTGTTGTATGGTTTTAGAGAGAGTCAGAGAAACATTAGTGGGAGCTCTGGAGGTGTCCTAGAAAGTGCATTTGTTGGGCCGGGATGGTGTGGCTCAGTGTTGAGCATTCACCTATGAACCAGGAGGTCACTGTCTGATTCCCCGTCAGGGTACATGCCCTGGTTGCGGGCTCAATCCCCAGGACTGGAGATTGAGCCCGCAGGAGGCAGCAAATCAATGATTCTCTCTCATCATTGGTTTTTCTCTCTCTCCCTTTCTCTCTGAAACCAATAAAAAATATATTACTTAAAAAAAAAAAAAAAAAAAAAATGCAGTTGGAAGCCGGAGATCTGGGAATTGGCACCAGTTCAGCTGCTTGTGAACTTAAATAATTTGGGCTTCAGTTTTTTTGTCTTTTAAAAGGAGATCCTTTAGCTCTAAACTTCATTCTATAAAGCTTTTCCACTGACATTTAAGTACTTCTCTTTTTTAGCAAGTGGAATTTCAGGCTTATCTTGAGTACATTTAGCATTGGCATAGAGAACCGTGATTGCTCTTTACCCCAGAATTTAAACTTACGCTAGTGAGCTAACATTTATATTTGGAGGTTACGTTATTGAGGGTTGTTGGAATACACCTTAAGCTTTCCTAAGTGGGGCATGACCGAGGGAGTGCAGACAGGAAAAAAAAATATGAGAGCCCTGGCCTGGTAGCTGTTGGTTACAGCATCGTTCTGATATGCCAAGGTGGTGGGTTCGATCCCTAGTCAGGGCACATACAATGAATGCATAAATAAGTGGGACAACAAATCGATGTCTCTGTATCTTTCTCTCCCAAAAAATAAATAAATAAAAGAATATTAGAAATCAGTAGTATGGACCTATATCATGGCTGTTAGTGCTTTTTTCTATACCAGCATTTTAAAGAAATTCTGTTGTACTGATTCTGTTACCCCCTACATACTTTTAATCTTTTGATTGTTGATCAGAGCAGGTCTGGCTTAACCCAGTACTTCCTGAACTTTTTCATATTATGACACATGTGGAAATAATTGTTGCTTCAAACAGGAAAACTGGAGGCAGCCCACAGAAGACAGCTGGCCTGGAAGCGGTGGCTGTGCCCAGTCCGCACATGACCAACCTCAGCCTGTTTCTTCATATGAGCAGTGGCATTAATAATCCGTATCTAGTAAGATGGCTTTGACAAGCCACGAGATAAATATACATGGTGTCCAGATACTCAAAGTATTAATAGCATTCCATGATTATAAGTTAAAATAAGATCATTACATTAGAGCATTTTCAAGACTGTAAAGAGCTGTGTATTTTATGGCATTTACATAAATGAAGATGACCAAGGTATCTTATGGGAAAAGGAATATACACGGGAAGGGTGAACGTGGAGACCATGCTTCCAGAACATGAACAGTGGATACTCACCAAGTACACAGTCAAAAGCCAGAGGATATCAGGATCCTAGAGAAATTCAAGAAGGTATTTGCAACATATAGTTGCTTAAGTTGAATAAACCTATTCTTTGATTACTTGAAAATTTAAACAGGAAATTATCAATGTGGGTTGTTGTATTTTCATTGTTAATGATGGGAACATGCTCTGTTGGCTCTAAGGATCCTGTTAATTTAATGAAAATAATTTCCAGTAGCTGGTACAAGGAGAGCTGAGCTGTCAGCTGATTTAAAAAACCAGATCCACACTGAGTTTACTGGTCCCAGGATTAGCTAAGACTGTGCTGTGGTACCAAGCAAACAGTAGCTCCTTCTCCAGAAAAAAAGTGACCAGCTTTTTTTCTTAGGCACTGTAGTGTGTATGTTGGGTTGACCTACTAGTCAGCATTTCCCCAATTTGCTTGATGGTAAGACTCACCTGAGGTACTTTTAAACGTACAGAGCACTTCTCTAGAAATGTTGAATCTATAAATTCTGAGTGGGCCCAGGGATCAGTTTCCCTTGGTCTTTCCTGCCTAGCAAGCACTCTGGGGGCCTGGGCTAAAAGTTCTCTTTTTTTTTTTTTTTTTTAATATATTTTATTGATTTTTTACAGAGAGGAAGAGAGAGGGATAGAGAGTTAGAAACATTGATGAGAGAGAAACATCGATCAGCTGCCTCCTGCACACCCCCTACTGGGGATGTGCCCGCAACCAAGGTACATGCCCTTGACTGGAATCGAACCTGGGACCCTTGAGTCCACAGGCCGACGCTCTATCCACTGAGCCAAACCGGTTTTGGCTAAAAGTTCTCTTGTTTATGAATACACCACACAAAAGGTAAGGTTACTTGAAAATGTAGAGAGCAACATGGCAAGTTTTAAATGTTGCCGTTTTCCCCATTTTTTTTTTCGTTAGTCCTCACCCGAGGTTATTTTTCCACTGACTCAGAGAGAGTGGAAGGGACGGGGAAGGACACGGAGAGAGAAATACCGAAGTGAGAGACACCTTGATTGATTGCTTCCTGCACGCAACAGGGATCCAGCCTGCAACCTAGGTACCGTATTTTCCGGCGTATAAGACGACTGGGCGTATAAGATTTTCCTGGGTTAAAAAGTCGTTTTATATGCTAGAAAATACGGTATATTGGACTATATTGATGGGATTAGATATAATGGATTAGATATATTGGACTACCGTATTTTCCAGCGTATAAGACGACTTTTTAACCCAGGAAAATCTTATACGCCCAGTCGTCTTATACGCCGGAAAGTACGGTACATGCCCTTGACGGGAGTCAAACCCAGGACCCTTCAGTCCCCAGGCTGATGCTCTGTCCACTGAGCCAAATGGGCTAGGGCTTTCCCTTTTTTAATTTTTTTTTAATTTTTTATTTTTTATCAAAATAATTCATGTATATGTTTTAAAGTCAGATAGTATTAAAAAGGAAAAAACCAGAAACCATGCCCTCCATTTTCCTCACCTCATAGTCTCATTTAGAGGCAACCACTCAATTATTTTCTTCTTTCTGCAGGTGTTACCCTCATATTTCACTATCATTTGCTATGTTGTTATTTCTCATCTTTCCCCCCAGTGTTTGGCTTGTTGATTTCTGGCTGTGGTAGATTAGGACTTCATTCTTCACTCCCCCATTTCCCACATCCTCCACCCCTGTCACAGCTACATTATAATTTTTTATTAAAATAAGCAGTTTCCCTGTGTTTATACCTCTGCCAGGTATCATTCAACCATTGAGGCAGGTGACCTATCTCAGCTCCGCTCTTCCTTGTGTTTAGCTTTACCTTTGCCTGCTTTTCTCACATATCTACTGTTGTTTTTTTCCCAACACTTCAAAATATTTGTCACATTCTTATCAGTAGCATTTCCTGCAAAATATTTGTCACATTCTTAACAGTAACATTTCCTGTGAGCTCAGATGTATCACTTCCATTGTTTTTATTTTTTATTGGAGCTCTGCATCTTCCTCCTCCTCCTCCCTCTACTCTTTCCTATCAGGAACTACTGCCCAAATACAGTTCAGGAACTGCCCTTCACTCTCCTGGGCTGGCACCAGGCTGTCCCACTTCTTGGCATACACCCTTATTTACTAAGAAGTATTTGAGTAACTTTGTCTTGCCCCCAGACTTGCTTGATTGTTTGGAAATGTTATAGAATTCTAGGTGGGAAACGATTTTCCCTCTGAATTTTGAAGGCATTATGTACCGCCTGGTATCTGTAATTGCTCTAGACTAGGGGTCCTCAAACTACAGCCCGCGGGCCACATGCGGCCTGCTGAGGACATTTATCCGGCCCACCGGGTGTTTTTGCCGCCGCTGCCTGTCCTGCTTAGCAGCCGACTTAGCAGTGTGCATAGGAATTTGTTCATAGTTGTTGTTTTTTAAACTATAGTCCGGCCTCCAACGGTCTGAGGGACAGTGAAGTGGCCCCCTGTTTAAAAAGCTTGAGGACTCCTGCTCTAGACACACGGGGATTCAGATCCTTTTCATGTGACCTTATTTTGTTGGTTTTTTCTTTTCTTTTCTTCCTCGCTGGAAGCTTTGGGTGTTGTATTCTCTCTCTCCCTGGTGCTAGGGAATATCATGATGATGTACCATGGTGTGGTCTTGCCTCGTTTATTGTTCTGGGTACTCAGTGGATCCTGTCATTCTTAGAAATATGTGTCCTTCAGTTCTGGGACATTTTCTTATATTATTTCTCTGATTTTTCATCCCATATTTTCTTTTTCTTTGATCCTTTTTCATAATATCTATTTTTATTACATGGGTATGATAGCTTCAAAGAAAGCCCATTACAGTGTTTTAGTTTCCTGCTCTGCATTGGAGCAGGTTTGAGTGTCAGCCATTAAGTAAAGGCAAAGCCTTATGTGTGGTGAGAACTTAGTGCTTTGTCACAGTGTTATAGGCCCCATTAGGTCATGCCTACGCGGCCGGGGGAGGGCCTGGGCCTCTGCTCACTCCAGGTGCTCTGGCTCCTTCCCTGTCCTTTATGTATTTCCTGTACTGCCTGCATGGACCCGTTTCTTTCCCATTCTGGGAGGGTAGGTCTGGTCCCTTGGGCCCAGGCTGCCAGCCCCTGTTGCTGCTCCTTGTGGTCTTGCCCTTGGTCTTGCACTCACCTCCTCCGTTCTTTTTTAAGAAAGTGTGTTAGTAGGTCTCCCTAACCTGTTTTGCTCTTCACCTATTTTTTCCCCTCAATTATTTTTACTGGTCACTTTTGAAGACTGGTGCTACCTGTTCATCAAAGCAATGTTTATTTGTTTGTTAGTTTATTTTTTGAACTTTCAGATTCTTGTTTCAGGTCTAAACATTGCTTTCATCTCTCAGTTCATTTACAGATCAAAGAGAATACTTTTCAGTTTTTATTTTTAAAAATATCCTGGAAAGAATGTCAAACCAAGTAAAGGTTTCAAGCTTAAATTAACCACTTTCCTAAATTTCCTTTGGTCCAACATTCTCCTGCTCTTCAAGGGATTGTTGGAATTGATGCAAGGAATGTGCTTACAAGTACAAGTGCATTGCTAAAGTACCCGACCGTCTTTCAAAGTCAGTAAGTACTTGTGTTGGTGCTTGAAACAGAAAGAGGGAAATAACCACCTGTAAGCCTCTCACCCAGAGATTATTTCTGCCTTGCGGAGGCCTATATAATACATGATAAGGAACTGGTTGCGGAGCTGTTTTTTGACCTTTAAGTTTGAAGTACTATCTTGAAGTCCCTTTGCATGTGAGGCGCTGTGTAACGGGCACTCTTGAGCAGGTGTTTCCTGGGTCTGAAACACAGCAGAGATCTGAGCTGAAGATACAGATTTGGGAGTCATTGACATTTAGTTGGTATTTGAGTCATTTGGAGTAGATGGGGTGGGCAGGGGAGGGAATGTGTAAAGTGAATAGATTGGAGTGCCTAAAGTAGACTGGACTCTCAACGTTTAAGGGATGGACAGAGGAAGAGCTTTCACTAGAGGGATGGGAGGAAAACAGAATCCAGGTGAGATGAGGATGAATTAAATGTCAGATGCGTCCAACAGGTAAAGGAAGATAAGTACTAAGGATTTCATTGGATTTTGCCTTAAAGGTGTCTGTCTCCCATAACGCTTTCCTTGATCTTCCTCAAGCAAAATTGTTAATCTTCTCTGTGCCTCATACATACATCTTAAACTTAGCACAAATATGCAGTAAATATTTGGTTATAAGTTCTATTTCCCCTAAAAGGAGAAATGCACCTTATGGGTATACTTACAGTCTTAGTGTTCTTTGGTGAGACAGTATTGCATTATTTCTTCACAACATGGACTCAAGTGAGCATCCCATGTCTACTGTGTAATAGCTGTGTGATCTTTAGCAAGGCACTTAACATCTCTGTGCTTGGATTCTAATATCTGTGACATGAGATGATAATAGTATCTACTTCAGAGAAGAAAGAACATTTGTAAAGTACAGAAAACAGTGCCTGCCTCATTATAAATGTTAAATGGTGTTTGGTGGATATGGTAATAGGAGTATTCTTAAGACAGTGTCTGACACTTAACAGATACTTGAACATGAAAACTCAACAACTTGTTGGGACTAATACAGTTCCTGTCATTTTACTCTACAAGCGCATATGGAATATAATCATGGCCAGGCCATAGGGAAATTACAGAATTGAAGTGGACTGAGTTAAATGCATGCAGCTCTGTTTTATAAAACAAATCTGTGGTTTGTGATCTTAGTTTCTTTTCATGTAGTTGGGAAGGAGAAAGCAAAAAGCTAAAGAAGACTGCTCCAAAGCAGATGAGAATGTTTATGTGTAGAGATAAACAGCCTTAAGTAGGTAAATGGTGGCTGAAAGTCACAGCGCGTATTTGTTTGACTTAAAAGAAGCAATACTACAACGTCACCCATTTATCCTGGTTCTTTTCTTCCCTTAAAAAAATTTCTAGTACAGCCCTAGCCGGTTTGGCTCAGTGATAGAGCATCAGCCTGAGGACTGAAGGGTCTCGGGTTCAGTTCCGGTCAAGGGCATATACCTGGGTTGCGGGCTCAATCCCCATTAGGGGGCATGCAGGAGGCAGCTGATCAGTGATTCTCTCTCATCATTGATGTTTCTAGTTTTTATCTCTCTCTCCCTCTGCCTTCCTCTTTGAGATCAATAAAAATATATTAACAAAAAATAAAAATATTTTTAAAAATTTCCTAGTACAGTTAACAGACAATATTATATTAGCTTCAGGTGTACAACATAATGATGAAACATTTTTGTAGTTTACAGAGTGATCACCCTGATAGGTCTAGTACCCATTAGACACCATACATAGTTATCACAGCAGTATCAACTATATTCCCCATGCTGTACTTTGCATCCGTGGTTATTTTTATAGCTGGCCACTTGTACTTTAATCCCTTCACCTTTTTCACCCGTCCCTCCAACCTCGCTCTCACCTGGCAACCATCAATTTATTCTCTGTATCAGTTTGTTACTGTTATGTTTATTATTTAGCCTCCACGTTTGTGTGTTTTTCAGGTTTTTTTTTCTTGTAATTGATTTGTAGTTTATAACATTGTGGTTGGAGAAGATGCTTCATGTGATTTCAAATTTAAAAATTTCTTTTTAAATTTATTGAGACTTGTTTTGTGATCTAACTTGTGGCCTATCCTGGAAAATGTTCTATGTGTACTTGAAAAGGACATATATTCTGCTGCTTTGGGGTAAAATGCTTTGAAAATGTCAATTAGATCCGTCTTATGTGTCCTTCAAGCCCTCTGTTTCCTTGTTGATTTTCTGTCAGATGATTTAGCCATTCATTGATTTTCTGTTCAACTGGCCAAGGGCTCCCAGGGTGTTTCTTGTGTGGGATGTGTGTGCCCTCCTGTTGTAGTTGATCCTTGATTGCTGTTGTCACATCTGAGGGTGGAGTTGACCCTCAAGCTTATCGACTGTCCCCACTGGCCATGGCTACAATGAATGAGCTGTTGTGTAAGGGCTGAACCTATAAAGATGAGTCACTTTAGTGGGGCTTTGGTGCCAGTCAAGTCTGCTCGGGTGTGATAATTGTGGAGTTGGTTGGGTGGTCGTCTGGTATGGTCTGAAGCTGGCCACCATCTGTATTGGTCTGGGGCCTTTTGGGAGAGGCTCTGGTGCAAGCCAAGGTTAGCCGCCACTTGGGTCTGGCTTGGGGCTGCCTAGTAGGATCTGGAAAGTGATCTGCAGGTGGTTGCCGCTTAGTCTGAGCTTGGAGAAGCTTGGCAGAGGCTGTGCTGTGAAATGAGGCCAGCTTGCCACTAGCTGCAGGCTTGGGACCATTTGGTGAGCCCCACGATATGAGCAAGGCCAGCTGCCTCTTGTATTAGGGTTGTGACTGCTTAGCTGAAGCTACATTCCAAGCCAAGACTGGTCACTGTTTATGCCAGTATTGTGGCCACCTGATGTTGGTGCAAGTAGAGACCTATCACCGTTTGTGTTACTGAACTCAAGTTCGCCAGTTGGGGTGTTCTATTCAGGAACCAGCCTTGGTTGTCGTTAGGTAGTTTTATTTACTTGCAACAAGTAAAAGAAGGCTGGACTCACACCCAAAGCTCTGTCTCCTCAAGGAAGGCTTAGCCATTGCTGGTATACACTGGTTGGTTAATTACTTCTTTACAGTTGGCTATACCCAACTTATAGTAGTTGAGTTCCACGTGGGATCCACATTGGACTAATGGACTTTAATGAACTGAATGCTGAACTGGACCCGCTACAGTGTGGAACAGAAGCTCTGGGCACTGGCCTTGCTTTTGGCTCTGCTGGAACCCCAGCTGCCCCTCTTTCAGGACTGGCTTAAGGGAAATGGTACTTCACAACCTGAGGAATGTAACTCCACTCAAATAAAACCGTTTTCCACATCTCGTTTTCCCATGGGAATCTTAGAAAATTCATTTTCTCAAAATATCTTTAAGAGCCAACCCACACCCACAAGTGATAGAGAAATCTGGCCCACTAATTCCTCCAGCAACAACACTACTGGATACATAAGTATATATATATATATGTATGTATATATATATATATGTATGTGTGTGTATATATATGTATGTGTGTGTGTATATATATATAGTGTTTTTAAAATCTCCTTTCTTAGCAACATGTGTCATTGTTTTGGGGAGATATCTTCTCAAAAGCTTCACAGGAGGGAAAGCAGTGGCAAGGAACTTCTCATTCTTTGCATGGTAAAATCATCACCAGCTTCTAACTCAAATCAAATTTTAATTCAGTGTCCCATTATTCCTTCTTGAAACAGTTTTGTTTTCCTATACACGATGTGTTACTTTGGTGTTATGATTAAAAATCACTAATATAAGTACATCTGAGCCCTGGAGCCTGGAATAATGGGAAGTTGGTTTTATACACCATTAGGAAGGAACTGAATTGATGAGCTACCTGAGTAAAGCAGCTTATTTGTTACTGGTCCACACCCTTGTTGGATGCTCTTCTGTAGATATTACGCTGGGTACCTTTTCCTTCCTCCCTTCCTGTAAAAAAACAGATGTATTGGAATTAGTCCAATTGCCCCATTTGATTTCTTCCACGTCAAAGGATGACTGCCTTTTCCCCTTAGAAAATGAAGTTAACCCTTTTCTATGTTTAGGCTAGAGAAATAGCCAGTCTTTATTCCTGTCACTGTTTTATTTTATTTTTATTTTTTTTAAATATATTTTATTGATTTTACAGAGAGGAAGGGAAAGAGATAGAAAGTTAGAAACATCGATGAGAGAGAAACATCGATCAGCTGCCTCCTGCACACCTCCCACTGGGGATGTGCCCGCAACCAAGGTACATGCCCTTGACCGGAATCGTACCCGGGACCTTTCAGACTGCAGGCTGATGCTCTATCCACTGAGCCAAACTGGTCAGGGCGTGTTTTATTTTTTAAAATAGACGAGGGGGGCTTTTAACCCTTTGCACTCGCTTGCATTTTCTCGATTCCTTTATTCTAATGCTAACCGTGTTGAGTCACACTCGACACCCGAGTGCAAAAGGTTAAAACAAGAAATGTACCGCCTTCTTAACTAGTCATTTTTTGTTTGTTTGTTTGTTTAATCCTCACCGAAGGATGTGTTTTCACTTGAGGATATGCTTTTTTGTTTGTTTTTAATCCTCACCTGAGGATATTTTTTCCATTGATTTCTAGAGAGAATGGAAGGAAGGGAAGAAGGGGAG
Source organism: Ia io (assembly GCA_025583905.1). Taxonomy (NCBI): domain Eukaryota; kingdom Metazoa; phylum Chordata; class Mammalia; order Chiroptera; family Vespertilionidae; genus Ia; species Ia io. Next base: position 14,276,267 of record JAJQQW010000023.1, on the reverse strand, counting down.
AAAGAGAGAGAAACACCAAAGTGAGAGAGACACATTGATTGGTTGCCTCCCACATTCACCCCAATCGGGGTTGGGGAACAAGCTACTGAGGTGCGTGCCCTTGACCAGGAATTGAACCCACGACTCTTCGGTCCACAGGCTGACATTCTAACCACTGTTGAGGGTTAAGTAGTCATTTTTTGCCTTTTAATTCCAGCAAAAATGCCATTATTAGCACTTTTTTCTCCCTGTCTATTTATTGCATCCACCCATATGCCAACGTGAATTTTTCTGAGTTCCTTCTGGCCTACCGGTCGAGCTGAAGAATACATACTGGAAGCAGAGAGAGAGATACTGTACATAGATCAGCCACAGGGAGAGATACATGGATCAGCTCGAGGAACTCAGGCTGGGAGATGTCACTCTGATCCTTAAATGGAAAAAGGCGTCAGGTTTTCCATCTTAGCTGGCACCAAGATACCACGAAAGCAAGAGCTACTGGCCGCCTTTGATGTGTCAAGTCCCCAAGTCCTCAAGTTTGTACAACTGGCATTGCATTCATAGGCCAGTCCCTTTTCTTGTCTCCTTTTTTCGTGTTTCTTAATGGATTGTTCCCAGAACACCTGCCTTGACTTTGCCCTTTTCCATCTACCAGATACAAACATTGTATTTCCTGCCAATCTGACAGGTTTTAATGTGTCCTCTCTTACATGAAAACTTAGGTCTTAAAAATCGTGTCAGTGAGGTTGCTGTCACTTTTCTCAGCATTTACCAAGAATCTGACTGTTATTTTGCTGAATTCTATTGGCCTTGAAGGATTTCTCAGGGCTTAGCAGTAATTGGAGTAATGAAGACATTGCCAGAGGTAACTCTATTAGTGATCACATAGAGAAATTAATGTGTGAACTAGTTGATGCATATTAGGAATTCCCAATTAGCTTGGCAGCTCTTTAGCAGTAACTGCATATTTAGGGTAAAATGCTAAAACAGATTTTCCCCCCTAAAGAAGTACTCTGGAAGGAATAAGATATGCTTCATGCTTAGATGCCACTGGGGCGTACATGTGAGATTGGATCATGTGAGACATCCTTTAGACTGAAGAAATGATGGTAGCCTGTTAGAAAACAGAATGACTGTAGGATCAGATACATTGGGCATATTACAGTCCTTCTCATTCAGTTCCTAAATAAGAGGACCCAAAACATTTTATTAACAACTTGCCAGGCGCTGTTAGCCATATTTATTCCTTTAAATTAATGTGCGTGTAGTGGTCCTTCAGAACAATTGACTCTGTAAAGAAAAAAAAGAAAAAAGCTTAGTATTCAGGTGTAGATACCAAGAATCGACCACCAACAATCCAGCAAAGCCCGGCTGGTGTTGCTCAGTGGTTGAGCATCGACTTGTGAACCAGGAGGCCATGGTTCGATTCCTGGTCAGGGCATATGCCCATGTTGTGGGCTCGATCCCTAGTGTAGGGCGTGTGGGAAGTGGCTGATTAATGATTCTCTCTCATCATTGATGTATCTATCTCTCTCTCTCCCTCTTCCTTTCTCTCTGAAATCAATAAAAATATATTAAAAAACAAAGAATCCAGCAAAAATGGCCTTGCATGTTTTCCAGGAGAAAATGGTAGAACGGATCTAGGGTTCTAGTAGGTTAGTGGTGCTGGGAGGTAGTAGCAAATAGTGCTTGTCACCAGAAGAAGGTGTTTCAGCTTCTGAATGCGGGTGAGTGCCTGGTCATGTAGCAGCTATTAACCCTTTGCACTCGCTTGCTTTTTTCTCGATTCCTTTATTCTAATGCTAACCGTATCGAGTCACACTCGGCATCCGAGTGCAAAAGGTTAAGCGTTACACAGGATTATTTCAAGTAAATCTCCTTTCTAGAATGGCAGAGCTTCCTTATTTGATAGTTTGGGCTACAAATTAAAAATGAAAAGCTGAGAGGATGAAGAATGCTTTTAGGTGATAATAGTGTGGTTAAGAGTATGGCCTTGGGAGGCAGACAGGCCACCTTGGTTTGAATTCTGACTCCCAGCTTTCCTATGCCTTAGTTTTTCTCATCTCTAAAATAGGGTAATAAGAGTACTTCATAGGATTATGGAGATTACATGAGTTATATTTATAATTACTGCATGGCATGTGGTAAGTACTATATAAGAGTTTGTAAATAAAACTGGTCTAGTAGCTAAATGGAGCATTTAATTCTGAAGATGTCTGTCTTCAAACCTGAATAAATATTAAATTACTTTCCTTTATACTTTATTTTCATCTTTCTCAATTCATGGTATTTTTGACATGGGTGTAATTTGTTCAGACAATGAGTTTACAGAATGATATTTAAGGAAAGAACATAAGCACATACACTTTTCGTTGTATACTTTTAAAAATCTCTCTGATGGGTTGTTCTGTATGTGGTAGAAATAATCACTTTTCTCCCACTACTTCTCAAATCTAGAGCATAGACTTTAGAGTAGGGATGGAAATAGTTAATGGCAGTCAGTTCCTGACTCTTGGTGTTCGCACACTGGGAGGCTGTGTAATAAATGATGTGTACACTTAATAGGAGAGGAGATGACATAAATGTAGGGTGCTTAGAGTACACCCTACATTTAACAAAAGGGTTGAATTGCAGAAAATTTGATGTCACTTAGGTGTTTCCTGTTTGCCTTAGCATAAGAATCTCCTGAAGGCCCTGCCCTGGCTGGTATGGCTTATTTGGTCCAGTGTTGTCCTGTGCTCTGAAAGGTTGCTGGTTCCATTCCCAGTTGGGGCACATGCCTGGGTTTCATGCTCAATCCCCAATAGGGGGTGTGTAGGAGGCAGCCAATCTATGTTCGCTCTCACAGCGATGTTTCTCTTTCTCTCTCCCTCTCCCTTCCTCTCTCTCTAAAAATCAGTAAAAAGAATCCCCCCAAAGATTCTGGAGATTCTGGTTCAGTAATTTGGGATTGGAGTCTGGGAACACACACAGTCTTTAAAATTAACAGACTGTTTTTTTATTGCTTTTAGAGAGAGATAGAAACATCAATGAGAGAGAAACATCAAACATCAATCGGCTGCCTCCTGCACACCAGGGATCGAGCCCGAAACCCGGGCATGTGCCCTGACCTGGAATCAGACCAGCAACCACTCGGTGCATAGGTCAACACTCAACCACTGAGCCACACCGGATGGGATAATAGACTATTTTTAAGACCATGTATGTACTTTTAACAATCATTTCAGATGATTATTATGTTAAGGCAAGATTAATTGACTTAAGTAATTCAACTGTCTATCAAAGAAGAATTTCATTATGTGTGATGAATATGGGGTGAGGAACTGAGCCTTGTACTTAACAGAAAATTAAATCATTGAACTTTTTAAAATGTTTTCATGTAAAATCTTTCTAATAAAACATTAAATGTAAAGTAATTACTAGTAATTTCATTCTTTCTAAATAGTGACAATGAAAGATAATAAAGCACCCAAAACTCTGGTAATACATATTGTCTTCTTATTGCGTGTTTGTGTGTACACACATACTATTTAAAATATTGCTGTTTTAGAATTAATGGTCCTTAGATTTAGCAAGTTAACTAAAACTTGTAGCAATTAAAACTTTTCGGTATTGTTCTCACTGTAATCCACATTAATTCTTTTATTTTGGCTCGTTATCTCATCACCTGAACATAATTGGTCATTTGTCATATATTTTTTGCTTGCTAATGCCTTTCCCATTTATCATGGCGTGTTTAGCTAGAGAGACATTTCTCACTGCCTGTGAGGACATAGTCGTCCAGCAACAAGGAATGTCTGACAGTCAGCAAATGAGTACTGATTGCTCCGTTCTCAACCCAGTGATTTACTTTTATATTTTATTCTTATTTTTTGTTAATCTTTATCCAAAGGGTATTTTTTCCCATTGACTTTTAGAGAGAGTGGAAGGGAGTGGGAATGACAGAGAAAGAGAAACATCAATGTGAGAGAGAGACATAGATTGGTTGCTTTCCGCACTCGTCCCACAGTGGAGCCCTAAACCAGAATCAAACCTGGGACCCTTCAGTCCATAGGCAGACTCTCTATCCACTGAGCCAAACCAGCCAGGTGACCCAGTGATGTCTTTTTTTTTTTTTTTCCAGCTGTTAGGAAATAGATAATTGGGAGCTATTAGCATACTTTTTTGTGGGTTATTTATTCCAAGTATTCCCCAAGCCTGTTTCATGGGAAAATGAAGGTATTTCTTAGACCCCACAAAATGATGGCCAGTAATTGACATGACTTGACATTGGTCTTGGGGTTTTTCCAGGGTAGGATGGGAGGAGCCTTCAAAAACAGAAGCAAGATGGCAGCGTGGAATACAAAAGTCATAATTTCAAGGTTACTTTCTTTTAGATGAATTCTTTAAGTTTTGGTCGCTCATTAATTAATGCATTTCTGTTAAGCAGGGATTGCCTTTAGAACACCTTTAGGGTGTATAGCTTATTAAAACTGTTGAATGTATGTGCTATTTTGAATGGTACGCTTTCCAGATCTAATTGTGGTCCATGGTATTTAATATATTTTAGAAACTCGATGGCTTCTACAGGGAGCCAGTCCTCTGATACAGACAACATTTTTGGATTCCTCAGTGATGGCGCACCCCCATCCAAGAAGCCCAGGTAAACGGGAAGGGAATCTGAGAAGCAAAGACATTACTAGTAATGGTAGTTAATGAAAAATAATGAACTTGCTCTATATCCTGGTTTTCACTAATTAATAGTAACCTTTACATAAAATTACATCTCTTTTTTGGATCTAACCTTATTTGTTATCAAGGTCATAAATGTGCATAGTTTTATAAGTCAGTACTTCATGATGCCTCGCTCCTTCCCCCTCAGTGACCGTCACTTTCAACTTTTTTTATGTTTCTCTAATATTTACATCCATATTTTTCAACACTGGTGTACTGCTATATTTTAGTGTTTTGGTTTTATCTCTTTCTTATTATGGAAGATGAGGATTAGGTTTGCTCTCATGGATCTTCTCCCACACTGTATACACACACACACCATAGACATGCCTTACAACCTCCCAGTATATCAAATTCTGGGGGTTAAATTACTTTTTAATATGTACATTACATGACTGTATAAATGGTACTCATAGTTGAGCCTACTAATATGTTATGATTACATTTCTTGTCTGTCTATCCCTCAAAGTTATTAAAGATTATCTCTCTCTTGCTTTGGTTCGCTTTGTTTTCTGTGTACCCATCAGTTTATCTTCACCTCTGTGACAGAAGAGTCAATCTCCTAGGCATACTTAGGCGTAGTAACACATCACTACTGCACGGGTTATATTTGCTTCTGGATTCTTCCTTTGGACTGTCCGCTCTGACAGTTGCTCTCCATGCTGCCCCACTGCTGATTGTGCCATTTTCCTCTCATATCGCCCTGGGAATTCCTCTTACGCCTCTCCGTATTGGATCCTGTTTCCTGGATTGCAAGTCTTTTTCTTTGGTGTACTCCTTCATCTTGCTGAAGAATGTCCTCATTCACTTCCTCAGTAAGGGTGCAGAGGAGAAGTTTCTGGAGACGTTTGAAAATGTCTTTATATACACTTAACATTTATTTGATGATTTGGCCGGGTGTAGAGTATTAGGTAGGAAATTGTTTTCCTTGAACTGAAAATCATTTTTCACCATTTGCTTCTAATATCTATTATCATCTTTTCCAATAGACTAAACTTTTAAGGTTAGGACCTCCATTTTGTTCATAAATACATCACTAATGCTTACCGTAGTATTTGGTACTTCATAAATTTTTCATATTCATTGAAGGGCTGAATGCCGGAGTTGGGGATAGAGCAGGTGATTCTAGAGGCTGTTTTTCCAAAGCCAGGTTTCCCAAAGCTTAAAGTATTGTTCTTGGGTTATGCCCAAATGCTGATCCTGTTTCTGTTTAGTTTATTATTTGGACAAAAGGTTGAGAAAGACAATTTCTTGGGGGAAAAACACGCCATCAGCAAAAATTAAATTGCAAAATATATTTCAAGCAGATTTTATTATAGTCTCCGGAATGAAAGGGGGTGGAGAACAAAGGCAAAAACGTGTGCCCACCTTGTATCGCATAGAAACTTCAGGACAGAACTCTGTCTCTGCTTATCCTGGTGAGAAAGCGATGGTTTTCACTTTCTGTCATATCCATTGAATAGTTATTTCTTTGTTTGTTTTGATCCTTGAAGCTCCTCCTGTGCTCTCAGAATTCTGTTGGCCACTTTTTCTTTCTTTTTGGCTTGAGGATATCTAGAACAAACTGGTTCCCGTGTTTAACCATCTAGCTCCTGCTCAATTTTAGTCATGCTCAGTTTTATCTTCATAACATTCACAAAATTTGGGCCCAAATTTTTTATTGGCTGCCTTTCATCTCCTGGTTTTGTTTGTTTGTTTTAAATATATTTTTATTGATTTCAGAGTGGAAGGGAGAGGAGAGAGAGATAGAAACATCAATGATGAGAGAGAATAATTGATCGACTGCCTCCTGCACGCCCCCTACTGGGGATCGAGGCCACAACCCGGGCATGTGCCCTTGACCCGATCAAACCCAGGACCCTTGAGTCCGAAGTCCGACGCTCTGTCCACTGAGCCAAACCAGCTAGGGCTGTTAGTTTGTTTTAATATATTTTTATTGATTTCAGAGAGGAAGGGAAAGAGAGAGAAACATCAATGATGAGAGAGAATCCTTGATTGGCTGCCTCCTGCATGCCTCCCACCGAGGATTGAGTCCGAAACCTGAGCATGTGCCCTGACTGGGAATAGAAACGGCAACCTCTCAGTTCCTGGATCAGTGCTCAACCACTGAGCCACACCCGGCCGGGCATCTCCTGTTTTGTTTCTCAACAACAGCAGTTTAACTTGTATGGGGTTCTGTCCCCTCAGGAATCTAAATCAAACATGTCCTTTGAAATTGCATGTTGGTTTAAAATATAACTTAGAACTCAGCTGAGCTGTAATATAATCGGAACTTTTCCTACTATTAGTGAGTTTTCTTAGAATCTTAGATTGAGAGGACTATGAAGAATATTGATTTTAAGATTGCTTTTTAGAATTCCTGAAATAGGTCTATGACTTTGTTTTCCAGCAAGCACTGGCACAATATCTGGTCTTTTGCATAAGCTATTTGGAGAGGTGTCAGAAACGGGCACTTGTCATCTTTGCAGCTGTCAAAGTTATAGCTGAAAACCATGGTTTTAGACCGTCTCTCCATGTGTCCTGTATCTCTTGGCTGTTCTCCATCCTCTCCTTTGTTGAACTTTTCTAGGAAACTGCTTCCAAGCTTAAAAAGTAAGAAGCCGCGGGAACTTGTGCTGGTGATTGGAACGGGCATTAGTGCTGCAGTCGCACCTCAGGTTCCAGCTCTGAAATCCTGGAAGGGGTTAATCCAGGCTCTACTGGATGCTGCCAATGATTTTGATCTTCTAGAAGATGAGGAGAGCAAAAAATTTCAGAAATGTCTCCATGAAGACAAGAATCTTGTTCATGTTGCCCATGACCTTATTCAGAAACTCTCCCCTGTGAGTAACCCGCCATTTGAAATTTCCTACCTCTCCCCCCCTTTCCCCCCCCACACACACATGCATGCTGGATGTGATCAGCATGTTCATTTCTAGCTTGTAGATTCACATAGCAGTTGCCTCTCCTGCAGAATGTCTGTTTATGGACCTTATCCAGGGTACTTATCTCTTGACCCCATTTCAGTGTGTGTGTTTGCTGTTGATGATGATGAGGCCTTTATGTGTACAAAAATGAAACAACTCTTCCATTGTTGCTGTATTTTGTATTTACTTTTTCTGTACTCACTGCTATAAAAGCTGTGTTCATTGGCATCCGTGCCTTTTAGGGAACCTCAAAAAGATTAGAGATCATTCTTATCTTATTATGCATGGAGCAACAAGAATTTTTTAAAAATATATTTTTATTGATTTCAGAGAAGAAGGGAGAGGGAGAGAGAGGTAGAAACATCAGTGATGAGAGAGAATCATTGATCACTGTCTTCTGCATGCCCCACACTAGGAATAGAGCCCGCAATTCAGGCATGTGCCCTGATCAGGAATTGAACCATGAACTCTGGGTTCATAGGTTGACGCTCAACCACTGAGCCACACTGGCCAGGCTCTCTGCTTCTTTTTCTGATTCTTCCTCTGCACTTCTCAATCTCTGCCCCATTTCCTCTTTGTCTCTCTCCCATGTAGGTCTCTGCCTGCCATCCTTTCTGTAAGTTCTCTGTGTGCCTTCCTACGTCTGCTCCTGTCTCCCTGTCTCTCTCCCTCTCTCCGTTCCCCGTCTCCTCACCTCCCCCCACTTTTCAGAAACTTAGAGCCTTTTTCACTTCTTTTCATTTCCTTGTTTTTAATTGTGATAAATTACTAATGTAGAACAAAGTAAAGAATTAACAGGATTTAAAGAGCTAATGGGCACTAGCTGGTTTTGCTCAGTGGATAGAGCGTCAGCCTGAGGACTGAAGGGTCCTGGGTTCGATTCCAGTCAAGGGAACATGCCCGGGTTATAGGATCAATCCCCAGTAGGGGATGTGCAGGAGGCCACCAATCAATGATTCTCTCTCATCATTGATGTTTCTATCTCTCTTTCCCTCTCCCTTCCTCTCTGAAATCAATAAATATATATATTAAAAATAAATTAAAAAATAAATGAAGAGCTCATGGGACCTTCCTCTTATATCATATTCAAAAATTATCTTAAAATGGATTAAAGACAAATATAAGAGAGAAAACTCATAGAAGAAAACAGATTTAAAGCTTCGTGAGTTGGATGGATCTGGCAGATCATTGTGTGTGGGGTTTTTTTAATATGTTTTTATTCATTTTAGAGAGAGGGAGTAAGAGATAGAAACATAAGTGAGAGAGAATCATCAATCAGCTGCCTCCTGCACACTTATTACTGGGGATCAAGCCCTGACCGGGAATCGGACTGGGGACCTCTTGGTGCATGGTTCGATGCTCAACCGCTGTGCCACACCAGCCATGCTGTATGTGATTACTTTTGATCACTGAGCTTGTCAAGCCTGCCGTGTAGCCCCCCTGAGCTTGTCAGGTTTATTGCAAAGCCCTATTTCCCTTCTCATTACCCACCATCGCCTTTGCATCATCAGTGCAAATACAAACAGTTTAGACAAAATATCACCTTCGTATTACTATGAAAGTATTTTTGACACTGCATACTCCTTAAGAATCTCAGGAATTCAGCCGAAGCCGGTTTGGCTCAGTGGATAGAGCGTCGGCCTGCGGACTCAAGGGTCCCGGGTTCGATTCCGGTCAGGGGCATGTGCCTTGGTTGCGGGCACGTCCCCAGTGGGGGGTGTGCAGGAGGCGGCTGATCGATGTTTCTCTCTCATCGATGTTTCTGACTCTCTATCTCTCTCCCTTCCTCTCTGTAAAAAATCAATAAAATATATTAAAAAAAAAAAAAAAAAAGAATCTCAGGAATTCAAAAGGTCTGAGGGCTTTGTTTTGAGAAACATTCCAACAGAGGATATGTAAGAAAAAAATCCAGGCAACCAAAAGCTTGTGAGAAAGAGGGGGAGCACTGGGGAAATCTGAACACTAGCTGAGTATTTGGTATTAAGTGTCGATGAAATAACATCCAGCCTAAGAATAAGTCTTACAAGAGTTCATTTGAGCCAAACTGATGATAGTTACCGGGAAACACAATCTCAATGGATTGAGAAAATGCTTTGGAGAATAATAGTTTTATGTAGCTTATTTTATATGTTAGAATCAAAGGAGGACACGGAAGGGTGGGTTATGTAAAATCCATTGATTAGGGAGGCAGGAGAAAGCAAAGCAGGGAAATCTCTGTGATTGGATAAAAAATAAAACAGACACGCTTCTTTTACTTTGATGGGTACAGGATAGTTAACATGTACAGCACACTGAGATGGTATGGGAGCAACAAGATAACAATGAGGGGTTCTGTGATCTCATACTCTACTGGGAGGTTGTGCCCTAAAGGATTTAAAAGGGGGGTTTCTTTGACCTTCCAAAAAGACAATAGACAGGCTCACTGAAGGTAGTAAAGATTGACTTTTGTCAAGGAAGCTACAGGAATGACTACCCGCCATGACTCACTTTTAGTTAGGAATCTTTATGTTCAGACCATCCTCTGTGGTTACTTTCAATCTCTGAGTTTGTAATGCCCATCATGAGCCTCCCTGAGCTTGTAAGATTTAATGTGTGGCCCCTTTTTGTCCACATAAGGAATTAATAGGATTGCTTTTTTTTTTTAGGTATGATAGTGGTGTTGCAGTTGTTTTATGTTTTACTAGAGGCCCAGTGCACAAACTCATGCACAGGTGGGGTGGGGCCCCTTGGGGTGGCCTGCGGAGATCAGGCCCCAGCTTGTGCCCCCAGCCTCGCAGCCCCAGCTCACGCCCCCATCCTTGTAGCCCTGCAGCCCCGGCTGGCACCCTGCCTTGGCCTGGTGCCACCCCCTCACCTGCTTCACCGTCCAGCCTGTGGGGCAATTGATTGGGGCTGGGCTCCCCGCCCATCTCCCTTAGTGCCTGGGAGCCGGGTGGTGACCCCGCCCCCAGCCACTGCTGCTGGTTGCCATCTGCAGGGCGATTGGGCCTCCACTCACCCGCCTTGGCCTGGCACCGCCCGCTCACCTGCTCCACCATCCTGCCGCGGTCCCGCTCTCGTTGGGGCTGGCAGTGCCACCCGCTGCCAGTGCTGCATCACTGACGCCTGCCATGTTCCGTGCTGCCCCCTGGTGGTCAGCGCATGTCATAGTGAGCGGTCAAACTCCTGGTCTCCCTCTCAAACTCCTGGTCAAATGACTACCCGAGGGGATAATTTGCATATTAGGCTTTTATTATATAGGAGGATATGCAAAGGGCAGTCCTTGTATTTTAGGGAACCTACTGAAGGATCTGAATGAAATGATATGATGTCTAGGAATCACTTCAAAAAAATTCAGTGAAGTGGAGAAGCAATGTGGTGGATGGGGAGTTTAGGTTAAATAAGGTCAGCTTTGTGTGATCATTGTTCAAACTGGATGATGGGTATGTGGCGGTTTTTTAATGCTCTTCTTTCTGCTATTGTGTATGCTTGAAAATGTCCATATTAAAGAAGAATCTTGCCTGGCTGGTGTGGCTCTGGTTGAACATTGACCTATGAACCAGGAGGTCACAGTTCGATTCCTGGTCAGTGCACATGCCTGGGTTGTGGGCTCGATCCCCAGTAGGAGGTGTGCAGGAGGCAGCTGATCAATGATTCTCTCTCATCATTAATGTTTCTATGTCTCTCTTTTTCTCCCTTCCTCTCTGAAATCAATAAAAATATATTTAAGAAAAGGAAAAAGACAGAGAAACACTGAGAAGCAAAGAGATGGAGAGAGACTAACATACACAGACACGTAATCAGCCGATTTATGATTCTCTCACCATTGATGTTTCTATCTCCCCCTCTTCCTTCCTCTCTTTGAAATAAAGAAAAACATATTTTAAAAAAGGAATCTTAGCAAATAACAGTAACATGACAGGGTTAACAGGTCCCCATCTACAGAGCCAGTTTCTTACAGCAGGGAAGTGACATTGTTTTCAGTGCAGAGAGCATTCAGAATCAGAACCCAAGAAAAGCCATTTAAATGCACGGAGACCCTGGGCAAATCACTTAACATCTCTGATCTCTGCACCTATAAAACTGGGATAATGCTCCTTAGCTCAGGGGGTTCTCTGAAGAGTAAGGGAGATAAAATAAAGCGTCTGGCACATAGTAAAGGCACTGCACATGCGAGGCACCTCAGGGAAAGAGTCAGGATTGTGTATGTGTTCACTCATCTGGGATCAGAACGATGAGAGGCACAGGGTGGAAGGAAACGAAGTAGTATTGGGATCAGTTCACAGTTTGAAATGAATGAAAAAATGTCTGTGGAAGTTGTGTGGGAGTTCGGCATTTCCTTCTGACCATGGAACTTCCTTTTGTTTGCATTCCTTTGTCCTGATTCAGAGGCATTGGTGGGAAATTTAGGTCCAGAGTCACCTGCTTCATATTTAAGTCTGAAGAAATCAGTGCAGCAACAAGAGCCCCTTTCCTTCCTCTCTGTGTTGATCCACAAAATGTACTAACTGAAAGAAATAGGGCTAGCCCTGCCCACGTGGCTCAGTGGTTGAGCATCGACCTATGAACCAGATGTCATGGTCTGATTCCCGGTCAGGGCACATGCCCAAGTTGCGGGCTTGATCCCCAGTAAGTTCAGGAGGCAGCCGATCAGTGCTTTCTGTCATCATTGATGTTTCTCTCTTTCTCTCTCCTTCTCCCTTCCTCTCTGAAATCTATTTTTAAAAATAAGAAATTGGGCTAAAAGATACCTAGCTAAAATAAGTGACTTCTAACATTTATTTCCAGGCTTTAACATGTTTGTATTTCTTTTCTTAGAAGCAAGAAAATACATTCCACACCCCTGATTAGCTGATTGTATACCCAGGCATTTTTATCTGTGTGCGTAATGATTAAACTGGTATTTGAAGATAGTGTTATATAACTCTGTGCATGAATCAGTACAAAATGAAGTTATAAAACACAGGGAAGTTCTTAAAATAACTATATTCTTTGCTTAATTTTAAACTTAATTTTGCTTTTCTGAAGAGGTATTGTTAACACACGTTGCAGAAGTAAATGAAAGTGATGTAACAAGGGTTATGTACATCCCATCATCTCACTCCCACACGTGCCTTTGTCTGCCTCCTCTCCCCACCATGGGTGACCACTCTTCCTAGCTTTTATTTTTTTAATATATTTTTATTTATTTTAGAGAGGAAGGGGGAGAGAGAGAGAGAGAAACATCATGTTGAGAGAGAATCACTGATCAGCTACCTCCTGCACACTCCACACTGGGGATCGAGCCCACAACCTGGACATGTCCCTGACCAGGAATCGAACCGTGACTTCCTGGTTCATAGGTTGATGCTCAACCACTGAGCCACGCCGGCTGGGCTCTTCCTAGCTTTGTGAGCATCCTCCCAGTGTACCTTTTCGCACACAGGACTATATTCTTATCTCACTACCTTCATCCCCCGTGTCAACAGGTAGCATCTAGACACACTGTTCCGCACCTCCCGTGTTTACCTAGCAGCATATCCTGGAGGTCTTTTCAGGCCCGTCTCCTGTATGTGTATACGGGCTTGTTTCCAGTCCTCTACTGTTACAGACAACAGAGCACTGATAACCCTGTGTATGTCATTTGTTTGCAATTATATCTGTGGGACATATTCCCAGAAATGGAAGTTTAAGGTCGTAGGATAAATAATTGTATTTTGATAGATGTCAAAGGGGCACTGTATTTTTCATAACAAATCTAGAAAAGTGCCTGGCGTTCATTAGTGGTCAACTCTTGTCTGCAGTGAAATTCAGTAACTGGGGTTATAAATTCTTCACCGTGTTTCTGAGCAGATTGTTCATTCTTTTTAAGTGTTAGAGTCCCCCTGTGGGCTGCCTGTGGGCTGCTACAATATGTGATGGAATTATTTATGCCCTTATGCAATGAGAATGGACAAAAAATTACATTCTTAGCCACACAAATATGGGCCACCCCACCTATTTAGCACCAGAAAAGAACCTTGGAGCCCCCACTCTCCCCACAACAGGGTGCAGCGAGGAGCCTGTCTAGTCACAGAGGTAGCCTGGACTAGGGACTGACTGACGAAAGCAGACAAACCTCTGAGCAGGTCACCACCAGGGAGGGGGACTACTACACCTCTGCTCGAATTTTTCTACTGTGAAAATATTTACCGTTATTTGGTGGGCATACATAATTGATAATCTTATAAAATACTTTGAAAAATTAGGGCATGAACTTGGCAAATTAAGTGCGTTCCGTGAATCTGCGTCCCTGGTTCCATGGGAACACATCTTTATCTGAGCGTTGCGCTCTGAGAAAGATGTACAGAGGAAACCAGAAAGGTGGGGACCTCTTTGAGGGAAAACAGCAGGTGTTAACGGTGACCCAGCAGCTAAGTGCAGTTACGTGGAGTTTGAATGGGAAATATTGGGGCCTTTAAAAACGAATTCTTGCTCTGGCATCATCTAATGGAATGGTATAGCAGGAATGGGATAGGGATCAGATATATGTTACAGCTTGTTATGGTTACTTTCCCTTTCAAATTCCTTTTGTCTCGGGGCCCACTTTCCACTTGAGGTTAGTATTGTATTTCCTTTTTAGTTCTCCGAGATATTTGCAAAATTAAAATAAATCTGGAAGAACAGTTATGTAAATAAACCGTATGTTAAAAGATAGGGAGTCTGTTTAGAACTGACTAATGTTTAGTATTTTTAACAGTTGAAAATTGATAGCCTTTATTAAATACTAAGTATTCTCCTAATAAACATGCAAACAAATTGCTGAACTATGCAAGGGAAAAAAACAGGCAGGGAGAAGGCAAGCAGTTTTCCCACAGCATCCATATCATCAGCATCCAAATCCAGTGCATCTGTAAAAAGCAACTAGGATTAGAAAAAGAGATGCTAACCCATATTAGATGTCTTTTATTAGTTATTCCCTCATTAAAGAAAGTGTACGAAAGCACTCATTGTCTCCTTGCCTGAGGCCACATTGGAAGGTAGTTGGCACCGTGCTTTGCCCCCAGCATTTCTTTTTTTTTTTTTAATATATTTTATTGATTTTTTACAGAGAGGAAGAGAGAGGGATAGAGAGTCAGAAACATCGATGAGAGAGAAACATCAATCAGCTGCCTCTTGCACACCCCCTACTGGGGATGTGCCCGCAACCAAGGTACATGCCCTTGACCGGAATCGAACCTGGGACCCTTGAGTCCGCAGGCCGACGCTCTATCCATTGAACCAAACCAGTTTCGGCCCCCCAGCATTTCTTTATCCTGGCAGTGACTTCTGTCTCCTGGCCATGCCCATGTTCTCTATTCTGTCAGCGTGCCATTTACAGAGCTGTGATGTTTGCATGTGATGTGATAGTGCTGATCCCTTGCTACCCGCCAGGCATCATGCTAAGCCAGTGGTTCCCAGCGTGGGGCACATGCCCTACCGGGAGGTAATTTGATTTTTAAGGGGGGAAATTTGAGAATGAGTTATTTACAGTGAATTTTTTGCATTCCTAATAGTCCTAGGGGACTCATATACAGTATCCTATATGATAAAGTTGTGATGTGCAAATTGACCGTCACGCCATCACAAGATGGTGGTGCCCACAGCGAGCGTGGGGCCGACTGCTCCGTGCACCTGCCGCTGGAGTCCCCTCAGCCCCACCGGGGGCCGGCAGGCGCGCAGAGCAGCCTCAGCCCCGCCAGGAGCCTCAGGTCCTCATGCACCCCCCACTGACTGACAGCTCGCCCAGGCTCCTCCAACGAGCCGCCCACCCTCTCTTCCTCCATCCCCCGAAGTTGAAGCCTGACTGTGGTGTCCAACAAGTTGGAAGTTATAACTCATGTTGTTGAGAATATCCTCCATTCTTCAGCCGGGGCCGGCTGCTCCGCGCGCCTGCTGCCAGAGTCCCCTCAGCCCCGCAGGGGGCCTCTGGTCCTCCTGCACCCCCCCACTGACTGAGGCTCAGGCCCGCCGAGGCACTGGCAAGCCTTGAATGGCGGCTGCCCAGCTGCCCAGGGCCGGCCCGAGGTGCAGGCAAGCCTCAGATGGCAGCTGCCAAGTCGCCCAGGGCCAGCCCGAGGCTCAGGTAACCAGGGCCAGCCGAGGCTTGTGCTGCCGGCAGTGGCAGCAGCAGAGGTGTGATGGGGGCGTCGCCTTCCCCTGATCGCCTAGGTCACATCCCGCCCCTGCGGGCTCCCGGACTGTGAGGGGGCAGGCCGGGCTGAGGGAACCCCCCTCCAGTCATGAATTTTCATGCACCGGGCCTCTAGTATAAATACATTGTGACATATTTATGCATTTCAGTTCTCTGTTACATGTTTTGAAACTTCATTTGCTGTTTTTTTCATATCACTTCATATTGTTATTTTTTTAACAATTTCTTAGTGATTTCTTCCTCAGTACTTCAACTGCCCTTTCATTCTTTTATTTTTCTCTTTCATGGATGCCATGTTCTTTGGAAGCTTGTTTAGACCAATTTAATGGCCTTTAAGGCTTCCTCCACATGAATAGGAGTTCACTTTTTTAATAATAAGAATTCTATGTCATGGGGGGTGCGCATCAGGATTTTAGAGATGCTTAGGTGGGGCATGGCCAAAAAAAGGTTGGGAACCACTGTGCTAAGCACTTGGCGTGCATCCTCTGTTTTCCTTATAACCCTGGGAGGTAGACAATATGTTACCCTTATTTTAGGTACAAAGTATATTTTAAAAAATTGCTATTATTATTATTATTATTATTAAGGCAGGCGACCCAAGAAAACACCTAGCATTAATTTTTTTCTCTTTTAAATCCCTCTCCAGCGTACTAGTAATGTTCGATCCACGTTTTTTAAGGACTGTTTATATGAAGTATTCGATGACTTGGAGTCAAAGATTGAAGACGCTGGAAAACAGCTACTTCAGTCAGTTCTCCACCTGATGGAGAATGGGGCCCTGGTATTGACTACAAATTTCGACAACCTCCTGGAACTGTACGCAGCAGACCAGGGCAAGCAGCTTGAATCCCTTGACCTCACTGATGAAAAAAAGGTAAAAAGTAAAGCAGGAGCCTGCTTCCGGCTAGTGGAGAGAACCTGTTTTCGTTGGGTGGTTGGGTAGTGCCGGTATTTGTGTAGACAGGGAGCTGCTCTTCCCTGTGGGGATATTTTTGAGATAAAAAGCAATATACGTGCCCTAACTGGTTTGGCTCAGTGGATAGAGCGTCGGCCTGGGGACTGAAGGGTCCCAGGTTCGATTCCAGTCAAGGGCATGTACCTTGGTTGCGGGCACATCCCCAGTAGGGGGTGTGCAGGAGGCAGCTGATCGATGTTTCTCTCTCATCGATGTTTCTAACTCTCTATCCCTCTCCCTTCCTCTCTGTAAAAAAATCAATAAAATATATTTTTTTTAAAAAGGCAATATACGTAAAATGCACAGACCTTAAAAGTGCTCAGTTTTGTGAGTTTTGACAATTTCACCCAATTTTAAAGCTAGAACATAGGAAGTCATTTGAACTGTAAGGTCTCTTTAATATCTGATAATGTCAGGTGGTTGTAATATTTATTTAGAATTCTCTCTTTGCCCTGGCTGGTGTTGTTGAGTGGTTAGAGTGTTGGCCTGCACACAAAGGGTCCTGGGTTCGATTCCCAGTAGAGGGCATGTACCTCAGTTGTGGATTTACTCCCCACTCCCTTTTGGGACACGTGGGAGGCAACCAGTCGATGTGTCTTTCTCACATTGATGTTTCTCTCTCTCTCTCTCTCTCTCTCTCTCTCTCTCTCTCTCTCTCTCTCTCTCCCTCCCTCCCTCCCTCCCTCCCTCTCTCTCTCTCTCTCTCTCTCTCTCTCTCTCCCTTGCTTCCCTCGCTTCCCTCCCTCTCCCTTTCCCCTCTCGGCCTTCCCTTCTATTCACTCTGAAAAACAATGAAAAAAGTATTCCCAGGTGAGGATTCACAAAAAAAGGATTATCTCAGAATATATTGTGTGTGCCAACTCCATCTGGAAATGAATGAAAACTACTTTCGGACATCTGGCAGACCACCTTCCAGGCCAAGTGAATGCTGGGTTGAGGTTAATGTTGAGTAGAAACCTCAGCAGACTTTTTTATTGTAGCCCATACTATACCTAAGCTATCTACTTAATAGTGAATTCTAGGTGTTGATCTGTGTCACCTAACGAGATGAGGCTATTAGAATGGTCACCTGAGTTTGTAATTTGAAATCTAGCATCAACAGGACATTCTATAGCTGCACCAACATGTATTTAATTGGTGAAATTCAATGAAGCCATAAAAGGCAAAATGTTTTCATTGCCATAAAACGATGTCAGAGACATAATAAGTGAGAAAAAAGAAAACAGGTTGCAAACTGCCACCTGATCTCATTTGTCCTGCTCTGTAGTTTTTGTAATTTTCCTTCTACACTTTGTTTTCCCAGGAGCCTGCCTCTGTGTCCAGCCTAGAACCCAGCTAAGTAGTTTGAATAGCGAGAGATTCACCACTGGCTTCATTGCCTCAGTACTGCCTCTGCCAGAGGAGCAGCTGTGATGCCACTCTAACTTTGCTGACCTCGAAGCCAGCTTTTAAAAGGAAATCACTCAGGACATGGTGACATGATTTCCTCTGGCTGGAGTGTTTCCACCTGCTACTCTTAGGTTTTCTGTGGCCAGTTCCTTCTTCACCTATTAAATCTCAAATAGCACCTCCTCTGAGAGGTCTTCTCTGACCGTCCTATTTAAGAAGGGACAACACCCCAGCCCTGGCCAGGTAGCTCATTTGGTTAGAGAATCATCCCTAACCCAAGAATCATCTAATGAATGCATAAATAAATCGATGTTTCTTCTCTTGCTCTCTCTTTTCCCCTCCCTCCCTCACTTCCTCGCTCTCTAAAAATCAGTTTAACAATTAACAAAAGAAAGAAGCCTAGCCGTCTTGCCTGCCGGGACCTTGAAGCAAGTGTTCAGCCTGCCCGCCTGGTTGAGCTCTCTTTGTGTTGTGCAGGTCCTAGAGTGGGCTCAGGAGAAGCGGAAGCTGAGCGTGCTGCACATCCATGGGGTCTACACCAACCCTAGTGGCATTGTCCTTCATCCTGCTGGGTACCAGAACGTGCTCAGGAACACGGAAGTTATGGTGAGTGCTGCTCATCTCGCTGGGCTTGGGAAAGCCTTCCTGGAAACCTCTAAGCGTACCATTGGTCTCCAAGGGCTAACATGATCTTTTCATTCACTCAAAGTTGGAAGGTCCAACATTCTTTCCCGTGCTCCTCAGCTTCTGGGTGTGCGTGCCATCTTGAAAAATGTACTCGAGGTGTCAAACTGCAGGGTTTCCCTTTGTTCCTTTTTTTTCATTTTTTGTTTTTATTTTTTATTTTTATTGATTTCAGAGAGGAAGGGAGAGAAAGGGAGAGAGAGAAATATCAGTGATGAGAGAGAATCATTGGTCAGTTGCCTCCTACACGCCCCACACTGGTTATCGAGCCCACAACCTGGCATGTGCCCCAACTGGGAATGGAACCATGACCTCTGGTTCATAGGTCCATGTTCAACCACTGAACCATGCCGGCTGGGCTCCCTTTGTTCCTGATGGACAGCCAGCTGGTTGCCATCATCTTCACATATGAAGAATACATTATTATCTCTTTTTATTGTTCAGTATATTACAGTATTAATAACCCTCTCTATGCCAATAATAACTGATGTAGCTTTTTATTGACCAATCACTACTAGAACGTACATCCTAAAGTAATTTTCTGTAAATGATGATGGGCTTGTATTAATTACCACACTTATTCAAACTTACTGCTCAATAGAAAAAAATGGAAAAACTTTTGGTGATAAAGTAGAGGTTTTTTCTTTGTGAAAAAATGTCTTTGTTGATCTTTAAAGATCAAAGTTTTAGACTTGCTTACACATGCATGTTCAAACCAAAAAGTCTACCTCGCCAATGATATGTGGGAGTAATTCACTGGCCCCCAATTCTGAAAACAGTATATAACAGGACTGGGTCACTTAGAGTGATCGTATTTACATGATGCAGCAAAAGAAAGACCAAGAAAATGGGATGTTTTCTAAAGCATAAGAGCCTTTTCCCCACATATTCTTTCCCTGGCATCTGTTGGAACTCCATTCATTGCTGACATTGGGTGATCCCTTAAGCCATTGGTCAGCAAACTCATTAGTCAACAGAGTGGCAACCGCGGCTCACAAGCCAGAGCCACAGTTTGCCAACCACTGCCTTAAGCAAAAACATTTCTAATGTTTCTATATTTTCATACTAGAGGCTCAGTGCACGAATTTTGTGCACGGGGGTGGGAGGGAGGCCTCAGCCCGGATTGCGAGAGGGCGCAGGCCAGGCTGAAAGACCCCACCAGTGCACAATCGGAGCTGGGGAGGGACCGCTGGAGGGCTCCAGGGCGTGTCCGGCCCATCTTGCTCAGTCCCGATCGGCCGGACCTCAGCAGCAGCTAACCTACCGGTCAGAGCGTCTGCCTCCTGGTGGTCAGTCTACGTCATAGCAAGTGGTTGAGCAGCCTTAGCATATCATTAGCATACTACGCTTTGATTGGTTGAATGGACAACTGGACACTTAGCATATTAGGCTTTTATTATATAGGATGTGTATGTAAAGATACATACACACATAGATATATATTGGTCTAAGTATTGAGGAAATCTGGTGATGAAATTATCTTCACTGCTGGTCCATGGTTCCCTTTGTAAGGCAAAAGGCAAATACGTCCAAAAAATGGAAAGAGTAAGATATATTAAAGATATATTAAAGGTCTTATGGCTTCTGGGTACATAGATCTCAAAAATAAATTGCAAGGTCAGTAGACCAGTGGTAACCCTGAGAAACCCTGAATAGAGAACGTATGACAACAATATTAGACATAGGTCTAATATTGGTAAAGATCAATATTAGACCAATAATCAAGTTATAGTGATAAGCCCGCCTGGTGTGCCTCAGTGGTTGAGCATCAACCCATGAACCAAGAGGTCACTGGTTCGATTCCCAGTCAGGACACAAACAAGATCAGCTTTAGGGGCTCATCTACCCTCTTAACCCTGGTTCAGTGGCAGCCACAGTCTGTTAAGAGCAGCAGTGATGATGAGCCTGCGGCTTTTGTGTCTCGGACACGCCTTGTGTGTGTCTTCACCGTGTCACTTTGTTTCTTTTCCTGCAAGAGAGAGATTCAGAAACTCTATGAAAACAAGTCATTTCTTTTCCTGGGTTGCGGCCAGACGGTGGATGACACCACTTTCCAAGCCCTTTTTCTGGAGGCCGTCAAGCATAAATCTGATTTAGAACATTTCATGCTGGTTCGGAAAGGAGATATAGATGAGTTCATGAAGCTTCGAGAAAATATGCTGGACAAAGGGATCAAGGTCATCTCCTATGGAAATGAATATGCTGATCTTCCAGAGTATTTCAAGCGGCTGACCTGTGAGATCTCCACGCGGGGTAGGTCAGGTAAGATGCAGTTCTTCAGCCTTGTATGTTGGTTCTGGGTAAAGTCATTACCAAGATGAGGACTATCAGCCTAACCAGATTAGGAGGGAGGCCTTGTCTGGTCTTCATATTGGATGAAAATGGCATTTGGATAGGAGAAAAATGCACAAAGGCAAATCCATTGCAGAAGTGGGAAGAAGAAAGGAACTCGGCCTCATTAGTTATCAGTGAAGTGCGATTAGGATTTAGATTTCAAAATAGAAAAGAATGATAACTCAATTTTGGCTAAGCTGTGAGGAAAGAAATATATTCATGTTGGAATATGTTAAAAATTTTTAAACCTTTGACCCAGAAATTTCACCTAAAGAGATCATTGGACAATTGCATAAAGATACACGTTTGGGAATATTACCAGTTTTGTATAAATGAAAAAATTGGAAGCAACTTAAAATGTTTCACTTAATAGGGAATTTTGTAAATACTCCAACATTTATTTAATTGATAAAATACAATGAAGCTATAAAGGGAAAATGTTTTTATTGTCCAAAAAGATGTCAGAGACATAATATTGTGAGTGAAGGTGGGGAAAATCAGTCCCATTCATACAAAATTATAGAGATTCTGTTTTTGTTTGTGTGTGCGTATGTATAGAGAATTATCTGCAATGATCGTTACTAAATCAACTGTGGTTATGTTTATGCTATTGGACTTAAGGGTTTTTAAAAGATACTTTATTTCTATGTTAGCATTTTCTACAGTGAGTATACATTATCTTTATAAAAACAAAAAGCACACCTTAAAATGGTCTTTGGAAATTAACATGGTATTAAAATCAGAGATTGGGTTACCCCTCACTCACTTGACATTTTACCTCCAGTTCTAATGAGAAAGCCAAATAGAGATAAAAGGTTGTTTATTAATGGCTCAAGGCAAGTTCCCAATAACCCTACAGGATACAAAACTTCATGGTGTCAATTAAATTGAAGTTTGCTTTTTAAAACCTTACTTGGAATGAAGCCAAGCCCCAGGGTATGGCCACTCTGACTCACCACCCAGTTTTGAACAAACTTTGCTGTTGTACGTAGAATATGTTCTTGAAAAGTTTTATGTTAATGTGGATTTTCATTGTCAATCTCAGTGCTTCTGAGGGGGCCTATTAAAGTACAGGCAATTTAATGTAGAGAGAACTTCTCCTAAATCAAATAATCATTCCCAGCGTTTTCTCCTGAATCAGACTGCTTTGAGTGGAATTCTTTGTAATGAGAAATCCCACAAGCTCTTACCACCATAACTGAGCACAGAAAACCATGTCTGCCCTTCTCCAGTAGACAGACCTTTCGGATTCTCACATGTGAAAACAGCTTGCTGTTCTTTCTTAGGGATGTGTTTTCTGCTGTCCTGCTGTTTTGATTCTTTTGCTGTTCACCCACACTGAGGCCTTTCAGTCACTTTTACTACTGGACACATTCTCTTTTCATTAGACAAGAGATACCTACCCAAACTCTACATATTTATTGTGGTCTACATTCTGAGAGCTTCTACCCAGGGAAGATGCTAAAATTGAAAATAGCAAAATCCCCTCTGGTCAGCTGTTCCTATTACACTAAATTTTTTGAATAAAAATCTCTGAAGTGGCACAAAAGCTTTTATTAGCTGCATAGGAGTCCTGTTAGAATAGTAGTTAACCAGTTATTAATAAGGAGGATGCAAAGGGAATCAGACATTGTGAAGCATGGTCAGCTGGGGAGCATGCGCCTATTTGTTTCATCAGAAAGCTAGTTTCACCCAATCCAGGGGATCACAGCATTGCCTGGCCAAGGATCAACACCCCTCCTTCCCCCTTCTGGTACCGGTAGGGATTTTGGGGTGTGAGGAGAGCAAGGGGGGATAAGTACATGTGCAATAGAAGTCAGAATGGTTCAGGGGGAGGTGCTTGGCCATAGAGCCCTGTCATTCTAGCCTGGGAAACAGGTCAGTGGCTAGGGAGTGGACCCATCAGAAGCCTGTGGAAACTTGGGAGATTGGTCGGTTATTTTGAAAAAGCACCTGGTCCTTCCCAAGCCCCAGATGATATAATCCCAGAGGAACAGAGTTCTCTCTCGCGCCCACTAACGGGAGCTCGCCCAACTTGTTTAAGCATTGTCTCTCGATAGTAACCATGTGGCCTTAGCTCCAAATACAGGCGCCACGGGGGGGCCGGGGGGGCAGCTGGATACTGCAGCACAGCAGCAATCGCAGCCCTGAACACAAGCTAAGCTGGCAGTGGTGGGAAAGGCTGGACTGGACTAGCTTTACTGTGGCACAATCTCTGGGCATTGGCCCTATTTGTGGCCCTGATGTTCTATGGAGGGACAGAGATGGGAAATTGGGAACCCAGGCCTCTTCTATTTTCACCCAGATAAATCTTCCCACCAGACCTCATCCTCTCTTGGGGGTCCCCGAAGATGCTTTTCTCACAACACTGCAAGAAACAACTTCCACCAGCAACACTACTAGAGTCGCTTTCCCCACAGTTAGCACTAGTTATGTATTTGGAATTTTAAAAAATCAAGGCTTTCCTATAAAGCAGGGGGGCTTTATTAGAATGGTCAGCTAAGTTACTTTGTGATTTGAAATCTGGCAGAGCAGTTTTGGGTTAAAAACATTTCATTTCGAGACAAGTGAAACTTACCTGTCATCCTTGGTTATGTTTTGAGTTTCCGTAGATGTGTACTGATGTTGGTTTGTTTCACACTGAGCATTTGCTATGTACCTGGCATTGTGCTGTGTACTCACTTTTGCATAGTGAAAATTACTTGGGTTCAAAACAGTGGAAGATCTCGTACCTTATTTCAGAAAAATCAAGTAATAAGGAAAAGAAAAATAATTCTTTCATAATTCATTACCATTGCACAAGCAGTTATTTGGGTATATTTCCAATTAACAATTTTTCAGAGATATAAAAAAAAAAGGATACACAGAGTCTTGGTACTTTTTTTTCAATGGTATCATATAAATTCCTATGAGGCTACAGGTTTTGATACTGGTTCGAGGTTTGTGTGCCTGATGCTTCAAAGGCCAATAATCAAAAACGTCAGAGTTTGGAGTAAGGAAAGGTTTATTGATCAAGAAGGTGCCAGCTTAGGACTCTTTCCCCCTCCCCACGTAGGAGAGATTCTTTGCTGTGAGATTCTTTCCCCGTCCCCACGTGGGAGTCTGCACTTGTTCTTCAATAAAATGTCCACCTTTGCTATTAAAAAGAAAAGGAAAAAAAAAAGAACGAAAAGGAAAAAAATGAAGGTGCCAGCTTGAGAAGATGGGGGATTAGGGTTAGAGGTAATCTTATAGCTTCCGCAAATCCATTTTAAGAGAGCCCAGAATTCAGGCGTCTTTTATGTCAATGGAAGGGAGGAGGGGAAAGGCAAGATGTAGCTGAGGAGCCTAGACAGCTAGTTGGACAGGGATCCAAGGAAGAAATTGAAATCTCTATCTCTTTGTTCCTAGTTGGTCCATTGAACACTGCCCGCCCCACCACCTCCGCCACCCCATTCCTGCCAACTGAGTCCATGCTTGAGGCTCCTGTAAAAATTTGATAAGCAGTCATTATTTTGTAGATATTTCCCCACCTCTTTACGGAAAGATGCCTTCTGATAAGGGGCTGTCCTTGCCAAAGCTCAAGCCTCAAGCAGAATTCCTCTAGCTAATTAGCATATCCACAGCCGGAACTATAAGCTTGAAGGCCACGGGAGAATTAAAATAGTCAGGGATTGCCCTAACCCCGTCGTCTGCAAACTGCGGCTCGAGAACCACATGCGGCTCTTTGGCCCCTTGAGTGTGGCTCTTCCACAAAATACCACGGCCTGGGCGAGTCTATTTTGAAGAAGTGGCATTAGAAGAAGTTTAAGTTTAAAAAATTTGGCTCTCAAAAGAAATCTCAATCGTTGTACTGTTGATATTTGGCTCTGTTGACTAATGAGTTTGCCGACCACTGCCCTGACCGGTTTGGCTCAGTGGATAGAGCATCGGCCTTCGGACTAAAGGGTCCCGGGTTCGATTCTGGTCAAGGGCATGTACCTTTGTTGCGGGCACATCCCCAGTGAGGGGTGTGCAGGGGGCAGCTGATTGATGTTTCTCTCTCATGGATGCTTCTAACTCTCTCTTCCTCTCTGTAAAAAATCAATAAAATATATTTTTTAAAAATAAAATAGTCAGGGATTGTAACATTTTCATAAGCACTATTTTAATATTTTTTAAAAATTTATTTTAGAAACATCAATTTGTTGTCCCACTTATTTATGCATTCATTTCATTGTCACTGTTTTGTTTAAAATAGGTTTTTGTTGATTTGAGAAAGGGAGAGGGAAGCATTGATGATAGACATCAATTCCTGCCTCCTGCATGCCCCCCACTGGGGATCGAACTACACTTCAGTGCACATGTATGTGTACAGGATGATTCCCACCCAACAGAGCCACACTGGCCAGGGCCATAACCACTATCTTTAATGACTGTGTTATAACCCAGTGTGGCTGTTAGTTTCCCTAATTATTTACCCATTAAGCAGCTTCTAATTTTTTTCCTTTATTGTAAGAACTGTTGCAATGAATGTTATTTTCATCCATACAGTTTTTCCTTTTGCAAGTAATTTCCTTAGGATAAGTTCTCAGGGTAATGACTAGGTCAAAAGGCATGAACATTTTAGATTGATAAATGTTGCTAAAGTGTTTCTAAGAGGAAAGCAGCATGTATGTTTTAATGCTCTTATTTGTACTCTGATTGCCCATTCTTTTCTCCCATGTGTTCACTTCTATACTTTTTCCAACACCATTTTCTATCCCAGTGCTGGCCAATAGAATTTTCTGCAATGTTAGAAATATTCTATACTTTTTGCTGTCCAGTACCATAACCACAAGTCACATGTGGCTGTTGAATATTTGAAATGTGGTAGAGGAACAGAATTTTTAATGTGAAATTCAGCCACCTGTGGCTAATGGCATCATATTAGCGCAGATCTAACCCAGTTTGTACTGTGGGAGTATCTGCTACTTAACACTCTTCTACTTGGTTGAATTTGCTCATTTGCATGCTGTTCCCCACCCCTGGTCAGACTTTTCCCCCTGAACTTGGCCTTCTACACTGGTTAGGGACAGTAGACACACTGCCCTTGTAAACGTTTTGTTTACAAGCAGTGCCAGTGCACACTCAGGGGCCTTACTGTTCCCGTTACTTAATACCACCAGTTGAAGACTAACCTAGTTTATTCTCCCCGCCTACTTGTCTCCTGCTGTATGTGTTCATTACTAAGTAATGCCATCCTTTAGAACACGTGCTTTCATCTCCCTCTGGATGGTTGGTGTTTAACAGCTGACATTGATGTTCACTCTGTTTAGCAGGTGTGATGAGAGAAGGTCACCTAAATGGCTCATCTGCAGCGCACAGTGAAATAAGAGGTATACTATTTCCTGTTCTACTGTCTGCCTATTTGTCCACAGAAAATGTTCCTCAGACCTTGGGAAGTAATGACTTACCCCTGCTACCTGGGAAAGATTCTTTTTCTTTTTTTTTTTTTTAAATATAATTTTATTTTTTTAATTCTTTATTGTTTCAAGTATTACATACGATTATTTTTCTACCAAGTCTGTTACAAGATGCCTCTTATGTCTTGTCTTCACCAGTAGGTTAAGCTGGACTTAAGTACCTGCAGCTTTAGATGTGTAAACCTGTTTTATGAACCTCCTGTTTACTCTCTCCCTCCTCTCTCCACAGACCTCAGTACATGAGGGCCACAGAAGTCACCGACATCAGACCAAGCTGTAAGGCCCTACCGTGGACAGTTTAATAGTAAACTTACAAGAACCCAGCACAACTCCGAAAAGAACCAAAACCCAGAAGTTGAAGGCTGGGGCTACGCAGAGTGGTGGCGAACTTCCCACCTTAATCCTTCGTGCCGACTGGTTCTTGGTCTTTTGTTTTGTTGTTTTCCAGTTCTTGGTCATATATGGCCTGTTCCAGTTTGAGAATACCCAAGTGACAGTGGGACCCAGTGCAGCTCCCCACCCACTCCTGGGCTGGACGTGCCTGTGTCCACGCACAGATCAGGGTGGTGCCCACTGGAGCAGGCTGCGCCCTGCATGGACTCGGGCTGTGGATGCCGTGGACTCGCCGTGGCCGCTGCAGTTTTGTACTCTAGACTTGGTTTTTCACTTCAGCTCAGTGGCTTTTTCTAAGACAAGACTTGAAGCTTTAGTTTTCTAGATCTCTTCCAGTGTACAGTATTTACATACCTGAGCTGTATTAAAAGCTTGTTCACTTACCTCCCAGGGCTCTGGTTCTGCTTTCAGTCACCTTTGAAAATTAACCTGCAAAGGTACCAACAAGCCTAATTTTTGTCACTCAATTTCGATTTTGAAGACCTGTTCCTTTCCGGGGGAGGGGATCTCATTCTCAGGAGAGCCACTTTCCCAGATTCCTCAGAGCATCGATTCCCGCTGCTTCCCTTATCATAAACACTAGTTAACGTGACGTGGGGTTGTAGTTTTGAATCCTATACAAAGTAATTCCGAGACTAAAAGGCGATTTACTTATGAAATTTATTTTCTTATATATAAATTATGCATTTCTCTGGGCAGACAGCCTTCACCTTATTGCACTAAGCACGTCTGTAATACAAGCTACAGGACAAGTCTCAACAAGAGGTTTGTGTTTAACGTAGCACTTGTCTACCAGGCACTGTAGAGAGGAGGTGGAGGAGCTAGGGTCCCTCGGGGTAAAGAACGGGGAGGGGCACCGTGATACCTCCTGACAGGCAGTTTTCTCCCAGGAAGGGGAACATGCAAAGCTTACACCTGGGTTCTGGGCATGGGGAAGAGCTGGAAGGCCGAGAAGCCCAATGCAATACTGCAGCTTGCCCCCTCTTCTCAGGGATGAGGCAAGAGGGGACTCACCTTTTGCTCATTGTAACAAATCCCTCTGGCCTAGCTGACACTTTGGGGAAACAACAGGATGGGATCATCATCAGAATTAGCAGCAATTAAGAACAGGCTATACAATGCCACAGTATGGTTGGTGGGTGTAACCCAGGCCCAGGGACCTGAAAGCTATGTAGCCTAGGGAGAGGTGCCACTCAAGACCCAGAGCTGGTTCTGAAAGTCTCTTAATCTAATGGAGCTGGGGCTTCAAACTGCTTATGATGCTCAGATGTCCCTATGACCACACTCATTAGCCAAGTTCTGGTGTTAGATCTCCTGACCATTGGTCAAAGCTATAACGAGACCAAGTCTATAGGCAGAGTGATGGCTAGAACCACAGTGGTGGCGGGCATGGGCAATGGGCAGTGACTGTAACATGATTAGGCCCTCCTTGTAGATGGAGGCTGGATTGAACAGGGAGTGGGGCTAGAGGAGCTGCCTCACATTGCCTCTGCACTACACTGAAGACAAGTTGCTCACACTCTAATGCACATTCTTGATCCAGGAACGGGGACTTTGGGGGAAGCGGTGATTTGGTTTTGGGCAAGAGCATGTTAAGCCTTCATGAGGGCAGCCACCACAGCCTTGGCGTTGAGACTGCGTAGGTCGCAGTAGGTCTGGCCAGTGCCCACAAACACGATCGGTTTGCTTGTGATGTAGGTCATGGAAATAGCAGCTCCCACCTGAAGAGGAAAAAGGGGTACCCAGTCAACTCAAGGACCCTTCTTTGTACCCCCTGAGTAACAGGAAGCTTTGCAGCTAATGCAGCCTCAGCTACCTTATGAAAGATCGCCACCCCCTGCCCTCTCAATCCCATTGTGTCCTGTGTCATTCGTATTTACCTTGTCATCAATTGTATCAAATTTGGTAAGGACAATGCCATCAATGAGCCGAGGGGTTTGAGCCATAGAATGGTCAGCCAAGGCTCTGTTGAACTTGACCTGGAAAGGAGAAATGGCATGTAAGTGTAAAAAATCACCTTTCCACCCAAATCTGAGGCTGGAAAGAAAACCATGCCCTTACCAGCTGATCCACGGCCTCGTTGCCTACTAAGGCCTCACCCACAAACAGCACCAAGTCGGGGGTGTTGACAGTAATGAGCTTGGCCAGGGCAGTCATCAGAGGGGCATTGTCTTGCATGCGGCCAGCTGTGTCCACCAGCACGACGTCAAAGCCTTGGTTACGTGCTACCGAGAGAAAAGTGGTCAGCTCAGAACTCCTGGGTTGTCACACTTATTTCCAGTGTCCTCTCAGGAAGTCCTAGCCTGGTTATGTTAAAGGTCTGTTTCCTTTCTTGGGCTCTAGATCTGGTTACAAGGTAGTGAGAAGAAAATCTATACCTGGCCCTCCACGCATAGTCAGGAAAAGGATGGCAATGCCACAAAGGTGACCAATTAGAGGTTTCTTCGGTTGGGCCATACCAGCTTTGGTTGCAACTACACCCATTACCCAAAGCGGAGCATGGCAAGTCACAAGTCCTTAAGTTGAGCATAAGTTGGTAGTCGGGTGACCCTGATCCTCAGGCTATTTTAAGGGAATCCAAGGAAAGGGGCCCAGACCAGCTCCCACTCTGTGCGCCGTACCAAAGGCAATGGCTTCCATGGCGATGCCAGCAGCGTCTTTGCCGTAGCCCTTCTCAAACAACTGCACCATGGTGCGGCCGCCGTGACTCTCCGGGGGGTGTAGGGCACTCAAGCGGCGTGTGTGCGTGCGCAGCTGCTCCACAGCCCCGGCACGAAATGTGTCACAGGCGGCGATGAGGACACTGAAGCCGTTCTCTAGCAGCCAGAAGGAAATCTGCAGAAGAGGCAAAGGAGACGTCACCTAGAACCCAAGTTGCTGAGAGTGAGGAAAGGTCAGACAGATGGAGAGCTGCACTGACCTTGGCAAGATTCGTGGACTTCCCCACTCCATTAACCCCACAGAAGGTGACAACGTAAGGGCGCTGATGACGCTGGGCATCCATGATGTCCCGGAGCATGTCCACACGACGCTGTGGCTGCAGGATCTGTACCAGGGACTCTTGCAGAGCTTGCTTTACTGTGGAAGTCACCGCTGAAAGGGAGGAGGCGGTAATGTACTCCAAGAACACCCAACACCTTTCTGAGCTGAGGGAACTAGGATCTGGATGATACTAGGATCCTGCCCCAGGAATCCACTCCATACCTGATACTGTCCTAACAAACACTTCCCAAGTATTAACTCATTTAATCCTCTTAGTAACTCAAAGTGTAAGTTATGTAATAGAGGTTTAGAGCTTAAGAGATTTGCCAAAAGTCACGGAGGCCAACGCACTGGTATGCATAATGCCCTGCGCACACTGGTTGAGGCCGATACTTACTGCTGAATGTCCCCATCACCTTCCCTTCCAACTTGTTGGCCACGGATTCACAGAGTTGGACTGCAATGTCTGCTGCAACATTCTTAGCTGGGGGGATGGGGGGGGATGGTGTGTGAGTGCCAAGTCAAGTCACCAACTCTTACGGTACAGCTAGGAAACTAGATGGTTCCACCCTCCACCATCCCTACCCCACAAACACAAGCCCACCTGTTCCTAGAGCTTACCAATGAGATGATCGCGCATCTTGTCCAGCACAGATTCCATGTCTTCACGGCTCAAGCTCTTGGAACCCACAAGGCCCTTCAGCATCCCAAACATGCCACCCAGAGTCCCCTTGGCAGCACTGCAGGCACAGGAGATTACGGGTTCACATAAAGCCGGTGGGCAGGAGCCAAGCCTCATCCGCTCGGGAGCCACACACACCCTGCACCCCTGAAATTCCCTACCTAGGTTTGGTAGGGTTTTGAGCAGCCCCTTCATCATCGGAGCTGCTGCAGTCCAGATCCTGAAGCTGCCCCCCAGGCCCAGTCCCTCGAATCTGCAGGGTTTGGGGAAAGGAGAGAGGATTAGGAATTCTCAACGTTCTGAAGGGGAAAAGCCCAGGATTCGCCCTGTCTACACTGCTCAGTCTCTTGGATTGGGGAAGAGTCTCAAATCTCTCAAAGAAATCCAAGGTACTACCCTCCTCTCTACTTCCAATTTCTTTTAAAAACTTCTTTGAGAGGGATAGAAAGATGGAAACATCAATGAGTGAGGAACATCATCGATCGGCTGCCTCCTGCACACCCCCTACTGGGGATCGAGCCTACAACCAGGGCACATGCCCTGACCGGGAACCAAACCAGCGACCTCTAGGTACATGGGTCAACGCTCAACCGCTGAGCCACACCAGCCGGGCCCTCCCATTCTCTTGGCCCCTGTTGACTCTCACCAAGTTGATGTCCTCAGGCGGGGCAACCTCTGGGGCCCCATTGGTGGTAGGAGCGCTGTAATCCAGGTCTTCCTTGTTAGCACAGCCACCCAGCGCCCACACCCGAGGCGCCTTTTTGCCCTTCTCCTTTGGAGCATCTGACTTCGTGGACTTGCTGAAAGGGTTACGGCACAGGGTTATGGTGGAGAAGCAGGAGGAGAAACATCCCCCCAAGATCCAGAGACAAAAAAGCCCTTGCCCCCAACACGGCTAGATTATGGCAAAGGTTAGAACGCTCACCTGGACTTGTCTGCAGCCTTCCCATGTTTCTGAATGAACTCCTCTCGCTTCCTCCGGATCAGCTCCTCTTTGGAAAGTTCTACCCCATTGTCAGCCCCCACGGACTTGTCTGCAGGGGCTGTTTTGCTGGCAGTCAAAGGGACATCAAAACCTGTTAGGAGAAATCTCACTGGAGAAAAAGGACCAGATTCCAACAAAATAGACAATAGGGGGGAATTTCCCAACCCTTAAAGAGAAAAACTAGGAGCAAACATTTTGGGCTCACAAGCACTGGGAATGACAGCGAGGGTGGGGGGCATTTGAGGGAGGGAGACAAGCAATGACAGAGGATAGGGGACCACTTCAGTACTTAGGACCACATTTAACTTTTCATGCCCCACATGTCCAAGGAGCTCACACCAACCTTCCTTCTTGGCCCCCTTGTTTTTTTTATTCTTTGCTTTTTCCTTGGGCTTTTCACCCCGGGTCTCGATCATGGATCTCACAGGTTTCTTGGCCTTTTCAGAATCTTCAAACTTCTTCATGGTGGTTGGAGCCCGGACCTTACTGCTCTCCTCCGCTTCACTAAAGCGAGAGAGAATGGTTCGAGTCCAGAGAAAGGGTCCTCACCCCAAGAGGATCATTTAGAACTGGGCAGCAGATTCAAAAGCATCTTTCAATAAACACTTGGCTACCCCTGATCGGGCCTCAGGAAGGGAGGGAGCTCAGCAAGCCATGGAAATTGATTTGGGGGAGGGGAGGCCTCTCACCGGAGGAGCCGCAGAAAGTCATTTTGGAAATCAAAAGTGCCATTCAATAGGCTTAGAGCACTTTGCTGCTGGATCTCTGTGCGGTACTTGTCCCGAAAGAGCCGGTGCACGTCATCTATCAACTTGTCTACGTAGGTCAGCGTTAGGATCTTCTGAAAACCAACCTGTTTAGGGGAAGAAACAGAGCCAAGAGATCTGCTTACGTGCCATCCCAGAACAGAGGGAAGCCAACTCAACCCAGGCCTCCAGATTGGCTAAGCCGCCTGGCAGGTGTCCTGACCTGAGGGGTGGCCAAGCTCTCTGACTGAGCCCCAGAGCTTCTTCCCTTCCCGGCCCGCCCCCCCTCCCCCTTCTTGTCTTCTCCTATAACACCGTCTGCAATTACCCAGGGTTCGGTTCTCTTTATAATCAGGACTGTGCTGAGAATGCACTCGTCCCTCCAAAATACCACCACTTACCACAAACACCAGCTCAAACTGGTTGTCCAGTTTATACTTGAGTGTGAGGGCTTCATGGGTGAAGGAGTTGTTGCCTCCCCTTTCCTGGAAAGAGAGTATGTCTCCGAGTTCAGACTATTCCCCAGAAAACCCAGTCTTGGGCCCCTCAACGATTACCTTTGGGAAAGAACCAAACATTCCCCCGAAGTCAAACCTGTCCCAGGACAAGAGGATGCTGGGGGCACTGTCTGAAACATCCCACCGGGGAGAAAAGGAGATACCATGGGGGGGGGGGGGGGGGGGGGGGGGAAGAGTGAGAGAGTGACAAGACACCTGGGAGCCCGAAGGGGCGTAGTCGTCATAGAAACAGTCAGGTCTACTAGCAGCTGTACACTGTTTACAGATTTAAAGGTGTTTTTCCATCCCTTATCTCACCCATCCTTGGAAACAAGAGAAAACCAAGCTGGCAGGAGCGAACGGAGGGAACGAGGGTTAGTCTGAAGAGGCGCCTAATCCAGCTAAGAGCCCCAGAAAGCGCGGGGAGGGGCGGGGGGGCGCCGCAAAGTTGCAGGACGGTCGGCCGCGGGCGGGAGAAAGAAGTGCAGTCCCGGCTACCGGCGAGCGGCCAGTCTCGGGGCGGACAGGGTGGGAGCGAGGCGCGGGGCCGGTCGAGGGAGACTGTGGGTCAGATCGGGAGGTGTGTGTGTGGGGGGGGAACCCGGAGTCCTGACCCCGCGGGGGCGGTACCTGCAGCAGCACGGAACGAATCAACGCGTTGACGGGCCCGGTGCAGGAGTCGCTCACGCCCTGGAAGCACCAGAGCACGAGCCCGCCCTTCGAGAAAATGGTGAAGAAGTCGAGCATGGCGGCAGCAGGAAAGGAGCCCGGCCGGCGCCGGGAGCTGAGGCCACGATCGCCCCGACTTCCTGCTGCGCCAAGCGCGGGACACGTCACACCAGCGGCCCCGGAAACCAGCTCAGCCGCACTTCCGCTCAGAGCTCTGGGATTTCCCCCACACACACACTCCCCGCCTCCGCTGGAGGGCGCGCAGCAATGACGTAAAGCAGGCGGGGCTGGGCGGGGCTCTTGGGAGGTCACGAGGAGACGGGAGGCCTATAGCGCGCAGAGGCGGGGCCCAAAGGGCCGCTGGCCAATGGGTGAGCTCGTCTGAATGGCCGGCGGCGCGGAGCAATGACGTCTTGAGGGCGGGGCCAGGTTTAAGGGTCGCGCTCGGTGGCCGCGATCCAAAGGACCATGTTTCGCGGGGCGGTGTGGCTCTTGGCAGGTCGAGGCTCTTTGGGCCGGGGGCTAAGCACACGCAGTGGAGGCTCGACTCCGGGTAAAGTTGAGGACACCGGAGGGTGTCGTGGTTCTGGGGTACCCCCAGTCTCCGGCTTGTGTGACCTTCAGGACGTGGGACCCCGGCTCAGGCTGGGAAGACAGTGGGTCAGCTGCGAGAAGGGGCTAAGCGTGCCCCCTGGAGCTTGTAAGGCCAGGACAGGTGTACGGATCCCCCGGCTGCCCTTCTCAGGGGACAGATCCTAGACCGCGCTCTTCGTCAGCTCAACACCAGAATAGGAGACCAGGCTGACCCCCTGGGCGCACGAATGTGCACCAAGTCCTGCTCGCGTGCTGCATGCGGTGCTTAGTGTGGTGGCCCGTGAAAGAGGGAAGAAGCAGAGAGGATTCACTGTATATGCCCTGGAGGTGCCTGAAGTGAAGCCGGGAGAGGGAAGACTTTCTAGACCAGTTCAAGACTGGGTAGTCTCCAGCTAGTGTCATGGTAGAGGTACAGGGAGCAGGTGGCTACCGGGATCAGCCCTGAAGGATGTTTACTGGTTCTGGGAAGGTGTGTGTTCCAGGTTCTGGAAAACTGAGCAAAGGTTAGGAGGAGAAAAGTATTGTTCCCGTGCAAGGAACTAGCCAAAGCTGTCCAAACAGGTTGAGTAGTAGTAGGAAATATGTGGGAAGGGAAGGGAAGCCCAGATCAAAAGAAAGATTCTAATGCTGCTGAACTTTGTATTGGAAACAGTGAGAAGATTTGGAGATTTGTAAGTTAGGTGTTCGTGACAAAGGATTCATTTATTCAAGACTAGAGGCCCGGTGCATGACATTCATGCACTTGGTGCGGGAGAGGGGTTCCTCAGCCTGGCCTGCGCCCTCTCACAGTCCAGAAGCCCTCAGCGGATGTCCAACGGACGGCTTAGTGCTGCCGCCGCTGCACTCGCCAGCCATCAGCCCGGCTTCTGGCTGAGCGGTGCTCCCCCTGTGGGAGCGGACTGACCAGGGGGCAGCTGCTGCATGGAGCGTCCGCTCCCTGGTGGTCAGTGTGCATCATAGTGACCAGTCATTCTGCTGTTCGGTTGATTTGCATATTAGCCTTTTATTATATAGGATATTTATTGAGCATTTAGGATGTGCCAGGTACTCTGCTAGGGTGGAGATTGGGTGGGGAAGAAGGTACACATCGTACAGTATGAAGCTATCACTAATAAACTCAAAGTTGCAAATGCGTTGCATGCTGCAGAAGAGGTTCACAGAGCTGTGAGATGATGTGGCAGGAGAATTCAACGTAGTCCAGGGCAGCGGTCGCCAACCTTTCGGACCTCACAGACCACCAGTGGTCCACGGACCACTGGTTGGCGACCACTGGTCTAGGAGGTCAGAAAAGGCTTCCCTAAGAATATGTTAACTGAGCTGAGACCTAGGGGAAGCAGAGTTAACTCGACAAAGTGGACCCAGAGTTTCAAAACAGAGAGAACACTTGTGTCGGTTCCCTGTGATGGGAGGAAGTAAGGTGTCATCAAGGAAACAAAGGGGGTGGGAGTTCGAGGAGAGCAGAAGGACAAGGCGAGCAGGAACCGTATTGTGTGTTGTCTGCCTGGCAATGTTTATGTATTTTGGATTTTGTCCTTAGAGTAATAGAAAGCCATTGAAGGGTTTTACGCAAGAGGGTGTGTGATTACATCAGTGTTCAAACAAGGTCAGTCAGGCTACCATGTAGAAAAGAACTGGGGGAGGGTGACAAGAGGGGAATTAGTGGGAGCAGTTAGGAGGCTTTTGCATTAGTCTAGGTGAGAGATTATAGGGGTTCAGTCTAAGGCAGTGGTGGCAGAGATAGAAAAAGGGGACAGATTGGGGAGATAGGAGGCAAAGTCATCAGAACTTTGTAACATATAGGACATGAATGGAAGTCTGCTGGTGGTGACGGATATGCAGGGTAAGGTGCCACTCAGAGGTACCATGCTTCAGAGGTTGCAGCTCGGAGTGTGCGGGGACCTCTTGGTCCAGGAGCCTGGGACTTCCAAGGGGCGATGACAATGCAGTTAAGGATATGAGCCTCTGGCTCACCGGAAAGATAGGTGTACACAGGAGATATAT
Source organism: Ia io (assembly GCA_025583905.1). Classification (NCBI taxonomy): domain Eukaryota; kingdom Metazoa; phylum Chordata; class Mammalia; order Chiroptera; family Vespertilionidae; genus Ia; species Ia io. The sequence goes on along the minus strand of JAJQQW010000023.1, from coordinate 14,240,204 downwards.
GTGTAAGTCACTATCCTAGGGAGAGAGTATGACTGTTAATTTTAGGAGGTGGAATCTTGAGCAGGGCACGATGCATGAAAAGGAAGAGGCTGATGGCATGCAGAACCTACAGCAAAGCTGTGGAATACTGCTGGCTGCACGTTGACCTTATGGGAGGTCAACTCAGCTGGGGACTGCCAACTGAGTGTCAATTTAGCCCACCTTTTCCTGTGCCCATCTCCTAACCCCCTACCACCTGAAAAAGAAATGAATGGCTCTCTTTTACCATAACTGCATCCCACAGACTGGACTGAAAAGGTGTCTGAAATTAAGAAGAAGATCCAGTCAGCTCTTCCTGGAGGGGCCTGGAATCCACTGTATGACACCAGCCACCTGCCCCCTGAACACTCGGATGTCGTGATTGTGGGGGGTGGGGTGCTTGGCCTGTCCGTGGCCTATTGGCTGAAGAGGTTGGAGAAGCCACGAGGTGCCATTAAGGTGCTGGTGGTGGATCGGGACCACACGGTGAGGTCTGGGGTAGGGCAGAGTCATGAGTGGGGCTTGGACTCGGATTTTACTAAGGACTCGGGACAAGGGAAGGGGAGAAAAGACCTCAATCTTTGGAGGTCTGGAGCGCAGGGACTGTGCTTTGGACCTTGTGGAGCATTAGTCCCAAGTTCATCCTCCTTCCAAACTAGGGGTCTTGGCAATAGGTTTTTGCTTTTGAAAGCACATTTCAGTGTTGCATCTTTTGAGATCTCATAGGTCTGGCCAAGAGAGCCTGCCTTCAAGTTATAATTAATACAAATAGCTACCTCAACCCCCTTTAGGTTCCATCACGCCCCAGGTTTTACACTTAGCTTTTCCTGTTACCACTGCCAGCCAGCCAGGAATCTTTTTTTTTTTTTTTTTTTAATATATTTCTCTTGATTTCAGAGAGGAAGAGAGAATCAGTGAGAGAGAATCATTGATCGGCTGCCTCCTGCTCGCCCCCCACTGGGGATTGAGCCTGCAACCTGGGCATGTGCCCTTGACTGGAATCGAACCCGGGACCTTTCAGTCCACATGTCATTGCTCTATCCATTGAGCCAACCCAGCCAGGGCCCAGCCACGAATCTTGCTACTTTGGCCATATCCCTCTGTTTTCCAATTAGAAGATCAAAAGTCCTGCCCTTGGATTTCGGGCCATTAAAATTTTGTACGACTGTGCCCGGCCCTTTGTTGATGATGACTCTCTTTGCTGTGCACATCTGCTAAAGAGGACTTTTATAACCATTTTCCTGTCTGGGCTGCTGGGTGACTTGCATATGGATTGATCCATGCAGCTCCTCTTAGATCGCAAACCTGCAAGAAGAACTCCCCTTTAACTTAAGGTTCACGGCTCACAGAATCCATGACAGTCTCTGCTCCTATGTAGCAGGATGTTGGTCTACCTCAGCCTTCCTTGTCTTCCCACAGTATTCCCAGGCCTCTACCGGGCTTTCCGTGGGCGGGATCCGCCAGCAGTTCTCGTTGCCTGAGAACATCCAGCTCTCCCTCTTTTCAGTGGACTTTCTACGGAACATCAATGTACGTGCAGTGAGATTTGGGGGTTGGGGTGGTGTCCCCTCCTTCAGCCCAGAGAGAGGAGGGAAAACAAGAAGCAGGAGCAGTCGGGCAAGTAGGAATCGGAGCCCTGGTTTTCTTCCCAGTGTGGTGCCTAGAGGAGGCTTAGATCTGGGTGAGGGCCCTGAGCCCTGAGGTTGTAAGTGAGGAGGCCAGGAGCGCTCTCCATCCCTTCTCTAAATCAGCTTCTCTGAGGAGCTTTCTTTGCACATAGGAGTACCTGGCAGTGGTCAATGACCCTCCCCTGGACGTCCAGTTCAACCCCTCAGGGTACCTTTTGCTGGCCTCAGAAAAGGGTGCTGCAATCATGGAGAACAACGTGAAAGTGCAGAGGTGGGTGCCGGCACGGCCTCAGAATCGCCTCCCAGCCACATGCAGGCAGTAAGCCCTAAGCCACGTCGGGGCTGGGAAGACGGAGCTGATGAGACAGGTCCCCGCCCCTTGGGAACTCAGTCGGGAAAGGCAGGTACTTGCAGAACTTCAAGGCCCTCTGCCAGGGCTATGATACAGACAAAATGCTGCTGGTGGGTCCTGAATTGCCAGATAAGAGCCACCTAGGACACGCCCCAGACCCGATAAATCAGAATCTCTAGGGAGGGGGCCAGGAATCCGCAGGCATTCCCTGTAAGAGCCAGATAGTAAGTATTTTAGGCTTTGCAGGCCATACAGTCTCTATTGCAATCACTCAACTTGCAATTGAAGCACAAAAGCAGCTTTAAAAAATAAAATAAATGCATGAGTATGGCTCATGTACAGAAATAGGCTGCAGGTCAGATATGGCAGCCTGCCCTCAGTGATAACCATGGTCAGTCAAGAGCAGGAATCTCCAACAAACACGTCTCCAAGTCTCACGCGTGACATCAGGTAATGTCCTAACTGCTTCACAGGTAATAACTCATTTGATCATCAGAACATCCCCATTTTACATGTGGGAAAATCGAGGCACAAGGCGCTAGGGAGTGGTGGCTGGGAGTGAAACCAGGCATTCTGGCTTAGGAGTATGTTCTTGGAGCACCATGTTGTAGCCTTTGGGCAACACAATTCCAGAGGAGGTGGCTGAGCTAGTGGGTGCGATTGTCCCAGGAGGTGGGCAAGAGGCTGTCCCAGGTAGAGCGGAGCGAACAGCGACTCACCCTGTTGTGAAAGGACATGGAATAGTTAGGGGATGACAAGGGATTCAGGCTGTGCAGCCAACCGGCACTAGGGTGCAGGAAAGGAAGAAGGGGTCAGATGCTCAAGAGCCCAGGAGGCTTGTCCCTCATCCATTCAGCAAGGAGAGAAATTTGGGGAGTTTGGGACAGAGAAGGGGCATAAATGAGGTAGAATCCCCACTTGTGGAGTTGGGTCTGTACTGCTCCCTCTCTGCACGCTCATCCTCACTAACACACACACAGACACACGTGTTTCTCTCAGGCAGGAAGGAGCCAAAGTGTGTCTGATGTCTCCGGAGCAGCTTCGGAACAAGTTTCCCTGGATTAACACAGACGGCGTGGCCTTGGCGTCTTACGGTGAGGCTGGCTTACAGAGGGTATCAGGCTGCGGGCACCTCGGGTGGGAAGCCTCAGCATCCTGCAGCCACGTCACTGAGCAACGCCTCCCTCTGGCCAGCAGGACCTCCCCAGGCCATGCCAGCTCTGTTCTTCCGCGGGATTTGACTCAGTGCAGTCCGTCAGCTTGACTTTCCCCAGCTTACGAGCCCGAAGAAGAGTTGGGGGTGCGGGAAACAATAGGAGAGGAGGGCTCTCGACCCTCTTCATAGTCCTCTTCTTCCCTCACAGGGTTGGAGGGTGAAGGTTGGTTTGACCCCTGGTGTCTGCTCCAGGGGCTTCGGCGAAAGGTCCAGTCCCTAGGGGTCCATTTCTCCCAGGGAGAGGTGACACGTGAGTCTGCCCCCCTTGCCCACTGCTCATATCCTTTGCCATCCAGGGCACAGGCCTAGACTATGTCTTAGCCTTACTCACAGGCTGAGCAAGGGTTGGTGGGGGAAGGGGCTTCTCCCCTGAGGTCTGGTCCTGGGCATCCTGACTCCAGCTGCTGACTAGGCTGCTTCCGACTCGTGATTGGCTAGAAGGTTTCAGTGCTCTCCTGCCCTGAGTGCGGCCAAGTTCATCCCCATTACCCTGTTTGCTGCAGGGTCTGGGAAAGCGCCCAGCCTTCTAATTCCTTTCCCTAGGAAACCGGGACCCCATCTCCTTCCTCTCCAAGGCCTCGAGGGCTTATTTAATTTTCTCTTTCCTGCAGGTTTCATCACTTCATCTAGCCGCTTGCAGACCAGGAGTGGGAAAGAGGTGACTATGAAAAGGATCCATGAAGTCCATGTAAGTTCCCAGCCTGCGTAACTTCCTCACCAGAGTGGAGGGAGGGATGAGAAAGGTGACGACTGTTGCTTGGAACGTCAACCCCACTTCCAGGAAGAAATGTTCCTCTCCTGGTGGCCAGCGTTTGGGCCAGGCCCTGCCTCCCTCCCCCTCTGTGCCTGCAGGTGAAGATGGACAACAGCCTGGAATACCAGCCTGTGGAATGTGCCATCGTGATCAATGCCGCAGGGGCCTGGTCTGGGCAGATAGCAGAGCTGGCTGGGATTGGGAAGGGGCCACCTGGCACCCTTGAGGGCACCAAGCTACCTGTGGAGCCGAGGAAAAGGTGACGTCCCCCAGGGCAGCTGAGGAGGTTGGTGAGAGGAGGAGAGAAACTATACAAAAGGTTGTTAAGCCTGGCCGGCGTGGTTCAGTGGTTGAGAGTCAACCTATGAACCAGGAGGTCATGGCTCGATTCCTGGTTAGAGCACATGCCCGGATTTCGGGTTCGATCCCTAGTGTGGGGCGTGCAGGAGGCAGCTCGTCAGTGATTCTCTCTCATCATTGATGTTTCCATCTCTTACCCTCTCCCTCCCCTCTCTGAAATCAATAAAAATATATTAACCTTTTACACTCAGATGTCGAGTGTGACTCGACACGGTTAGCATTAGAATAAAGGAATCGAGAAAAAAGCAAGCGAGTGCAAAGGATTAAAAAAGAAAAAATGGTTGTTTAGTTGGAGGAGGGAAGAGTTGCTGTTCCCGCCACTTTCTAACCCACCTGGTTATGGCAGGTACGTGTACGTATGGCACTGCCCCGAGGGACCAGGCCTGGAGACTCCGTTCATGGCAGACACCAGTGGAGCCTATTTCCGCCGGGAAGGATTAGGCCACAACTACTTGGGTGGCTGCAGCCCCACCGAGGTAAGCTAAGTGGGGTCAGTGCTTGGGAGAGGACAGCCCAGTTGTCATTAAAGAGTCAGGCTTTGGGGAGGGCCAGTGCTGTTACTGATGTGGCTGGGCTTTCATGTTTTTTTTGTTTTGTTTTTTAATATATTTTTATTGATTTCAGAGAGGAAGGAAGAGGGAGAGAGAGATAGAAACATCCATGATGAGAGAGAATCATGGATCAGCTGCCTCCTGCAAGTCCCCCACTGGGGATCGAGCCCACAACCCAGGCATGTACCCTTGACTGGAATCAAACCTGGGACCTTTCAGTTCGCAGGCCGACGCTCCATCCACTGAGCCAAACCGGCTAGGGCTTTCACGTTTTGATTGGGATCTCTCGTCCCCATTCCCCCACCCACCTAGGGGGTTGATTAAAGAGGCCAGTGAGCTCTGGCTCTGTCCTTGTGTCCCCACCTCTCACCCCAGGAGGAGGAACCGGACCCGGGGAACCTGGAAGTGGACCATGATTTCTTCCAGGACAAGGTGTGGCCCCATTTGGCCCATAGAGTACCAGCTTTTCAGAGTCTGAAGGTAACTAGGAGACATGACATTGGAGCATCTCGGGCCCATCTATCTACCTCACAACTGCTAAGGACTCTGTGGGTCTAAGGACCCATGCTGTCAACCCCTTCAGCAGTGGTAGAGGGTGCTAATGCCTGACCAGGAGGGGGGTGGCTGCCCGGGCGGCCTTCCTGAGAACCCCAGCATCGTGCACCTGCAGGTTCGGAGCGCTTGGGCCGGCTATTACGACTACAACACCTTTGACCAGAATGGCGTGGTGGGCCCCCACCCCCTGGTCGTCAACATGTACTTTGCCACAGGCTTCAGTGGCCATGGGCTCCAGCAGGCCCCCGCCGTGGGGCGAGCTGTGGCTGAGATGGTGCTACATGGCCAGTTCCAAACCATCGACCTGAACTCCTTCCTCTTCAGCCGCTTTTACTTGGGAGAGAAGGTCGAAGAGCGCAACATCATCTGAGCCTGTAAGCTCTTCTCGGCCCCACTTCCCCGTCTGTCACCCCTGGTCAAATCCTGGCCCATGTTCACGTCCTCCTCCCCAGCATCATGCCAAGAGCTCCTCCATCCTCTTCTCATCCAGGTGGTTCTGTCCCCATGGGGCTGGGCAGGTGGGCAGGCTGCAGGCTCCGAGGTTCTGCGCCTGAGGCCCAGGCTGACAGAATGAGGGAGCAGGACCCTGGGACGGATCCCTGGCCCAGGCTGATGCTGCCCACCAAGGCGGTCCAGCTGGACAGAACGCCTCAGTGGTCCTGAGCCCCAGGCCCAGGGCTGGCTCCCTCCTGGCACCAACCAGAAAACTCACCTCTGCCCCTCTTCGCAGAGTCCAGGCAGGGAGCATTCCGGAGCAGCTGGCCCCAATTTATTATCAATCAATAAATGTGATGAACTCTTTCCTGTCCGTTTTCTGTCCCTTCCTCTTTTCACCCCCTGGCAGGTGCTTTTGAAGTGCCCGCTAGCCTTTGACCACAGGTTGGGAGAAGCACAGCCTCCCCGTCTTCCCGGGAGCATTCTTTTTTTTTTTTAATCCTCACCCGAGGATATTTCCCATTGCTTTTTAGAGAGAGTGGAAGGGAAGAAAAGAGAGAGAAATATCAGTGTGAGAGAAACACATCAGTTGGTTGCCTCCTGCACACACCCGGACCAGGGCCCTGGGGGGGAGTCGGGGGGAGGAGCCTGTAATCAAGGTATGTGCCCTTGACCAGAATCAAACCCAGAATGCTTGGTCACAGGCTGATGCTCTAGCCACTGAGCCAACCCAGCTAGGGCCCCAAGAGCGTTCTTAAATCCTCGTTGGCAAGCCAGTGCCTCCTTTTCCCACCTTCCTGCAGGCTTGTGGTTGTAGAGGGAAGGGATGTGTTTATTCCTCTGCAGTATTTATTCAGCTTCAACTGTTGGCCGGGTCTAGGGCTACCCATTCGAGATACACCAGCAGGCAAACCTAAAGGATGAGCAGCTTCACAGAGTGAATGCAGGGGGAGTGGGGAGGAGAGTGGGAACGGGGGTGGTTCCAGGCTGATGGAAAACCATATACAGAGGCCTGGGACCAAGAATTAGCAAGCTTCCAGGGACTGGCTGGATCGCGGTTTGTCCTAACAGGATCATGGAGTGAGAGAAGAGGTACATCTGGGCCCGGGGCTGAAGAGCCATGCTGTGGTGCTCTGTCATTCTGTGGGCAGGGGCCACTGGAGGGTTTTCAATAGGGAAACCACATGATCCGATTTTCCTTTTCGAAAAGTCATCCTGTCCACCCTGATGTCAAAGCAAGAGGCCAGGTGGAAGGCTGCTCTTACAGCCCACACCCAGGAGCAGCTGTGGTCCATCCACGAAGCCACAGTAGCAACACGAAATTGGGTCAAGTAAGGCTCCCTTCTCTGCCCTGGGCAGCTGGGTGGCTGTCATGCCGTTCATGGAGATGAGGAAGGCCAGGGAGGAGATGCGAGGGGCAGAGGTTTGGGGCATGTTGAGCTACGAGTGCCTGCAAGACGCCTGTAGAGATGTCTGTCAGGGCTGAATTTATTGTGGCCTCAGATGGTCTGGGCTGAGGTAGCGATGTGGACATCGTGGGAGGGGATGGTATCAGCACAGGACATGAGAAGAGTAGGGGACCAAGGGGTGAACCGAAGAAGAGGCCGCTGAGGAGGTGGCCAGAGGCAGAAGAAAAGCCAGGAGGGTGAGGGGTCCGGCAGAGGAGGGATGGTCAGCGGTGCAAATGCACTTGGGGCTGGATGCAGCCCAAGTAGGTCAGGGTGACCTCGGAGGGCCGTTTTGGAGGAAGTGCCGCTCGGGGTCTGAGGTGTGGGCCGTGTTCAGAAGGGAGAAGTGAGTGGGGGTAGTGACAGCTAGTACAATGCCCTCACCCCAGTGTCCTTTGGAGAGAAGAATGAAGCAAATGATGGCGGTGGGTCTCACGGATCATCTGGGTGAGGGAGGGAGGGGCGGGCAGATGTGCTGCCAGTGAATAACATTAGAAGGCCCTGGGGGTGCGGGGTGAAGAGCCAGGAAGAGGAAGGACAAGAAGGAAATTGCCAGGGGCATGGGGCCAAGGAGGAACTTGCCAGGAGTGTAGGGATAGGGGCCATCAGGGCAAACCTGACACCCCTGTTAACCCGGTGAGGTGGGGTCTTTAGGTGCCCAGTAGGCACTCGCCCTTCAGGACAGACACCCCCATCTGTGGGTCAGAGGGAAAAGGCTCCGCACTCCCAGCTACTTCCTTGGGGAGGACAAAGGGGCTAATTAAGGCGTCGGAGAACGCTCTGTTCCCCCGCCGGGCTGTATTGAGGGGGCTGGGAGAGGGCTGTGCTCCTCACTGCCTCGGTGTCACTAGTAAACTGTGCGAAGGATGGGGACGAAGCCTTCGCCTCCGCGCAGCACCGAGCTATGGGGATGCCGGCGCAGTACTAGGCTCGGTGTTCACCTGGGTGCCTCCCGGCTCTGTTTGGAGCCCGAAGACGGGCCCCGGCCTCGGGGAGTCTTCAGTCTAATGCCAGGGCTGAGCCGTGGGTGCCAAGCTCCGAATAGCACCGGTGCAGCGGGAATTTGGGGAGGGCGGCGGGAAGGGAGGGTGAGGAAGGGTTTCCCTGCTCAAGCTGCCAAGATGCCGCTGGCCAGCAGCAGGGCGCTGCGGGCGGAGCCGGGGGGAGGCGGGCGGGCGCCGAGGGACTCTCCTCCCCGAGGCTGCGGGTCTTCCTGGTGGGCCGAGGGCTCATCGGCAAGCTTCTGCCCCAGTGGTAAGCCCGCGGGTGCCCGGGAGCCCGCTAGCCTCGCACCGCTGGGCCCCGGGCGGGGCGCAGCCGGGCACTTCCGGGGGCGGGGCAGGGCCCGGGCCGCGCCGCACTTCCCCTCGCGCCGAGGCGGGCGCCGGAGCTCACACTGCACCGCCCGCACCGCAGCCCGGCCCCGCGTAGGTGAGCGCCCGGAGCAGGTGCGGGGGACGGAGGGGAGGCAGCCGGAGCAGGGCGGGGTCCAGGGAGGGAGGCGGCCATGGAGGGTGGGCAGGACCCGCGTCCCGCCCCCTGCCCCGCGCTCGACCCAGCCCCGGGCAGGGCCCAGCTGCCGATCCAGCGCCTCCCGCCACCTGCTGCCTCGGGCACCCGGGGCGAGAGCGGACACGGGATGAAAAGGGCCTCCGAGACAGCTGTCACTCACCATCCGGTCGCCAAGAGGCTGGTCCAGGGAGCCCGCCCTGCTGGAGCCGGGGAGGCGGGCCCGGCTGGGCGGTTGTTTCTCCCTCTGACCCCACCCTCAGGGAGGGGACGTCCCGCAGCTCACCCCGGGGCAACCCAGGGTCCGGAATCACCCACCGTCGCAGGAAGTCACGTCCAGTTGTGTTTTAAGCTTTAGAAATTGCACAGATCGTAAGCGCGTACGTCTTACCCCAGTTCCCACGCTGAACTTTTCCTGTGCAGCTTGCATCCAGAATCAGTGAAAGTGCTCGCGCCCCAGAGGCCTCTCACACCCGCCCCCATCGCTCCTTCCGCCTGGCATCTCCCCTGACCTGCCTGCCAACCCCATAAAGTAGTTTCCCTTCGTTTTGAACTTTTGATAACTGGAATCCCATGTCACGCCCTTTTTGTGAATGGCGTGTGAGCGTCACCCACGCTTCCTGGGGCGGTAATCCGTTGGTTCCCACGGATGTGTAATGCTGCCCTGGTACCGAGAGACCACAGTTTATTTCTACAACCGGACGCTTGGATTGATGGACATGGGTTTGGTCTCTCCACTCCACGCCCCGCCCCCCCTCCCCTCCCCTCCCCTCCCCCCCGGTTTGGGGTTATTTTAAATAATGCTGCGAAGAATTCTCGCGTTTGTCTTTCGGCGTAAGCACTTAGGCTGGGCTTGTTCCTAGAGTGAAAGTGCTGGGTGTGCACGGTGTCAGCTTTCTGTAGGGTGCCCAACAGTGTTTCAGACCGCTCGCCCCGATTTACGTGTCTCCCTGCAGTGTGCGAGAACCTCTTCCTCCACATCCCTACCAATCCTTGACATTGCCTCTCGGTCATAGAAGCCATTAGTGGGGTTGCTTTGAGGGTGTTTTAGTTTCCTTAATATATTTTTGTTGATTTCAAAGAGGAAGGGGGGGGGGGGGAGAGAGAGAGAAACACCAATGATGAGAGGGAATCGTTGATCAGCTGCCTCCTGCAGGCCCCACACTGGGAATAGAGCCCGCAACCCTGGCATGCGCTCTGACGGGGAATTGAACTGTGGTTTGGTTCCTAGGTTGAGGCTCAACCACTGAGCTACACCTGCTGGGCTGCACTGAGGTTTGGATTTGCATCTCACTGATGACTGATGCCTTGTGCATATTTTCATATGTCCGTTGGCCATTTGGAGTTCCTTTTTGTGAAGTGTCTGTTCAGTTCTTCCACCCATTTTTCTAATAGATTTTTCTCCCTTTTTCTTACTAGTTTGTAAGAGCTCTTAAATATTCTGAATGTGAGATATTTGTTGGCTATGTAATTTTAAAATATCTTTTTTTCTCTCTCAAAAGATTGCCTTTTCACTCTCGTAATAATGTCTTCTGATGAACAGAAGTTTTTCATTTTAATGTTGTCCAACTTGTTGTTTCTCTCTATGGTTGTATTATTTAAGTCCAATTTGAAAAGACATTTTGCTTCTGGGGTAGGGGTGGAGCATGAAACGGGTGAAGGGGGTCAAAAGGTACAAACTTCTAGTTATAAACTAAATAAATCCTGAGGCTATAATGTATAGCTTGAGGATATAATGTACAATATAGTTAACAATACTGTATTATATATTTGAAAGTTGCTAAGAGAATAGACTTAAAAGTTCTAATCACAAGAAAGCAAAACTGTAACTATGTATGGTGACATAAGTAGACTTACTGTGACAATCATTTCACAATATATGGATACGGAAAAGGTATGTCAGAAAAAATATTGCTAAGAAAAATGTCATAGATTTTACTGCCTATGTTTCCTCTGTTTTCAAATCTTACATATAAGTCTTTAATTCATTTGAGTTTATTCTTGTGTATGGTGTAAGAATGTGGTTTAGTTTTATTTTTTAAATGTATCTGTCCAATTTTCCCAGCACCGTTTATTGAATAGACTGTCTTTACCCCATTGTATGTTCTTGCCTCTGTTGTCATATATTAATTGACCATATAGGCATGGGTCTATTTATGGGCTCCCTGTTCTGTTCCACTGATCTATGTGTCTGTGTTTATGCCAGTACTAGGCTGTTTTCATTGAAGTATAGTTTGATATTAGATAGCATAATGCCTCCAACTTTGTTCTTCTTTCTCAAGATTGCTCTGGCTATTTGGAGTCTTTTTCGGTTCAATATAAATTTTTGGATTATTTGTTCTAGTTCTGTGAAAAATACTATTGGTATTCTCATTAGAGTTGCATTGAATCTATTGATTGCTTTGGGTAGTATGGACATTTTGATAATGTTAATTCTCCCTATTCATGAACATGGTATATGCTTTCATTTATTTGTATCATCTTCAATTTCTTTCTTCAGTGTCTTATAATTTTTTTGAGTAGAGGTTTTTTTACTGCCTTGGTTAGATTTATTCCTAGATATTTTATTTTATTTCATTTTTTATGGGAATGTTTCTTAGTTCCTCTTTCTGTTAGTTCATTATTGGTGTATAAAAATAAAACCAAATTCTGAATATTTTGTATCCTGCTACTCTACTGAATCAGTTTATTAATTCTAGTAGGTGTTTTTTTTGTGTGTGTGTGTGTGGCATCTTAAGAGTTCTCTCTTGCCGAAACCGGTTTGGCTCAGTGGATAGAGCGTCGGCCTGCGGACTCAAGGGTCCCGGGTTCGATTCCGGTCAAGGGCATGTACCTTGGTTGCGGGCACAGCCCCAGTAGGGGGTGTGCAAGAGGCAGCTGATCGATGTTTCTCTCTCACTGATGTTTCTGACTCTCTATCCCTCTCTCTTCCTCTCTGTAAAAAATCAATAAAATATATATTAAAAAAAAAAGAGTTCTCTCTACATATAGTATCATGTCATCTGCAAATAAAGGCAGTTTCACTTCTTCTTTTCCAATTTGGATACGTTTTATTTCTTTTTCTTATCTCATTGCTGTGGCTAGGATTTCCAGTACTGTGTTGAATAAGAGTGGTAAAAGTGGACATCCCTGTGTACTTCCTAATCTTAAGTGAAATGTTTTTAGTTTTCCCCCATTGCATATGATGTTAGCTGTGTGTGTGTGTCATATATGGCCTTTATTATGTTCAAGTATGTTCCATTCCCACTTTGTTGAGAGTTTTTATTATAAGTGGGTGCTGGATCTTGTGAAATTCTTTTTCTTCATCTATTGACATGACCATATGAATTTTACCCTTCATTTTGTTTATGTGGTACATTATATTAATTGATTTGCATCCCAGGAATAAATCCCACTTGATCATGGTGTATGATATAAAAAAAATGGGTTTATTGATTTTAGAGAGAAAGAAGAATGAGTAGGGAGAGAGAAACATCAATTTGTGGTATGGTCTTTGTAATGTATTGCTGAATTCAACTTGCTAATATTTTGTTGAGGATTTTTGCATCTGTGTTCATCAGGAATATTGGCCTATAATTTTCTTTCTTTTCAGTGTCTTTATCTGGTTTTAGAATCAGGATAATGCTGGTCTTATAAAATGAGATTGGGAATCTTCCCTCCTCTTGAATTTTTTGGAATAGTTTAAGAAGGATAGGTGTTAATTCTTCTTTGAATGTTTGGTAAAATTCACCTGTGAAGCCATCCAGTCCAGGATTTTTTGTTTGTTTGGAGTTTATGACAACTGTTTAAATTTCATTGGTTGAAATCAGTCTATTCAGATTTCCTGTTTCTTCTTGATTCAGTCTTTGAAGATTGTATGTTTTTAAGAATTTGTCCATTTCTCCCAGATTGTCCAGTTGTTGACATATAATATAATCCTTTGTATTTCTGTGGTGTCATTTCTGATTTTATTTGAGTTCTCTCTCTCTCTCTCTCTCTCTCTCTCTCTCTCTCTCTCTCTCTCTCTCTCTCTCTCTCTGTCTGGTTAAAGATTTATTAATCTTGTTATCTTGTTTATATCTCTGCAACAAACCAACTCTTGGTTTCGTTTATCCTTTTTTTGTTGTTGTTTCATTGAGCTTTTGTAATTTTTAATTTAGACTCTTATTTCATTTGTTTCCACTCTGATATTTATTATTTTCTTCCTTCTACTCACTTTGAAATTTGTTTTTGTTGGTTTTTTTTAAGTTCCTTTAGGTATAAGGTTAGATTGTTTATCTGAAAATTTTCTTGATTCTTGAAGTAGGCTTGTATTGCTATGAATTTTCCTCTTAGGACTGCTTTTGCTGTGTCCCATTGATTTTGGGGTTGTTGTGTTATCATTTTCATTTGTCTCAATGTATCTTTTGATTTCTTTCTTGATCTCGTTATTAACCAATTCATTGTTTTATAGCATATTATTTAGCCTCAGTGTGTTTCTGTTTTTCAGGTTTTTTCTTGTAATTAATTTGTAGTTTCATACTATTCTTGTAGAAGATGCCTGATATGATTTCAGTCTTTTTAGATTTATTGAGACTTGTTTTGTGTCCTAACATCTGGTCTGTCCTGGAAAATGTTCCTTGTGCACTTGGAAAGAATGTATATTCTGCTTCTTTGGGGTTTAATGTTCTGAAAATATCAATTAAACTCATCTGGTGTAATGTGTCATTTAAGGTCTTGGTTTCCTTGTTGATTTTCTGTCTGAAAGATCTATCCATTGATGTCAATGCGATGTTGAAATCCCCTATTATGACTCTATTACTGTCTATCTCTCCCTTTATGTCTATCAAGATTTGCTTTATATATTTAGATGCTCCTATGTTGGGTGCATAAAATATCTTCTTCTCTGCTTGGAAACTATGTCTCCCAAATCTCAATATGTGACTATTGCTAAATCTTGTAAAGATTAAAGCATATTTGAGAGTAATAAATAGCTCCACAGCCTCAGCTGTGCAAGAACTGAAAAGTAACACGGAAGGTGTGGTGGGGTTTTAGGCTCCAGGAGGTAGCCAGTGTGTGTGGCTTATGGAACCTGCTGTCTTGCCCAATTATCCTCTGTCAAAGATGGTGTTATTTCCTGTGTTTAAACTTTTCCATAATGTTAGTCACCAGGGCTTCTACCAACCCACTTCCAGTGGCCTATGCTGTTGGGCAACTGGATTTTTTTCTTAACCAAGCAATGAAAAAAGGCAATTACCTCAAATCAGCACGTATAGCCGGAAGGGCAAGTCATTTTATAAAATGAAACACTGAAACTTTTAAATCTACATCTATTGAGTAGATTAGAGTATTAGATTAATTTTTAATCTTTAGGCTATCATTAAAATATCAAATGATTCTCCAGTTTAAGTATATGATGGCCAAATAACACATTTTAAATTTCAACAAAAGCCCTGACTGGTTTGGCTCAGTGGATAAAGCATCAGCCTGCGGACTGAAAGGTCCCAGGTTCGATTCCAGTCAAGGGCATGTACCTTGGTTGCGGGCACATCCCCAGTGGGAGGTGTGCAGGAGGCAGCTGATCGATGTTTCTCTCCCATTGATGTTTCTAACTCTCTACCCCTCTCCCTTCCTCTCTGTAAAAAATCAATAAAATATATTTTAAAAAATAAAATAAATTCCAACAAAAAATACTTGAATACTATAAAACCAAGTGACAATAGTTTACTACTGGGGGGAAAAGGGATATACTGGCTGGTTGAACTGAAAATGTCGACAGACAGTAACCCCTAAGCAGGAAAAGGATTTCAAAACCTGACAGTGGTTATCAGGCGTCAGCCCAGCACTAGGCTGAAACCCAGAGAGAATGTTAGCAGGGGAGGAAACACATACAGATGTGTACCTGTCCGTGTCCTTTTTGTCGGGCTTAGCAGCTAACTGCTTTTCTCTTTCAAGTATGTCTCTGATTCCTGCACCTAAGCCAACTTCTCTTTCTGCCCCTGTGTTGCTGCAATTCAAGTTCTTTTTTTTTTTTTTAACATTGATATATTTTCATGAATCAACAGTCCCTGTTATCTTACAGTAATCAGCTTCACGTAGGGGTGTTTAGCATTTAACAATGAACAAAGCATTATTGTCCAACTAGAAAGACATCCTTTACATTTTGAAACCCCTTATTTCAGTGTGTCTAATACAAGTTGCTTCTATGTAAGGTCCCAGAGAGTTTGTTTTGACTTTTGCAGATTCAGCAAAGAGTGAGGCGAGGAAGCAGCCCTCTTCCTGTTGCTCCAGAGCTGTAGGGCCAAGCTCTCCACCAGCCCTCCATCTCTGGCTCTGGCTCGGACCCAGGCAGGCTCTGCCCCACAGGGAGTCCCCCCAGAAACCTAGGCTGACAAAACCTCTGCCATCAGGGACATCCTGGGCATTGTGGTGGGAAGAGAACGTGGCAAGTCGCCCATCTAAGGTATTCTTGGTCCTTTGCATTTCCATATAAATTTAGAAGCAGTTGGACAATCCCTCCGCCATCCCACCCCCAAAACCACAACCCTTCTGGAATGAGGGACAGCATTGATCTAAATATTAGTTTGGCAAAAACTGATGACACTATTGAGTCTTCTAAACCATGAACATAGTATACCCCTCCAGTATCTAGATGATTTTAAATACATACTATCCCACTGTTTTCTGAGCACCATGTGCCATATACCATTAGTCCTTTACATAAATTATCTCATAAACTTCACAACAATGCTGAGAAGCAGGTTCTGGTATAATTGCCAAAGGCCACAGTGAATAAAAGGTGAGAATCCAGGCACTGGGCCTGCACAAGCTGCAGTCTTCTCCACTATGTGGCCTTGCCTCCCTGAGCTGACGGCTGAGGGAAGGAGGAGGGGATGGTGAGAAGGAGGAAAGAGGGCGAGGTGGTGGGTGGATGGAAGAAGTTATCCAAGGGAAGGCCGACTTAGAGGAAAAGTTTCTCAAGGCTTCTTACATGTGTTCCCTCTTTTCTGCTCAGCATCTGCCTACCTGGATACAAAATGACTTGTCCACATATCAATTGTGCTTCTCCCATTTCAGCATTTACACCGGAAGTCCCTATAAAGAACTACCTGCCAGCTGTCCTTCCCCAGCTGCCGGATGCACTCCAGGCCAGGTGGAGCGGAGAGCTGTCCCTGCTGGTCATGCTGAACCCATCTGTGAGTCTCACCACACCACACAGACTTGGGTTTATCTAATCAGCCCCAATCACAGTGGCATCTCTCCCATGTGGGTTGAGGGACCATCTGGAGATTGAAACTCTGTCGGGCATCGGGAGAGAAAGACCATCAGAGGCCACCCGCTGGGGCTGAGAGTAAGGTAAGTGACCCTCTCTCTCTGTCTCTTGCAGGATGGCTGCCTCATGAGGTCAAGACTGGGTCTCCTCCCTTCTCCCACCTTACCAATGCCTGGTCTCATGGGGTTAGTTTTGAGCCTAACACTATGGCCTCATCCACCCGCTTCCCAGCGTCTGGCTCCAGGTCTAAGAAGCCTTTGGGCAAGATGGCTGGTGAGTGAAAGCAGACTCCTCATGCTGTTCTTGTGCCTGTGAATGGTCCTCAGTATCCCTAGGGGTGAGGTGGGGGCCTGTCTGGCCCAGCACAGGGGAGAGGTGCAGGGAGGCTGGCGATGGGGGCTCCTGCCTTGGTTTTGGTGCCTGAGGAGAGGAGGCGTGCATCACGGGGACCTTCAGGCCTTCTGGCTCAGCTAATTTTCCCAGCTCGAAAACCATGCTGCTGAGTGCTTCAGCTTGTGTCTCTTGTCATCTAAATCTTCCAGAGTCATTCAGAGGAAGGGGCCCAGCAGAGAGAGAGAAAACACATCAATCTCCGAAACACCAAACTTTCTGTCCCTACCAGAAGCTGGGCAGCTGAGCTGAAATCATTGTGGAGTACTGACAATATACCAGACACTGCATGGTCCCAGTTAATCTTCAACCACTAAAACGAGCCCATTTTACAGATGAGGAAGTGGAGACGTAGACGGATTTGCTTAAGGCCATGCAGAAAGCCAGCAGGTCCATTCAGATCTCTGTTTGACTCCGAAGTGGAGGTCCCCAGTCACCAAGCTCTGTGCTCTCTGCGGCTCTGAGCAGTGGCCCTCTTCCATACTTTCCTTTTCCTTTTAGCAACAACCTAGGGTTGCTCAGGGCCAAACAGATGCCAGTCCCTCCCCCTCTTTCTCTTCCATAATGGCTGGCCCACCTTCATCCAGATCTGATCCCCCTTCAGTGCTAAAAATGAGTCTGGGGGCTCGCTGATCCTTCTAGCTTCACGGAGCTCTACTCACAGACTCGCAGATGGTTCACGGGTCAAGTCTAGAAGTTCCGGGTAGGGTAGGCCCACCCAGGGGCCTGGAGCAGGGCACGGCTGTCTTCCCCAGTCAGGCTGGTAACACCGCCAGGGTTCTCCTTCCCCCCCACCCCCATGTTGTTGTTATACCAAGGCTTTTTAAAAAACTTTTTAAAGTATGTATAATTGACATACAACATTATATTCATTTCAGATGTATAACATGATACATTATTTATATATTGCCAAATGGTCAGCCCAGATTTCATTAAGATCTGTTACCATACAGACAGAATTTTTTTTTCTAGTGTGGAGAACTTTTAAAATCTATTCTCTCAGCAACTTTCAAATACGCAATGCAATATTATTAACTACAGTCATTTGCTGCACATCACATCCCAGGACTTACAAAACAGTCAGAGTTCTTATGTCTTCCCAAAAACATTTTTTAAAAAGTATCTTTTTATTGATTTCAGAGAGGAAGAGAGAGACAGGGAGGGATAGAAACATCAGTGATGAGAAAGAATCATTAATCAGCTGCCTCCTGCACGCCCCCTATTGGGGACTGAGCTTGCAATCTGGGCATGAGCCCTGACGGGGAGTCAAGGCGGGATCTCCTGGTTCATAGGTCCACGCTCAACCACTGAGCCACACCAGCCGGGTGGAAAACTTGTAAGATAGTGGGAACTTCGGGCAGGTCCTGAGGATGTGCCAATAGGCAGGCAGTAGGTCTGAGAGTGGGGCGGTTTTGGCCAGTGCAGGGAGGCGGGCAGGTGCAGGAAGGCCGGCGGGATTCCTGGCCTGATCTCCCCTCTCTGGCTGGGAGGAGGGTGCCTGGTGAGAATTAGGTCTGAGCAGAGTTCCTCCTGCAGGCTGGCTCAGGCAGGCGCTGTCGAAGAAGCCCAATGAGATGCCTGTGTCCCAGGAAACCACTTCCAGTGATGCTCCACCACGGAGCTCAGATGACCCCCCATCCCGGGGCCTCAGCTCCGCTGCATCGGCTGAGTCTCCCGCTGACCCGCCACCTGCACTGGAGGGCGCCCCCAGCAGCAGCAGTGGTGAGGGCGCCGCCAGCAGCAGCAGCAGCAGTGGCCGCTGGAGCAGGGACTACGACGTGTGCGTGTGCCACAGCGAGGAGGACCTGGCGGCTGCGCAGGAGTTGGTGGCCTACCTGGAGGACAGCCCTGCCAGCCTGCGCTGCTTCCTGCAGCTGCGGGACTCCGCCCCGGGCGGCGCCATCGTGTCTGAGCTGTGCCGGGCGCTGGACAGCAGCCACTGCCGCGTGCTGTTCATCACTCCTGGCTTCCTGCGTGACCAGTGGTGCAGGTACCAGATGCTGCAGGCCCTGAGCCAGGCCCCGGGGTCCGAGGGCCGCACCATCCCCCTGCTCGCTGCCGGCCTGGCCAGGGCCGCCTACCCGGCCGAGCTCCGCTTCATGTACTTCGTGGACGGCCGGGGGCCCGACCAAGGCTTCCGCCAAGTCAAGGAGGCCATCATGCGCTGTGAGTTCTGTGAGGAGGGGATGGGGACGGGGAAGGGGGTCAGCATCGATCTGCTTGGGCCTTCAGGAGACAGCCCTGTAGCCCAAGAGTTCAACGCGTAGGCTCTGAAAGCAGTGTGTTTCTTGGGCAGTAACTTAACCCCTCTGTGCCTGGGTGTCCTCATTGGGACATGAGAATGATACCATGTACCGCAATCAGTATACACACTACGTACGTGTTCAGAGCAGGGCCTGGCACATGGAAAGCGCTCATAACAGGCACCTATCAAGTCCTCAGTAAGTCTTAGCTATTGTTAGCATTCCTAGTGTGAGTTTCTCTCACGCAGGTCAGGTTGGAGGAACATCTGCACTAATCTACACTAATAAAAGAGAAAAAATGCAAATTGATCATACCTTCACAACGCCCACCAGCCAATCAGGAGTGAGTATGCAAATTAACACAACAAAGATGTCAGGTTAATTTGCATACTCAGGCGCTGAGTGGCCAGGGGTGGGATGCTTGCCTTGTCGGCGTTCCACACCCCCCTAGCAGCTCTGGGCCTCTGGGCAGCGTGGGAAGGTGGAAAGGCGGCTCCAGACCAGAGCGAAGGTGGTGCCGGCAGCCAGGAGAAGGAAGGCCCGTTCTTGCATGAATCTTTGTGCATCGGGCCTCTAGTGGTTTAATAAGGCAAGAAGAGGTGTAAAATAATGGGGAAGAATTGCCTCTGATAAGGGGAGGACATTATCTTACAGGGGGAAGTAAACTAGATAAAAAGTTACAGGAGCCCTGGCCTGTGTGGCTCAGTTGGGTGTGATTCCCTTCAGGGCACACACCTAGGTTGCAGGTTCAATCCTGGTCAGGGTGCATACGGCCAATCGGTTTCTCTCTCACATCAACATTCCTCTCTCTTAAAAAAAAAAAAAAAAAGCGCCAATAAAAACAGATTTTTTAAAAAAAAGAAGAGGTGGAGACTGTAGGGAGCGCCTTCGAAAGGCCCCTGAAAGAGAGAAATATTTATAGGAGACATGTTGGGGGAGGGTGACAAGCCCTGTGATTCTGTTTGGTCTCTTTCAGATCTGCAGAACCTCAGCTGACACTTCTGACATCACCGAGGGACCCAGGAAGCTGGCACAAGCTGGAAATCAAGTGAGAGAGTGCGGTGCCTGGACCCCGCAGTGTGACAGGGCCCGAGGAGCCAGAGGTGGTAGCGCTTTGTATGTGATGCTGGGATCAGATTGCCCAATGGGCTTCCATTATTGTGGGCTCCCCAAGAAGGGCCTGGGGATGCTGGGGACTCCCCCAGGAAGGCCATGAGGAAGCTGGGGACTCCCCCAGGAAGGCCACGAGGAAGCCGGGGACTCCCCAGGAAGGCCATGGGGAAGCCAGAAAGAGTTGGTAGGAGGTGCTGATAGCAAGATGACCACCCGTGTTTTGCCTCCTCCTTACGTGATGTGAGTCGGGCACACCCCTTATGTCTTCTTCCCCTGGGATCCGGCTCTGGTGCAGAGATGCCTTCCTCCTGAACAGGTGACTCACCTGGTGAATCATCTAGAAGCCTGGGGGCATGCTTCAGCATGGGTGGTTTTTCCTGTTGCCGGGGAAACCCTAGGACAGATGTAAGGGGGACGGCAAGGGTGTCAGGTGTCAGGTCTTGTATCCTCACACTGCTGCCCTTCTCTTTCCCTTCACGCACTTCAGAAAGCTACATGGTACATGCACTCAGCACCATGCTGTATTTATTTTACTGCATGCAGGTCATGAAAGACTCGACTCTAGAAACCATTCTGAATAGACTAGAGAGGTCAGGGGGCAGGTGGGGTAAAGAGAAGGAAAGCTCGGACCTTTGATGTGGGATCAAAAGCCCGTCCACCCACGCTTTGACATGTGGGGCCACATTAGGGGGTCTGGCTGGAGCTCATGCTTTGCAGTAGCTTCTTCGCCTCTGCACCGAGAGAAACCAGCATTTTTCTTCTGCCAAAGGACTGTGTGCCTTGTAGGACAGGCAAGGGTCCTTCATCAGTTCTCAGTAGAAGTTGATTGTTGAACCGAAATCAATTTCTCGTTCCCCCAATGTGTGCTATTGTGCCTCTTCTCTCACTTCCCCGTCCTTTTACTGGAACATATTTATACATATATTACATATATTTGTAATTGAGATACAGTTGGCATATAACATTGTTAGTTTCACATGTATGAGTCAATATTTGCATATATTGTAAAAAACTTTTATATTGTTAACCATGAATTATTTTATTACATAAAAAGGGCGAAAGCATACTGTCGTGTACACTCATGTACCTTCCACCCAGCTGAAAAAGTAAAACGTTACAACCCCTACGGTGTTCCCTCTGGGCCCTTAATTATTTTCCTCCCTTCTCCCACCAGAAGTCACCACTGTTCTGAATTTTGAATTTATCATTCTTAGCTTTTGTCTTAGAAATTTACTATATATGTATGTATCCCTGACAACATATTTACCTTTATATGGCTTTATACTTTACATAAATAGTATTATGATTTGTATTCTGCAAATTTCTTTTGTTTATCATGTTTGTAAGATTTAGCCACATTGAGGCATGTAACTGCAGTAAATTCACTTTCGATCCATCATGTAAACATACCACTATTTAGTCACGCATTCTTTTACAAATGGACATTGGGTTGTTTCTAGGTTTTTTGCTATTCTAGTAAAAGCAGTAAGCCTATGAACATTTTTTGTACATGTTTCCAAGAACAAGATTTTCTAGGATTTAGTCTTGATGGGGAACAGCTGGGTAGTAAAGAATACACACATTTAGTTTTGGTAGAAGATACCAAATTTTCTTCCAAATTAGTTTTGTCAATTTATGTCCTTACCACTTGTGTATGAGTTCCCCCTGTTTGATGTTCTTGTTAACACTTAGAATTATCAGATTTGAAAATGTTTGCTAATCTGGTGGGTGAAACCTGGTATCCTATTATCATAATACTAGAGGCCCGATGCATGAAGATTCGTGCAAGAATGGGCCTTCCTTCCCCTGGCTGCTGGCACCGCCTTCGCTCTGGCTGGAGTCGCCTTTCCACCTTCCCATGCTGCCCAGAGGCCCAGAGCGGCTGGGACGGTACGGAACACCTCCGTCGTTGGGACGCAAGCATCCTGCCATGCCCCCGGCCGCTCGGCACCTGAGTATGCAAATTAACCCACCATCTTTGTTGGGCTAATTTGCATACTCCTGATTGGCTGGTGGGCGTCGTGAAGGTACGGTCAAATTGCATCTTTCTCTTTCATTAGTGTAGATTCTTGTTTTCCTTTTTACCTTTTTTATGAAGATTTGGGGAATCCCCATATGCCCAATGCCCAGCTTCAACAATTACCAACTCAGAGCTAAGCTTATATCAACATTAACCCTACTCATTCCTGGGATGCTGACCGTCCAATCTTCTGAAACCAATCCCAGGCTTTATTTTATTCCTCCATATTTAAGTATATATCTCTAAATTATTATAAGGTTTTAACAAAATGACAATATAACTATCTTTTAAAGAATAGAGGTTTTATTTTTTAAATATAAAAATTTTACCTATTGCTGTGCAGTCTGTGTTTTTGTGTCTTATTTAGTCCTTCCTTACTCCTGCGCTTTTCTCTGGGAGTAATTCACACGCAGGTCTTTTAGGCACCTGGATGGTCTCTTTGGGTTGGTTTTTGTTGTTGCCCTTGGCTTATAAGTCAGAGATCTATTCCCTCCTCCCCCCACATTTGAACAGCTTTTATTTGCTGACTAGCTCATCCTCTCTCCCACTGACTATAACGTCACTGCTTGTCATATGTGGGGGTCTAGTCCTAAGTTCTCCAGTCTCCTCAACTTGTGTGTTTGTGTCTCCCTGTATTAGTGGTACTCTGGCTTACTATGGTTATGTGGTTTTTGTTTTTTAAAATATATTTTTTATTGATTTTTTTACAGAGAGGAAGGGAGAGGGATAGAGAGTTAGAAACATTGATGAGAGAGAAACATCAATCAGCTGCCTCCTGCACACCCCTAACTGGGGATGTGCCCGCAACCAAGGTACATGCCCTTGACCGGAATCGAACCCGGGACCCTTCAGTCTGCAGGCCAATGCTCTATCCACTGAGCCAAACCAGTTAGGGCTGTGTGTGGTTTTTTTAAAACTATATTTTTATTGATTTCAGAGAGGAAGGGAGATGGAGAGATAGAAACATCAATGATGAGAGAATCATTGATCAGCTGCCTCCTGCATGCCCCACACTGGGGATCGAGCCCGCAACCTGGGAATGGGGCTGAAGGCAAATCGAACTGAGTTCATGGGTTGATGCTCAACCACTGAGTCATGCCGGCCGGGCCTTACTATGGTTTTTAATAACCTTGATAACTTATAGGTCAGTCCTTTCTACTCTGCTTATTCATCAAAAATCACTTTGACTTATTCCTGTCTTCTTTTATAGAAATTATTTAATTTGTCAAGTTTTAGGAAAATGCCTGGTTTTTGTTTGTTTGTTTTGTTTCTCTATTGGGCTGACATAGAGTTGAGAGATTCATTTGGGAAGAATAGATTTTTTTATGATATTGAATCTTCATGAAAGTGATATGTGTCCCTTTTGTGATGTCTTTAAATGTATTTCAATAAAGCTTTATAATCATTCTCCATGTCGGTCAGTCGCATCTTTTATTCAGTTTATTCCTTAGTACTTTGTATTTTCTGTTGCTAGTGTAAATATTTTTAAATAATATATTTTTTATCTATTACTGGTAGAAAGGATTGCAATTCATTTTGCAATTCATTTTGGTCTGATATTAAGCAAATCACTGAATTATTTATTCTCTAAGACCACAGACTTTGTTGTTTCTACAAAGACGATCATAAAATTTGAAAACAGAAACTTCCTTGTTTCCTGGGCTGCTGATGACCTCCAGTAAAATGCTGAAAGTGGCCACAGCAGCCATCTTTGTCTCCTTCATGATTTTAAGGGAATACTTCAAACATTTCTCCATGAAATGTGATATTCGTTGTAGGTTTTTGGTTTGGTACATATTTTTTAACAAGTTGTAACTATCCTGCTGTTTCTAGTTACTTACCTTGAATGGGCTTTACATTTAATCTAAAATATCCACATTTGATTTCAGAGAGAAGGGAGAGGGAGAGAGAGAGAAACATCAATGATGAGAGGATCATTGATTGGCTGCCTTCTGCACGCCCCCTACTGGGGAGCAAGCCCGCAACCCAGGCATGTGCCCTTCACTGGAGTTGAACCCAGGATCCTTCAGTCCATAGGCTGATGTTCTATCCACTGAGCAAAACCAGCTAGCCCCCCTCTCCTCCCCGCCTTGATTTTTAGAGGGGATGTAGAGAGACAGCAAGAGAGAAACATTGATGTGAGAGAGACATATCAATTGGCTGCCTCCTGCACACGCCCTGACCAGGGCCTGGGATCGAGCCTGAAACCCAGGTATGTATCCTTGACTGAAATCAAACCTGTGACCCTTCAGTCCATGGGTCCATGCTCTAACCACTGAACAAAACAGCTAGGGCTGGATATATAGTATATTTTTTATTGATTTTTTACAGAGAGGAAGGAATACGGATAGTTAGAAACATCGATGAGAGAAACATCGATCAGCTGCCTCCTGTACACCTCCTACTGGGGATGTGCCCACAACCAAGGTACATGCCCTTGACTGAAATCAAACCTGGGACCTTTCAGTCTGCAGGCCGACGCTCTATCCACTGAGCCAAACCGGTTAGGGCTATGGGTATTTTAATCAGAATTATAACTGCATTGATGAATTTGCCACTAATGAATACATTTCTCCACAATCTCTCTCCTGTGCTCACCCTAAGGGCCACTCCTGTTTCTAAATAATGTCAAGCTCATTACTGCTTTAGGGTTTTTACCATCTGTTATCGACTCTGCCTGAAACACATTTTCCTGGCTGTTTCCTTCTTATCATTCAAGTCTTAGCTCAATGTCACCTCTTGAGAGAGCACCCACCTGTGACCACCTTATCTAAAGTTCTCCCTGTACCCAGAGTCTATCGCATTGCTGTTTATTCTATAAATAACACATTAACCGTTACCTAAAACGATCGTATTTGTTAACCTCATCTCTATTTGA
The DNA here is from genome assembly GCA_025583905.1 of Ia io. Taxonomy (NCBI): domain Eukaryota; kingdom Metazoa; phylum Chordata; class Mammalia; order Chiroptera; family Vespertilionidae; genus Ia; species Ia io. The sequence continues at coordinate 14,215,503 of JAJQQW010000023.1, read as the reverse complement.
ATATGAATTCTATGAAAGTAGAGGTCTTTCCTGTCTTATTCAGGATGGACAGTGTCTGGCAAATAGAAATGGAGGCCCACAGAGGGATAGTGACTTCCCCAAAGTTGCACAGCTAGTCAGTGTTGGAGCCAGGCTTCGTGGCTCCGAATTCAGAGCTTTTTGTTAAAACATAGCTACTCTTTCCAGGTTCAAGAAGAGAAAAGAAAAGGAAAGGAAAAGAACAGAAAAGAAAAGAAAAAACATGGGTGGAGGGAGGAAACAGAAAGACAAAGAAAAGAGGAAGGAAGCAAGAAAGGGGGAGGAAGGAAAAGGGAAGGAGCGTGCACACCTAGGCATTTTCCGATCAGGGCCTTGTAGTTTTAAGCAGGTTTTGCTATTGTCGTTTACCCTCAGGGCATTTTGTTTTCCAGTGTTGCATACAGTTTATAACCTCCTACTGAATGGCCCCCGAAGGTGAGGGATGTACCCAGGAAACTTGTGAACAAGCAGCAAATGTTTCTGGTTGAAGATAACTGCTCCAGATCCTACTTAGCTTCCCCTACTAATGTGCTCTGCTTCAGGAAGCAATTAGCCTTTTATCCAACCCAATAGTTAGGGTGTCCTTAAAAAAATAAAAAATAAAAAATGTATACACACTGCCCCGCCGCACGGCTCCGTGGTTGAGTGTCCACTATGAACCGGGAGGTCGCGGTTGGATTCCCAGTCAGGGCATGGGTTTCAGGCCCCAGTTGTGGGGCGTGCAGGAGGCAGCGCATCGGCGCTTCTCTCTCATCATTGATATTTCTCTCTCTCCCCCTCTCTGAAATCAATAAAAACATATATTTTCTAAACAATTTATTGCTTTTTTTACAGAGAGGAAGGGAGAGGGATAGAGAGTTAGAAACATCCATCAGCTGCCTCCTGCACACTTCCTACTGGGGATGTGCCCGCAACCAAGGCACATGCCCTTGACCGGAATCGAACCTGGGACCCTTCAGTCCGCAGGCCAATGCTCTATCCACTGAGCCAAACCGGTCAGGGCGAAACATATTTTAAAAAAAACAATAAAAACGTGGACCAATAAATAAGATCGGCTCAACTGATTGGTTTTAGAAGGACTGCTTCCATGTTACCTAATCAGAGTTGGTATAATTTTTGTTAAAGCGTCCGTATTCCAGCAAGGTGTCAAAGCCTTCGGAGTCCGGCCCGGATGGCCGGGGTGCCCACCCGAGCGCAGCACTGCAATCGCCTGCGTAAGGGCTGGCTGCCTCCTTTCCTCTTCCCTTAGCGCCCGGGTCAACGCAGTCCCTCGGCTGGAATCGGTCACCCGGCAGGTCGCCGGGGGTCAGGCGCCCGGAGCATGCCGGGAGTTGTAGTAGCGGCCAGTCGCGCAGGTGGGCGGGGCGCGCCGGGGTCTGCGCAGGCGCGCTCTCCCGGGCAACATGGCGGACGCGGCCCCTCCGCCGAGCAAGAGGAAGCGCGAAGTAGCAGCCGCCGGGGAGGAAGCCCCCGGCACAGAGGCCAAGGACGCCAAGGGAGCCGGCGTGGGGAATGGCACCTCTGCCCCTGTCCACCTTCCTTTCTCCGGCTTCAGAGTGCAGAAGGTGCTGCGGGAGTCCGCGCGGGACAAGATCCTCTTCCTACACGGCAAGGTATCGTCGGCGGCCCTGGGCGGGGGCGCAGGCCGGGGGCGGGGGTGGCGGGCCGGGGACCGGGTACCGCCGCCGGGGAGGCGGGTCTCGTGGGCCCTCGGCCGGGAAGCACCAATCGCATTACTCGGGGGTGAGGGAGAAAGCGCAGGCCTGGGCTGCTTTGGGTGGAGAAGACGCGGTCCCCCGTGGAGGTAGGGAAATTTAACACGTGCGGCTGGTTTTCCTGATCCCTCCCTGGTGAAAGTAACCACTAACACTTACAGGTGTAAGGCAGGTGAATAATCTCGTGATACAGTCTCCGAGTCATTCCTCATGTATTCATCCCATCTGTAAAGGTGCTAGGAGCCCAGTAAGTGTGGCTGGACCGCCTCGCTCCTCCGTGCCCCTGGGATCGACAGGAGACTGACTGTGGGAGATATGATCCCTGCTGGACGGGACTCCAGCCCTGACAGAGGAGGCAGGTTATTAAATGGGTAATTCAGTTCCACATGCCATGCGCTTGGAGGCCAGCACGGAGCTAGGTCCTGGGATGGAGAGATGAAGGTTCCCATCCCTGATCTTCAGGGGTGCAGAGGACCTTGGGGGAGACACATTCACAGGGCTGGCCGAGCCTACACGTGCTCAGCTCTCTAGCAGGGACTGGGGAGAGATTGGAGGCCAGCCGGGGAGGAGGCCCAGCCAAGGGCAGGTATTAGGGTTCTCCAGAACTCCTAGCAGGAGCTCTCATTTCGGGAGGATCAGGGGGACCTGGGTCCTAGGCATCCATGCTTCTCTGTGTGTGTCTTGTGTTTTTCACAAGGTTCTGTCTGGTTCTCTCCGCCCGACTTGGCTTCAGTCTGCAGCACCGCTTAAGAGTTTAGCCCTGAGAACGTTTGAGTTTCAGGGAGTTAGTTGGGATGCCCAGATTCTAGTTTCTTTTTCGATATTGACTGTTCAGGGACCTGGGGGCAAGCGCAGACCTCTCTAGATCTGTTTCTTCATCTGTAAAATGGGGAGGATTTAACAGAGGCCTTGTGAGCTTAAAATTGAAGACAGCCCAGAAGCTTTCCATCTTTTAGAACAGGGCTGGGGAACCCTTTTTCTGCCAAGGGCCATTTGGATATTTATAACATCACTAGAGGCCTGGTGCAGGAAATTCATGCACAGGTAGGGTCTCTAGGCCTGGCCAGCGATCAGGGCTGATCAGGGCCTTCCTTCATTCCGTGCCACCCCCTGGTGGTCAGCGCATATCATAGCAGGCAGTCGTACTCCCGATGGGTTGAACTCCCAAGGGGATAATTTACATATTAGCCTTTTATTTTATAGGATTCGCCAGCCATACAAAATTACCAACTTAAAAATTAGCCTGCTTTAAAAAAAAAAAAAAAACTAGCCTGCTATATTTGGTCAGACATTTAATTAACTCACCCCTAATGCCAAATGATTTCATGGGCCTCCCGAGCAGGATGTTCCCCACCCCTGTTTTAGAAGGAAGGATTTAGGTTAATGATTTCTCCTCTGGGAGGAGAAACCGTGCCATTGGCTAGACTTGCAGGGAGAGAAACTGCAGGGAAGGAAATCCCAAATGTTGGGAATTCAGAGGCCCCCGGGGGTTTCTGCCTCTGTTCTCCAGGCCTCACGGGTGTCTCTCCCCACAGGTGAATGAGGCCTCTGGGGACGGAGAGGATGCCATTGTGATCCTGGAGAAGACACCATTTCAGGTGGAACAGGTGGCCCAGCTCCTGACGGGCAGCCCTGAGCTCCAGTTGCAGTTCTCCAATGATATTTACAGCACCTATCACCTGTTTCCTCCAAGGCAACTGAGTGGTGAGAAGTGGTGGCCGAGGCGGCTGCTCGTGGGGAGAGCAGGGTGGTGGGAAGTTAGGGGGGGGTGGCTCTTCTCCATAACTGATTTGCATATTCTAGTGCAAGAGTTCTCAATGGAAGGAAGAGGGAATTTTACATCCTCCCACCCCCACCCCGCAGGAGACATTTGACAATCTCAGAATGCTGCTAAATGTCCTATAAAACACAGGATGGGCCCCCACAACAAGAAATGGTAGTAGTGTCAAGGTTGAGAAACCATGCTCTGGTGGAGTATGCTTTGAGGAGGAAGTGTGATTCATGGAAGAGAACAGTTCATCTACTAACTGGATAATAATGAATGTCAGCACTTACTAAATCCTTACATTGTGCTAGCCACCATTCTAAGTGCTCTTCACGTATCATCATATTTTATCCTCAGAATAGCCTTGTGGTGATAGGACTTTACAGGTGAGGGAAGTGAGGTTTTGAAAGGTGGAGTAACTTGGCCAAGATCACACAGCCAACAGGCGCCCGAAACACGGAGATCTTCCAGTAGCTGAGCACTTGCTCACCACACTTGGTGAAATGAGCAGTGTGCTGGGTCACTTCCCTAAAGGAACTCACTTTCTAGGAGGGGAGACAATGAGTGTGATTGAGGGGGATGGACTTGAGAAGGGCAAGAATTCAAGGGTTAAAAGACAGAGATTGGCGGGGGAGGGTGTTTGTTAGTTTGTGTTTACTTTTTTTAGAGAGATAAACATTGATGTGCAGTTGCCTTTCGTAGGAGCCCTGACCCAGGATTGAACCCACGACCTGGGTATGTGTCCTGACTGGGAATCGAACCCGCCACCTTTTGGTGTAGGGGACAGCGCTTCAACCAACTAAGCCACACCAGCCAGGGCCAGAGATTTGTGTTTGATTGCAAGTATTAAAAAAAAATTTTTTTTTCATCTTCACCCAAGGATATGCTTTTCATTGATTCTAGAGAGAGGAAGGGAGAGGGGGAGAGAGAGAGAGAACTATCGATTGGTTGCCTCCCATATGCATCCTGACTGGGGATTGGACCCGCAAGCTGGGCAGGTGCCCTGATGGGAACTGAACCTGAGAACCTCTGGTGCACAGGACGATGCTCCAACCACTGAGCACACCAGTCAGGACACAAGTATAACTTGTTGAAAAGAGGGAAGAAGAAGAATATTCCATGCCAGGAGCCAGGCATGAGGTGAACGTTTTCTTTCTGTGGTTAGATTGAGTAGGCCGCTTTGTCGGAAGTGTGGGTGACACTGGTTGACCTTGAAGTGCCTTACAACCAGGAAATGCTGGGATCTGCTTTGCAGCACATACCCATCTGCCTTTTTATTTGCCTTGGGGCATTAAGAACAGTTTGCTTTACGGGTATCCTGCCACAGCCTTTCTGACAGACTTAGTCTTTTCTGCACCCCACGAAAGGGTGCTATTGTCCTTTGGAAATATGTGTGAATACTTGATGTGAGACCAGCAAAGCTTTCACAACTGCCAAGCAGCCTGGTCCTCCATTGAGGGAAAGCCAGATTGATTGGCTCAACTTGACAGAAATGGACAGCTGTGTTTACTTTCTCAGGCATGGACCTTTAAGCAAATAGATCCTTCAACTTGGAGAGGCAGAAGCATGACAGAAGGCACTGTCGCCAGACAGCACCTGGGGTTCTGGGGTGTTTATTCTGCCGTCACCCCTTTCCCTGTCCTCCCTGCATCCTTGCATCTACCCTCCCACACCCTCAGCCAAAATGAAGGGTCTCCACAGAGCAGCTCTGTAGAATTCACAGCTTTTTCTTATTTTATTTTTCCAGTCCTTCTCTGGTACTGCACAACGCGATGAGGGCCCCGCCTTATCTTTGTCGTTTTTTTTCCTTAAAATAAGTAGTGACAGGGACAGTCAGTTATCACTTCACCACAGGCCCTCTTCCCCGTTCGGAGCCCCACTGTCTCTGCCTTTTCCCCAGTACAGCCCGCTCCCACTGGGGGCCTCAGAGGTTGGCTCATTTTCCAGCGCTGCCTTCTGAGCATGAGTGCTCGCATGCATGCAGTGTGGTCCACTTTGTTCTCCCTGCCCAGACGAAGTCATAACAGTTTGTTCAGAGCTGTCCTCTCTCTCTCCTTATTTAGCTATACATCCTGTCCCTGGATGAGCTTCTTGGCAAACTGGACAGGACGAGAGAATAAGTATTTTAAGCTTTATGAGCCACACATGGCCTCTGTCACATACTCTCTTTCTTAATTGATTTTTAGAGAAAGAGAAACAGCAGTTTGTTGTTCCATTTATTCATGCATTCGTTAGTTGTTTCTTGTACATGCCCTGACTGGTCATTGACCCCATATCAGGACAACGCTCAAACCAACTGAGCTACCCAGCCAGGGCTCTCCTTTTTCTTTTTCTCAGCGCCTTTAAATATGAAAATACTGCTCTTAGCCGGGCCAGGTTTGACCTTCTGGCCAGGTTTTCAACCCCTGGTTCAGATTTTTCCCACTCAGAATGTGATCTGGGACCAGCAGTGTTGGTATCCCCTGGGAGCTGTCAGACACACAGAATCTCGGGCTCCCACTCCAGTACTCAGAATCAGAATCTGCATATGAGCAAAACCCCCAGGGGACTCATGCACACTAAATTTGAGGACACTGGTCTGTAAAATTGAGGACATGGACCTGTGTGTGGGTGATACCCCTGTTTATTTCTCTATCCCTGACCTTTTCAAGAACCCCAGGCTCATATTGTAATGAACGCCTACTGGGCATCTATCTCCATTTGGAAGTCTTATAGGTACCAGATATGCAAGATGTGAGACTCCGATGCACTATGCATGTGAAAGTACTTCGCACATGCTGAGTAGTAGCTGCCATCGTTACTCTGATGTGCTGGGCCCTCTGCTGGGTACTGGAGCTTCAGAGATGAATAAGACACCGTCTTTGCCCTCACAGTCTTGCTATGAAAAGAGGGAAGTAAACTCAACAGGGTTTGGTCATTGCCTGGGTGTAGGGAACCGAGGTGGTTGAGAGTTGGGGCATGTCAGACCCGTTTCCGGTCCTCGGCAGCCAGATCCATGTTAGGTGCTCAATAAATGGCCGCTGAGGAATAAAGGCACAAGCTGTGTTCTTTCCTGAGGGCCAAGCACTCCACAGCCACGAGGGGGCAGCATTGCCAAAGCATTCCATAGCCGGCTCCTTTGGTTCCTTTGACCTCCCTTGCCAGAGCCTTTCAGTCCTGCCTCTCCCATCTCATCCTGAGTCACCAGCTCCTCCCACTGCCAGGGGGGACCTTAAAGTGTGCTTCCACAGCCTCAGCCCTCTGAAACCACAGTTGCCCCTTGAGTTTCTCTGCTTTCTCCACTTGTTTCTCTAGACCTTCCCAGAATAGGTGTCTGGGGGAGCCCCCCCCCCATTTATTTTTTTCTTTTCTTTTTTTAAAAAAATATATTTTATTCATTTTTTACAGAGAGGAAGGGAGAGGGATATAGAGAAACATCGATGAGAGAGAAACATCGATCAGCTGTCTCCTGCACACCTTCCACTGGGGATGTGCCCGCAACCAAGGTACATGCCCTTGACTGGAATCGAACCTGGGACCTTTCAGTCCACAGGCCGACGCTCTATCCACTGAACCAAACCGGTTAGGGCTCCCCCCCCTCCCCATTTCTGAGCTGGTCACTCTCCTTATTTCTTCTGGCCTTTCTCTGGTCACTGGCACATTTCTCCTTTAGCTTGGAGGTCTTGCAGTCTTCTCCTTTATCCCCTCCAAATCTCAGCTGGCCACGAGCGGCTACTCCCCCCTCCATTGACATAGTAGAGCATGGGCATCTGAAGCAGACATGCGGGGTCCTGTCCCAGCGCTAACACTGACGGGCAGTGGGAGCTGAGGCAGCGTGCTGTTCGGGTTTCAGCGTCCTGCAGGGGCTGAGCAAGCCTGGGGTCAGACATGGCTGGGCTGGGATTCTGCTGTGCCCTTTACTGACCGAGGAGTTGGGAAGTTTCTGTGCGGGTAACAGACGAGTATCTGGTGCTGCGCTGGATGCCATGTGCGTTGGGAGTACATCAGGTAGCATCGCTGTCTTTGGAGTCTGTGGTGGGGCAGACGGCCAACCAGGAAACAGGTCTCCGTGGCCCTGAAGGTAGAGGGCTGTGTGGGCTGGATGTCCAGGAGCCTCTCTGGAGCTGACTCCCAGACTGAGACCTGGAGGATGGGGAGGAGCCAGCTGTGCAGAGAGCTGGTGAGGGGGCGAGGAGAATGTTTTGGGCTGAGGGAATGGCCCATGTCCTGGGGGAGGAAAGAGAAGTAGAAAGGAAGCCGTTGTGTTGGGAGCTTGGAGGGGCAGCTGGTATCCATAGTGTGGGGTGCAGATGAGTTTGGGGAAGTAACTGTTAAACTCGTTTAGCAACTGAACATACCTCAGGATGATTACAGCAAAAATAAGAAAGAGAACAATTTTTTGTTTTAACCTCTGCCCACAGTGAGAAATACATTTTACATGGTCACGCAGTACCTGTGAGTAAATACACAGGTTTGCAAAAACAACCCTACCCTTACTTTGTGGGATACTCTCTAGTTTTCTAACTTAATTCCAGTCTTGTGTGTTTCCCTTTTTAAAAAAAGTCTAGTCATAACCTTCTGAATGAATTTCATCACCGCTGTCATGAGTTAGGACCCATTGGGAGAAGGCGTATAAGGCACTGAGCACAGCGGCTGGCATACAGTGGGTATTTGACGTGTTAGTCATTTTCTATTATTGTTACTCCTTTAAAATTCTATGAGCCTTAAGTGGAGCAGCATATGCAGCATATGGAAATGCCAGCCCTGACCCTGGGCAGGTGCCCTTTCTTCCCCCTGTGGCCATATGGCAAATGTGAGGACCGGGTGGGCCGCCGGCTGGCATCTTAGGGCTGCTTCTGGCCAGCAGGCAGGGCAGAGCCTGGATCACCTCCTGCTGCTTCCGCTCTCACGCTGTCAGGCCCATGCCTGTCAATGGAGCCCTTTCACTGAGCCCTCTGTTCCCTCTTACCTGGGAAGAAGGGGGAGATACTAGGGAGAGGGGTGTGACTCAGAAATCCAATCTGCGCCTAAAAAGGCCAATTGTTTTCCTGATGGAGAGCAGGGTGTGGGATCTCAGGTTCAGAGGAGCAGAAGGCATTTGTGTGAGCGAGGCCAGGCAGGGCAGGGGAAGCCTGGGAACCGCTCATCTCTCGGTTGCAGGGCACTCCCAGGACCTGAGCGACAGGCAGGATTTCCTCCTGTGCTCTTGGCAGAGGTGAAACCCAGACCCGAGTTGAGAGTGCGGACTTGTTTGGGAGGAGCATTTTAAAGACTAACTGTTCCCATAGGAGTTTTCCTGGCAGCCTTGGTCATGATAAAACAAAACAAAACAAAACAAAACAAAACAAAACTAGAAACAACCTGGATATCATCTCAAAATAGAATAGATAACTAAATTGAGATGTTTTCCTACACTGGGCTGCTTCTCTGTTGCAGTGAAAATGAATGAACTACAAGAAAAGCGAGACTCAGAATACACACAGTGTGATTCCCGATAAAGTTGAAAAGCAAGCGGGTCTAAACAAATATACTGCTTATGGTGCACGCAGACATCAGAAAACTAGGAAGACAAAAAAGATAAGATTTCTTCACACCTGATTCAACAGCATGATCATCTCTGGTGGGGGTGGGGCAGAAAGGACATCGAAGTCCTGGTAATGTTCTGGTTTTTGGACAGTGTGCACCATGCGCGTGTAGTTTAAATTTTTATTTTAGGTCTTTAAACTGTGGCATATTTTATATTTAAATACACATGCACTGTACATATATACAAATATGTATCTATGTGAATACACACACGTTTTATATGTACAACGTATTTTCCAGGGAAAAGTTAAGGAAAATTGGCGGGTCCTTAGAGAACTAAGATTATTTCCCCACTAAATTATAGGGCTCTACTCATTCTCCAGTTTGGTTTCCAGTCACTGTTGTGGAGAGTAAAAATGTTGACTCAGGCCTCCTCCCTCTTGGTTTTGGGCATTAGGAGACTTGTTTCTGCACAGCGCCTTTTCTCTGGGGCCAGGAGGCAGGGCCTGGCCCTTTTCCCTGCAGGGCCAGGGAGCCGTGCTGTGCTGAGTGTACTCCAGGACGGTGCCAGCCCTGGCAAGACGGGCAGTGTGGGAGGTCCTCCAACAACTGCCCGAGGCCCGGTACCAGGCTCTGCGGGCCCCACTCCAGCACAGACTGGCATAGGCCTCACTCACCCCATCCCTGAGGGTGCCCTCGGCAGCCCTCCCATGGCAGCTGGGCCGAAGGACAAGAGTCCTCTGAGCAGTGACCAGCAGGGGAAGCCTGGCCAAGCAGGTCACCGGCCGAGCGAGTGAGGGCGAGCACCATCGTCATCTAGCGTGAGAAACGCCCCAGATGTGCCGGTTCGTGACTCCAGGGCAAGGCATGGACTTGCTCAGGGACTCCATTTCTCTGAGCGGAAAGCGAGGAATCCAGTGGCTGGTTAGCCAGCCTCGGGCGTCTGGGTCCTGTGAGATGGTAGTAGCTCAGGTTTGAGTGAAACCTAGACACTCTGTGCTTCTTACCTAGAGCCACTCATCAGAATTGCTAAGGAGCTTTCTGGAACACAGAATCTGGACCCACTGAATTATGTGCCTGGGAGCTTTATCAGAGTCACACCCACCTGTGCACCCAAAGGTTGCCGGTTCGATTCCCGGTCAGGGCACATACCGGGATTTCAGGTTCCATCCCCAGTCGGCTGTCTGTCTGTCTCCCCTCCTTCCCACTCTTCCTCTCTCTAATCATGTCCTCAGGTGAGGATTAAAAAAAAAGAAGCCACACCATCACACGGTCATATCATCAAGTAGCACCGGAGGCCTATCCGGGCGGGCCAGGCTCGGGAGCACTCTGCCTCACCCGGTCGGCTCCACCGGGGCGGGTGCTGTTAAATCCCGGGGCTGGTGCTCTGGTGGTTTCCTCCAGACGCTGAATTGAATCATATGCCTCTGCAGCTCTTAATTTATGAGATTTTGACATTATCAAGTCCCCACTGTAGAAGTTGAAAGGTTCAGCTCCTTTATACCTCATTTTATTGTGCTTTGCAGATAACTGTCTGTTTTACACATTGAAGGTAAGACCCTCCACCAGCAAAAAGATGACAGTTCGCTGAGGGCTCACATGGTTAGCATTTTTCTAGCAATAAAGTATTTTTTAATTATGGTGTGTACACTGTTTTTAAGACATAATGCTATTGCACACTTAGTAGACTACAGTTAGTGTAAACAGATTATAGGCGCTGGGACACCAGAAAGTTCTTGTCACTTGCTTCATCCAGATGCTCGCTTTATTGCGGTGGCGGGAACCGAACCTGCAGTATCTCCCAGGTGCGCCTGTGCCTTTCTCACCCTCCCTCCCTGCTCCTCCCAGTTTTGGGTGTTTATATTACTGTTTTTAGAATTGCCTTTGGAGTCCTAAATCTACTGCGACCTACTGTCGTTGCGTTTTATCACTCCGTCAGGTGAGAATCTCAGGGCCTCCAGCCTTTTCTTCCCATCCACTCTTCCGTCCTTCGCTGTTTCCCAACTTACCTGTGGCTGGACTTGTACTTCACACGGTCACGGCATGTTCTGCTGCGTCACTGTGAAGTCCTGTATGCTGTGCCTGCCAGTTGACCCTGAGTTGACACCAGTAAGCGGTGCTCTCGTTATTGTGACCACGATAGTGTGTGCTGCTCCCTCAGGCCGAGGGCGAGGAGCTCAGCGCCGGGTACCTGCCCAGCGTGTACTCAGTCCTGTGCCACGTGGAGGAGGAGAAGGCTGATGTCGAGGGCGAGTGGGTTCGCTCTCCTTACATCCCAACAGTTCCTCCTAGTCATGCTGCTTTTCAGTTTTTCATACGTGAACCAGGACTTCACCCACTTTTACTTTTTCACAGTTTCTAGTTCCCTTTTTACAGTTGTGGTTAAAAGAATAACTGCGTTTACTGTGTTTGTGAAGTTGTCCAGACACTTAGTTGGGTAATTCATTACACGGTGGCTGCTTCCTTCCTGAGGCACGTGCAGACGCTGCCTCCCGCGCCCCAGCCTGGGCGGCTGGTCCAGGCACCTCTCCACCCGGACTCCTTCCCCGCTCCCCAGGTGCAGTCGGTCCTCTGCGCTCTTGGCGTCCGTGCCTTCCTTTCCTGTTCTCTTCTCTCGTTCAGCGGAAGTGCACTTGTAAGCACTTCTTCAGAAGGAATACTGGAGAGTAAACTTTAAATCCTTTATTTTACCCTCACTTTTGATTGATGTTTGACTGAATACAGAATTTACATTTTATTTTCCTTCTCAACATTGAAGGCATTGATTTAACTCCAGGCATTCGTTGTTGCTAATAAGATATCTGATGCCAATGTGATTCTCATTTTTGCCCCCAAATGTTTTCATTGAGTTTTACAGAGAGAGAGAAACATCAATGAGAGAGGAACATCATCGATTGGCTGCCTTCTCATGCATCCCTACCGGGGATCGAGCCCATGACCCAGGCATGGGCCCTGACTGGGAATCGAACCAGTGACCTCTTGGTTCCTGAGTCGATGCTCAGCTGCTGAGCCATGCCAGCCGGGCTGATTTCCATTTCTTTACAGCTAACTTGGTTTTGGTTTTTGTCCTTTTTTCATTGCTTTACTAGTTTCCTTTTCTAGAAGCGAATAGTATCTTCTCTTCGTCTTTGGTGTGCCGAAATCTTGTAAGGTGTCTGGTTGGATTTTTTTCATTGTGCTGGGTACTTTTGGACCCTTTTGATTTACAAAGTCTTATGTTGCTCTTCTGCTCTGTACATTTTTTCTATTATTTCTTTGATGCTTCGCTTTATTTTCTCTTACTGGAAATCCTATTAGTTGTCAGATTTCCTAGGTTGATCCTGTGTGTGTCTTCTGTTCTCCCTGTTTCCATCTCTGCCTTTTCTGTCTGTGGTGGGTAGAGCGCCTTAACTTTGTCTTGCAGACCTTGTCGTAAAGGCTGTAATTTGGCAGTTGTATTTTTAATTTTCTTCCCTCTGGGTCTCTGATGATACGATTTTCATAGCCTCTTGCTCTTGCTTCGCAGAGGCCAGATTGGGTTTCCTTGGTCTGACACACTAATTAGAATTGTTTTAAAAGTTATCTCCTGACCTTCTGTGATCTCATTTCCTCTGGGCTCTGGTTTTAGTGTTTATTTTGGTCATTCTTTTTCAGGCTGCTGGTTTTCCCCGAATGTCTGGTGAATGCTCTCTCGTTTGTACTTAGACCCAGTCTGATAGTCCGTGAGCTGGCTTCGTATCCCTCCCTCTCCCGTGGCTCGTCCCGTGCTCCGCGCCGCAGCTTCCTTCAGCGTTGTCTTCAATCATGTGCTACCTTCCGCTTCCTAACTTTGGGAAACGAATCGCAATCTCGTTCTCTGCAGCCTCCCACTCATTCCCGTCACTCTTGGGCGTTTGTTCCCTTTTGTGTTTCCTTATATTGCAGAGGGTTTTTTAAAGGGTCACCATTAAGCAGGAGTTGGTGGCCTTCCATTTATGTCTAGATGTGCTGGGTGGGGTCTCTGTAGGTGTGGGCAGCTTAGACCGTAGAGAAGTTACCCCATTGAGGCCACCCCCAGATAGCGCTGGTGCTAGTGCTGAGACAGACAGACCCCGTTTCTCCCAGGTGCTCATGCACGGAGGGTGGGGTGTGCATTGGACATGGCCAGGTCCGTGAGATTGTAAACCTTGTCTCCCTTGGACCTAGCATGTCTGCTCTCAGGTATCTGACCCAGACAATCGCTCACAAACGTGTGCAAAGAGGTGCAAGAACATTCATTGCAGCATCATTTGTGACAGAAAAAAATCCAAACCTCAGGGACCCCTGTTGGCGGCAGGGGCTGGGGGGCCGGTTAACAAGGCACAGTGCGTGCATAGTGTGGGCTGCTATGCAGATAACCCATAAAGGATTATCCCACTTGTGCCTAAAAAGAAGGAAAAAGAAGACTTTTATAAAGCTATGGTCATATTTATGGAAACTCTTTAAAGAAAAGACTGGGGCCAAAACCGGTTTGGCTCAGTGGATAGAGCGTCGGCCTGCGGACTCAAGGGTCCCGGGTTCGATTCCGGTCAAGGGCATGTACCTTGGTTGCGGGCACATCCCCAGTAGGGGGTGTGCAGGAGGCAGCTGATCAATGTTTCTCTTTCATTGATGTTTCTGACTCTCTATCCCTCTCTCTTCCTCTCTGTAAAAAATCAATAAAATATATTAAAAAAAAAAAAAAAAAGAAAAGACTGGAATAATGAACACCCAACTATTATCTGTCTTTACCTCAATGATTAGAATTATTTGAGGACATATTCATGTGACACGTGGAAAGATAGATATTTTTTAGAAAGTTAACCTCAGAAAACAAATAAGCAAAGAAGCAGATCAAACGATTAGCCTGGATTAGGGCCCCGGCTCCTTCCTTCCTTCACAGCCTGAATGATCCTCATCGCTCAGGGCCTGTCAGTGTATTGTCAAGAACTGTGTACTCCCAGGACACATGGACCCCAGAGCCTGGTGATTTCCGCCTCCTTCCGTATGGAGACACACCTGTGACATGCTAATTAAGAGCACTTGGCCATCGAGGGGTGCACACGAGCTGGCGGGTTGGCGTGTGTGCAGGTGACTGCCCCACACCTGGAGACGTGGTGGCCTCCTGTGATGGGCTGGGCTGTGATGGCGGGGCGGCAGGTGGAAGGGTTGTGCCTGTGCGGGCCACAGTGTAGACAGAGCTGTCGAGCAGGCATCGAGCAGGAGCTGGGCTGGGTTAATGGGCCCGGAAAGGTGAGAGCCCACAGGAGTCTTTCCTCACCGCCTCCGTTCACTGGCTGATGGCCCCGAAGGCGGCGCTTTCTGTCGCTCTTCTCCCTGGGCTTCAGAGCTGCTGATGCCCGTGTCAGGGCTCCCTCTGGGCGGAAGGACAGTGGGACAAGAACAAGCAGAAGCCCCACAGTGGAGGGGCTCCTACCCCCTTAGGAGAACTCTTCATTCAGCTGGACTCTGCCTTTGGCGCTGGCTGACTGGCCCCCACTCTCCTTTCCCAGCCGCCCGGCTCAGAGCCCTGAGTGCCGCCTCCTCCGTGCCGCCTCCTCCATGCCGCCTCCTCCGTGCCGCCTCCTCCGTGCCGCCTCCTCCGTGCCGCCTCCTCCGTGCCCTGAGAGCAGAGGCCTCTGTTCACTTCTCCGTTTGGACTCCATGAGGCCAGGAGAAGCCATTGCGTTCAGAGCCCATTTAGAAGTGAATAAATCCCGAGTTGCTGCGTTGTGCCTCCACTACCAACATTGCGTTCTCCCTCCCTCTCTCCCCCCGCCCTTCTCTCTCTCAGACGGGGCAAGGTCCCAAGACTCTGTGGCAGTTTTAAGGCTCGAGTCAGCGGAAAAGTCGGCCTGCCTGGGCCATGGGCAGAGGCAGAGTACCCGCAGGATAGCTGGATCCATTTCACTGCTGGCTGGGCTGTGGCAGCAGCCTGTGGCAGCTGGTCTTGCTGTCCACTCCTGGCCCATGCTTCCCAGTGAGCACCAGACCGGATTCCCGTAGTCCTGGGCTCCTCGGTGGGGGTGTGTCCTGTCCTTGGGTCTTATCCCTTCCCACCATACACTGTGGCCGTTCCATTGAAGTGCACCGAGACCGGGTGCTGTGCTCCTCGCAGAGCGAATTAAAGGCAGTCAGTCCCTTCAGACGGGAAGTTGAGAGAGACCACATTTTGGAATTCCTGAGTGTTCAGTCTGATAGCTCTGTAGCCCGGTCAGCTGAGTGCAGAACCATTTCTTCCGGCAGCTCTAAGGCCAGGATTGTCGGTCAGCAGCTCCATTATCTCCTTAGATAGCCTGGATCCTTCTGTTGAAATGAACTTGGGGAGCCATAAGCCCTCAGCCTCCCACCCCCCACCCCCCAACCCCCGCAGCATTTCCTCTTCCTAAAGGACCGCCCCCATCCCAGCCAGCTCCAGGGCTGCGTGCAGTTACTGAATTTGCTGGTGGGCCGTCAGGCCCTGTCGTACCTCTCCTCCCACTCCTGGACCTCAGTGCTGGGGAGGGAAAGGAGCCTTCAGACCCAGGTCTTGCTGAAATCAGCATCTGTCCCCTGCCTCTGAGAGCATCTCTGCTTTCCTGGAGACAGGTAATTATCGGTTTGAGGTTTGCTGTGGAGTGCTGGAAGCTTCCAGTAGGATCCAACCACACTCCTCGCCCTGTTCTCAGGCCTTGAGTTCTCCCAGCGCCCCTGCAGTGGGGGACCAGGAATACTCCGCCCTGGCCTTCGACTGGGGCACGGTCTCCTCTCCAGCCCCTGGCCTGTCCTCTCTGGCCACAGAGGCCAGGGCGAGGAGCGTGTGGCCTGGCGAGGAGGGAGCCCCAGGAGGAGGAAGGGAAGGCAGCTCCAAGACCCTCCAGCACCTCCCCCAGCCCTGCTGCAGTTCTGGGATGGCATGCCTTGTGGGTCTGAGTCATCCGGCCTGTCACCTGGGGGCTCTGCTCTGCTCGGCTCGGTGGAGTGGGGTGCGGGTGGGCTCCACACTCAGATCGTGCTTTGCTGTTGCCTCTGCCCTGCTTTCCTGGGCCTGCACATCTGGGTCAAATAAGTTGAAACTGGCTCACGATGGTGAAGGGAGAGCAAAGCCACAGACGGAGCCATGGAAATGACCTCATCGTGTGGAAGCCATCAGCGCGCGCTGGAAAGCAGTCGTGTTTGAACATGTGTATGGGAAGGAGAGCAGACTGTCTGTGGTTTGCATTTTCATGTTTCATGTGCAGCAGCATTTTCCTGGGGATTTGGCTAAGCCAGCTTTGGCAGCGAGCGAGGGAGGCAGCTGCTCTTTTCTCTACATAGCCCTTCCTCCCTCCTCTGAAAGCAGTTGTGATTTGGTGTTCAGGTGGGGGGCAGGGGCTGGTTTTACACTGGAGGCGGCCTTTTGGGAGACTCTGGATGGGCAGGCCAGAGTTGTCTTAGCAGGGGCATACCAGTCTGTTCAGCTGAGCTGCAGACAGGAGCCTGTGTGTGCAGGCCGCTTGTTATCTGAGATGCGTTATGTGACCATTCCCACTGCCCAGACATCCCTGTGGATGAAGAGCTGCACCCCAAGCCCCGCAGAGGCTGCCACACCACCACCAGGCCCCTCTTTTGGAGACAACCCCCCCCCCCAGGCCTTCTTTCTCATCATACAGCACTGTCATATTGGGGGGGTACCACACACAAGTTGCAACAGCATTGTTCCCTGTTGTGAGCAGGGCTGTCTTTAGTCCCTCTGTGCGCCCACTAGAGCCTGTTCCAGCCCATTGTCTGGTGGCAGTGCACCCGTGACACCGCGCCTCAGACAGCCCTCCAGAGTTGAGGGAGCAGCCTCTGCTTCGCTGCACTTCCCAGGAGGCTGGCAGCGAGCGCTGGGCATTGCTGCCGCTGGCCTCTGGCTCTCATGTGCTCCCAGACCTCCCAGTCTGCAGCCCCAGTCCCTCTGGCACCTCATTATGCCTTTGGTTTTGCCGACTGGTGTCTGTGTCTCGAAGGGGTTGGGACTCATTGTGTCTCTCCTGTCGGAGAGGCTGCGGCTTAGAGAACATGGCCATAGTGTGGTGTCTTAGGAAAGGGCCTGAGGGAGATGGCCCTGTGGCATCGGGAAAGCGATGTTGCATAGAGAAGCCAGACTGCTTGGGTTCAAATGTCGGCTCTACCTCTGTGATCTTGGGCTTATTTTTCTATTTTTAATATATTTGTTTTAGAAAATTGAACAAATGCTGCTCAAGGCCCTGGCTGGGAAGCTCAGTTAGATAGAAAATCATCCTGATACACCAGGGTTACAGGTTCGATCTCTGGTCAGGGCACATAGAAGTATCAACCAATGAATGCGTAAGTGGAACAACAACTTGATACCCGCCCCCCTTCGTACATCCTCTCACCTCTTTCTACCTCTCTCTCCTCCCCTTACTCTCTCTTTCTAAAATCAGTTTTTAAAATTAGATATTGAAGGTTGAGCTGACCCCATGCCCTCCCCCCAGCTACCCTCCTCCTCCATGTGCAGAGCTGTCAGCCAGTCTTTTATGTCTCCATCTGTGGACCTGGAAGAGTGGCCTGTGCTGAACCTGACCAGCACAAGAGAAAGGATTCAAATTCCTGGAGGTTTTTGTCATGCAAAGGCATAGCCTGGTCGTCTATATTAATCTACACTAATAAAAGAGAAAGATGCAAATTGACCGTACCTTCACGACGCCCACCAGCCAATCAGGAGCGAGTATGCAAATTAAC
This sequence comes from Ia io, assembly GCA_025583905.1. Lineage (NCBI taxonomy): Eukaryota > Metazoa > Chordata > Mammalia > Chiroptera > Vespertilionidae > Ia > Ia io. The sequence continues at coordinate 14,197,818 of JAJQQW010000023.1, read as the reverse complement.
CAAACAAAGATGGTGGGTTAATTTGCATACATAGGCGCTGAGCAGCCGGGGGCGTTCCGCACCGCCCCAGCCACTCTGGGCCTCTGGGCAGCGTGGGAAGGCAGAAAGGCGGCTCCAGGCTGGAGCAAAGGTGGTGTCAGCAGCCAGGGGAAGGAAGGCCCATTCTTGCACGAGTCTTTGTGCATCGGGCCTCTAGTACTAGTATGAAAACCTAAGCAACCCAACGACTGGTCGACTGGCTGCTATGACGTGCATTGACCACTAGGGGGCAGGCGCTCAATGCAGGAGCTGCTCTCTGTTGGTCAGTGTGCTCCCACAGCCAACCTCCAGCAGCTGGCTGGCCAACCTCCTGCAGTCCCTCTCCATGGCCGGCCAACCTCCTGCATCCCCCCCCTCCCACCCTCATCATCCCCGATCCCCGATCACCGGCCAGGCCGAGGGACCCCACCCATGCACAAATTTGTGCACCAGGGCTTTAGTCCTAAAATAAAGCTCCAGGTGAACTCATCTATGTCTATCAGCTCATCAACTCTTTTTTTTTTTTTTTTTTTTTTTTTTAATTTCAGAGTGAGGAAGGGAGAGATAGAAACATCAGTGATGAGAGAGAATCATTGATTGGCTACCTCCTTCACGCCACACACTGGGGATCGAGTCCACAACCTGGGCACGGGAATTGGAATGGAACTGTGACCTTCTGGTTCATAGATCAGTGCTCAACCACTGAGCCATGCTGGCCAGGCTGCCTTTCCTAACTGACACTTAGGAAGAGTTGTAAAGCTGCTTGTTTGTGGAATGTCCCTGGATTCGGGTTTGCTGGTATTTCCTCACAATTGGATTCAGACTGTGTTTTTGGCAGAACAGCACGGCACATCCCTCGTGAGGCACGTAGTGTCAGTTTTCCCTTAGGAGCGCTGTTAACTTTGATCAGTTAGTATTTTCCCTTTGTAATTAGTAAGTAATCTGTGGGGAGATATTTCGAGGCTGTGCATGGATATCCTGCTCTCAGTGTATTTATTCCCACCCAGTGGTTTGACATTTATTGGGCATTTATTGATCCAGCATGTGAGGGCCTGGGCTTCCAGTGGGGGTCTTCCCAAACTCCTTGGGAAGTTCAATTGCAGTCAATACCTTGATTGGCATTTAGGTAAACAGCAGAGTTTGCCATTGGAAAACTTACATTGATTCTTATCAGAGGTTTTATTCCATTTGGGACAAAAATGCTCTTCCTGGGTTTAAAGTCTGAAAGGCCAGTTTCATTTATTCATTTGCTCAGTAAGTATTTGTTGCGTGCTTACTGTAGGCCAGTGCTATCCCAGGTGCTGGGGATAAAATGCTAAAAAATTGAAAGTTAGACGAAATGAAATTTTTGTCTCCTGGAAGGTACATTATAATGGGGAATCAGACAGTCTATCTCTCTTATCAGGTGGTGATGAGGGAGCGAGACAGTGATGAGCTGAGGGTGCTGCTCTAGCCAAGGCTGTCCAAGCTCTCTGACCCCTGGGCAGAGACCCCGGTGATGAGGCCTAGAAATGCGCACACGCTTGATGTGATTTAGTGGAAGTGGAAGGAGATCAGTTTGGCTTTAGCAGAGATCAGCGACGGGGGTACATGAGTTTGGGAGAGGTCCTGGCACGATGATGGAGGGCCGTGTTGACCATGATAGGGATCCAGCAGACAGTTCAGGTCTGAGGGGGGGTCAGGCCCTCAGGAGGATATGAACTCAGCCAGCCCCTCCCCTGACGCCAGCATGTGAGGGCCAGGCTTCCGGTGGTCTGTGTGAGGCTGGCCCCCAGGTGACTGGCTCCGAGGGCCTTGATACACAGTGGGTTCCAGCATCCAGGCTGGAGTTGTTGCCTCCAGGGAAGGAAGGACAGCAGGAGGCTAGCGGGGGCTGGCCCCATGAGGTGCCTGTTTCACCAGCACCCTGGGTGGTTGGGCGGTCTTTGACAAGCCTTGGCAGACAGGGGCATGCTCAGGCGGGGGGTGGGGGGGGGAGAAGTGGGGAGCGCCCAGCGCTTTCTGATCTGGAGCAGCCAGGGAGCCCCAGACTGTGAGTACAGGGCTGCGTGTCCATTGCCAAGACGCTAGGCTGTTCTCCAACAGCAGTTCTGCCTTTGTCCCTGCCCACCTCCCCCACTCAGAGGGAGCACCATGCCTCGTGGTTTTCCTCCCCAGGCCCAGCACAGGAAACTGGAATAACGACGAACCCAAGAGAGAGGGCTGGCATTGGGGGCCCTTTCCTGTTGCGGGAGGGGCACTCTCTGAATGCTCCCATCTCCTGCTCATTGAGCCTCACAACAGCCCAAGGTTACTCAGCTACCAAGTGCAGTCAGGATTTGAACCCGGGCTGATTGCTGCCGGAACCTGTTTTCTCCACCAGCCGCACTGCAGACAGCATGGATTCCCCAGAGCCCACTGCCAGGGCCCTGCGGTGCCATCCCACCTATTTCAGACCGTCCCTGCCTCTTTTGCTCTTGGTGTGCTGACCTCTGACTGTGACCCTGGGCTGCTAGAGTGGTGGGAGTGAGAAGCACTGAACAGCCTTGCTGCCGCCTCCCTCCGGGGTCCAGTGCAAATTCCCAGGATGCAGAGTGGTATTCACTGAGCATCCCAGCGGTCCAGAGGGCACATGCTGTTTAGTGTGAGCAACCCTGTGTGGCAGGTTTATGAGCACCCTTTAACAGGCGAGGAAACGGAGACTGGAGGTTAAATAACACGCCCAGCCAGTGACACGGCCAGTAAGCCGAGAGCCACGTGCCAGCTCGGGTCCCGTGTCTCTGTGGCTGCCTTCTCTGGCGTCAAGCTGACATAATAGGGGCCTTTGATCCTCACTAGAGGTCATGTGCTTGGGTAGCACTGTGGACACCTCCCTGGGCTGCTGGAAGACAGTAGTAGGCTTTCAGTAGGTGTTGAAAGAGCACCGACTGTAGGGAGAGAGGCCGGGTGCCAGCTTGCTCTGCCACACCTCACAGTGTGATGGGGGGCTCGTCTGGGGTCCCATTAGCGCTTCCGCTCCCCTGTGAGATGGGGGTTAAAATCACCACTGTCCTTGGACCAAGTACGAGTGGAAGCGGGGTCCTGGGTGTGCAGGCAAGTGTGAGAGTTTGCTGGCGTGTTCAGTGCGCCTGCAGGGCTCCTCCTCCCAGCGTCCCGGGACGGGCACATCGGAACCTAGAGTAAGGGCCAGGGAGGTCGTGGGTCTTTGAGAAACAGCCCACTGAAGTTAAACCCCATCGTCCTTTCCTGCCCCTAACATCTTTGTTGAAGCGCCATATACAGGAGTGGGCAAAGGTAGGTTTACAGCTGTTCGTATGGAAAAAGACAAATAATACAAATAAGTAACACAATAACTCATAAATATAACATAAGAACCCACTGTACACCTACTTTTGCCCACCCCTGTGTAAATGTTAGAGTAGTGACAACAGTTGTAGCAGATGCTATTAGAAATAGAGAAAGGGACTTCGCCGAAACCAGGTGATACTGGACGAGGACCCTAGGCTAGGGTTCCTTGCGGGAAAGACATGGTTCTCGCCGGTGGCAGTTTTATCTGGGGACATGCGGCAACGCCTGGAGACGTGCTTGGTTGTCACAAGTGGAGAGAGTTTTAGTTGGACTAGTCAGCACCCTGCAGTGCACGGAGAGCCACAGCAGAGAAGCCGAGAGGCCAGATGGTGGTGGCATCCAGGTCGAGAAACCGGGATTGAAGGTAGCCAGCACGCCCTGGCCGGCGGGGCTCCGCTGGAGGGAGCGTCACCCTGTGCACTGGAAGGTCGAGGGTTCCATTCCCAGTCAGGGCACATATGGGAGGTAGCCAATCACTGTATCTCTCTCTCTCTCTCTCTCCCTCCCCCCCCCCCTTCCTTCTCTCCCTTCCGCTCCTCTCTGAAATAAGAAAATAAAGTAGTCAGTAAATATTCACTGTGTGTCAAACATTGTTCTAAGTGCTTCACCGGTATTAACTTGCTTAATCCTCCCAATCCTAGGACATAGGAGCTATTGTTCTCAGGTGGCAGATGGGGACCTAGGGGCATGGGAGAGTTCAAGTAAACCGACTGGCATCCGGGTCCCAAGGAAGGAGCAGGACAGCCAGGACGTGAATCCGGTCAGCTTCTGGGCCCGTGCCTTTGACCACTGCTGTCCCGCACTGCTGGGCGTTACGAGGACTGCTTGGCTTTGAACCAGATGTTCAGCTTCGGGCCCAGAAGCCCACATACCTAGGAACTGGTATGTGAGCAGAGGGGAAGGCTGAGGAGTAGGTGATGAGTTTCCCAGATTCTAAGAGTGGCCCAGCTTATGAATTTAGTGGCACAAGGCACCTGTGGGCGCGGATCACAGGTGACTAGAACCTCAGAGGCGGGCCGAGGTCGTCTCCTTGCCGTGGTGGGGACCAGAGTGTGGCACAGCTGTGCAGAGGGGGCTAAATGCAGTCCGGGCCGTGTTCTGTCGTTGCAGATGTAAAGACAACCGTGGTTTACCCGGCCACAGAGAAGCACCTGCAGAAGTACCTGCGCCAGGACCTCCACCTGGTTCGAGAGACGGGACGTGATTACAAGAACATCACCTTACCCCACCTGGAGTCCCAGAGCCTCAGCATCCAGGTGACTTGGACTGGCCCGGAGGGGTCAGACATGGAGTGCTGTCCCAGTGGCTAGCGTATCTTTCTCACGCATTTGCTGAGGTCCTACCAGGAGCCAGCGCTGGTCCGCAACACAGGCTGTGGGGCTCCCTGCCTCCCGAGCTTACGTCCTCGCGCAGGAGACAGCACGCAGCGGTGTAAATGACCACAGGAGGTGCGCAGTCACCAGTGCTGTGGAGAAAATTCAGCAGGAAAGTGGCACAGGCCCGGCCGGCCAGTGTGGCTCAGTGGTGCGTTGATCTATGAACCAGGAGGTCAGGGTTCGATTCCTGGTCGGGGCACATGCCCAGGTTTCTGGCTCAATCCCCAGTAGGGGGCGTTGAGGAGGCAGGTGATCAATGATTCTCTCTCATTATTGATGTTTCTCTTTTCTCTCTCTCCCTTTCCCTTCCTCTCTGACATCAATAAAAATATATTTACCCAAAAATAAAGTCTTGAAAAAAAAGAAGTGGCATAAAAAGTCCTACGGTGAGGTGGCCACTGTTTTCCAAGGCTGGTCATTGATAGGGGAACTGAGCCTGGTCCTGGCAGGCCCCTGAGGCTCCCTGGGGGTCCCAGCCCAGTCCATTGGAGAATCTGTGCCGCCTCTGCAGCAGCCCTGATGCAGTCTGAGTGGCTGTGCCCTCCCCAGGTATCTGTGAAGGGGCAAAGACCGATGCCTCATTGGGCCCACCCAGGCCAGAATTTTATTCCTGGTGTTGAGCAAACCAGCCTCCAAAAGCTGAATCTCAGAGTGAAGAACTTCCCCGGGGCCAGTTCTCCCTCATGTCCATTCCACGGAGGGCAAGACCCGCTGTCCCTGGGGGCTTAGTGCAGGCCTTTTCTCCCTGGGCTTGGCGGCATTTTCTGAGTGTCTTCGGCGACTGGACCAGATGCAAGGCCATTTAGCTAAGAGACCCCGATTTCTCCTTGGCGTGGACCCAACGCCAACCAGCACGTCTGCCTGGAATTGGCCCCGAGTGAATGCTCTGTGTTAAGTATGACGGATGAGTTGTTTTCCTGCTTACTCACTGGCTCTTGTCTCCATGTCTTCATCACTCACCCTTGTTCTCTCTGAGCATGTCTCACCCACTCTACGAGGTTCAGGTTACAGAGGTGGGGGGTGTTCCAATATGGGAAACTCACAGCCATTTCTCCCAGGGCCAGAGAAGTGGGTGTCCTCCTGGCTGTAGGGGCAGTGCAGGGGGGATGTACGCAGGAGGAGGACGGAGAGGAGGGTCGGCCGGCTAGACGGGAGGCCCTGTGTGCCCACAGCCCTCTCCCAGCCTGGCTGTTAGCCACAGTTCCCTGTGCCGTATTTGCACAGGGTTCCTCTGGCTCACGCTGGCTTGATGTTTTAATTTTAAGTCCCAGCACTTGCTCTGTCTTCCAAGTGGAAAAGAGATGCCCAATCTTCCTAGGTAGCGTCTGCTGTCAGGATCCTAGGGGGATCTCCTGGAATATGTGTCCTGTGTGCTGGTTGCACATCCATGGGATTCAAGAGAGGAAACCCTTAATATAGTCGTGTGAGTCAGATGTACCTTCTTATTGCACCATTATTCAGATCCTTTTGTAAAATAATACAGCACAATTCCACCACTCTACCGACTTCTGTTTGACGCGAGCACTTGTGTATTCTTTCTTGGCTATTTCTAGCAAGTTTACAAGCACTAAGCTCAACTGGCGACAGCCATCGTATTTATTGAGCGTCTACCCTGTGCCAGGCCCTGTGCTCGGCTCGGGAGGTCACCAAGGTGAACACTACAATGCCCCTGTAGTCTGATGGGAAGAGGGACATGTGGTCTGACCATATGATGAGACCAGCACTTTGGTGGTTTATATATAAGGTGCAGTGGTGACACAGGGGAGTGGTCAGCTCAGACAGTGGGGGCTTCACAGAGGAGGGGACCCTCCCGCTGGGCCCTAGGGGACAAGCAGAAGTTTCCCAGGGCCAAGGCGGACAGGGCATTCCAGAGACAGCACAAGAAGGCCAGCAGGGCCAGGGGGAGGCACTCTGTCCAGGAGTTCCCACACCTTGCTCATCATCAGGGCGGCCCGGTGAGATGTTTGAAAAGCCAGAACCTAGTCCATATCTGTTGAAACAGAACGTTGAGGGCGTGGAGCTGGGAAATTGTTTTAAAAGCTCTCTGTTTCTGCTGCTCATCAGATCTGAGAACGCTTGCCATAGCCAGGGAGGGTCCCTGAGCAGTTTAATCACGTGTGAGGTGAGTGTGGTGAGATGGGGAGCAGGAGGACCAAAGCCCAGCATGGGTCTGACGAGGCAGAGGCAGCGGGGAAGGTTGCCTTAGCGACTGGAGAGGGAGGGCGTAGGAACTGGTGATGTGGAGAACTGAGGGAAGAGCCTGGGATGGTCCAGGTCCCACCTGAGCGATGAGGGGACAGATAGTAGGATTGTTAACCAGGATGGGGGACTTGGACAGCAGAGAGGGTTAATGTGGAAGACCCTCTTAGGGTGCCGTCGGAACTGTTCTAAGTATCTTACGTGCGTCACCTCAAAAAATCTCCACAACAGCCCTTCGGAGACGAAATTCTCAGCCAGGTGGCCTGGCCTCAGCCTCTGTGCTCTTAGCCGACTACCCTGTTTGGCTCCTCACATTTGGTGCCTGTAACTTCTAGTGAAAATGCCCAGGAAAAAAGCAGGGGATGTGTGACTCAGCACAGGAGAGATGCTCTGGCTGAGTCATTGAGTCGAGGCTTCAGTGTCGGCTGGGTCTGGCTCTGCCCGGCATGACACTCCTTCACTTCGGAAGCCCGTTTCCTTGTTGGAACATGACGCCAGTCCCGGTGGACATGGAGAGAGGTGCCACGTATCATGTGCCTGCTGCTGTTTCTAGCCCTGGTTGTGGGTCCTACCAGGAGGCTGCGCGGGCAGGTAGTCCCAGGCAGGCCCCCTCTGCTCCCGAGCTCTCCTTCCCAGAAAGCTGCACTTGACCTTGGCCATGTTGGCCAGGAGTTGACAGCCAAGGATGCAGACTCCTAGGATGAGGTGTGCAGACCCTAAAACAGCCCCTGCCCCTGCCTTTGCAGACACAGCCATCCACGGGTGTTGGTGTCAGTGCCCTGGTCCCCGTTTCACCCCTGCGTGAGCGTGGGAGCCGTGGCGACAGGCGGAGGGGCAGCAGTGTGAGCCCAGTGCGGCCTCTGTCTGCCTTTCCAGCAGGGTCTCTAGGGTTTCTGGCATGGAGTGCACTGTCCTGGGAGGAAGTCTCTTTTGCAAAGGCTGCTCAGAGCTGGGGAAAGTGGAGAAATGCGGAGGTCTGTGGTCTGGGGGTTTGAGCCCTGTGAGAACAGGCCTTATCTTACCCTCCTGGCAGGAGGCTTCTTCAGAGAGGCCGGCAGGGCCTTGATTGTAAACTGATGTCCTTGGGATCCACACTGTGCCCGAGGAAGGACTCCCTAAGACTCAGCAGCAGCAGACCCAAGGGGTGTGGGAGGGCCAGAGCCCTGAGTAGATAAGAGAGAGAATCATTGATCAGCTCCTCCTGCGCGCTCCCTACTGGGGATCGAGCCCGCAACCCGGGCATGTGCCCCCACCGGGAATCGAACCGTGACCTCCTGATTCATAGATCAACGCTCAACCACTGAGCCACTGTGCCTGGGCCAGGTCTGCTTTGTTACACAGGGACCATGTCAGCGGGGACTGCTGTGGCTCCAGGTGGGCGGCCACTCTGAGGATCCCGCACCTTATCTAGAATCTGCCCTGGCATGGAGCCAGCTTCCTGTGCAGAGGGAACCCCCAACCTGATCATTTGCTGTGGTCCTGAGTAATGTGGGAGGGGCGCGTGGAGACGCTCTCCCCTGGTTCTGGGCAGTGGAGGGTGGATGAGGACCAGGCCTGTGTGGCCACAGCAGAGTGTATGCACACTCCTGACCAGCAAGAGCCTAAAGAGCCAGCGCCCTCTGTACCGCAGGGGCCTTGTGGGGATGGCTGGTGACTGAGTGTCCGCAGTGGGACAGGGCAGCCTGAGTGTGGATGCCCTGAGCTCCGGGGCTGTCCTTCCTGGAGGGGCCAGAGAGCTTCCCTAGCCCAGCCTGGGGAGTCTCCCCAAGGGGTGGTGACTGGATATGAACCCTCTCTCCCTCTGCTACCAGTGGGTGTACAACATTCTCGACAAGAAGGCGGAAGCCGACCGGATTGTTTTTGAGAACCCAGACTCCTCTGACGGCTTTGTCCTCATCCCCGACCTCAAGTGGAACCAACAGCAGGTAAGAGATTTCCTGCTGGGGTTCTCTGCTCTCAGTGTCCTGCCTCCGGGTCGGGGTGCTGACCCACCGTAATCCTACCTTAAGCCCCCTTCTTTCCCGTGTTGGTCTCGCACTCTCTAAGCAGATTGTCGTTAACCAACAGGGAGAGGGCTGAGCTCTGCGCTAATGCATACCTGTCATACAGAGTGTTTATGCTTCAGGGGGCACTTTAAAGCCCTTTCTGTCTCCTCCAGTCCCCACCCCCCACAGGGTCTGTGTGTGGTTGGAGAAGGGGAGGCGGGATGAGGCGATGTTTGTATAACCACACGGGCTGCTCCTTAACCAGCCAAGTGGCTTGGGTGGCCACTCTCACTTTCTGGAGCCCTGCGCTGGACTGTTTGTTTCTTCATCTCCCTAGACACCAGCAGATCGAGGCCGGCCCACGGTCTGAATTAGTAACAGGTCTGAGTTAGTGAACCACCTGAGGCTGCCCTGCACCGCCCTGGTTCCAGGGGAGGTCCCGGCTGCCCCTCCTCGCCTGAGCCTCTCCACAGTGTTTCCTGGTCGCCATGTGCCGGCTGCTGCTCCACCCCCTAAGGAGCAGGCTTCCGGGGAGCCACCTTCTCTCTGTCCCTCCCAGTTCTCTGTAGCCTCTCTGTCTCTCCACCTTCTCTCCTCCCACCCTCACTCCCCTGCACCTGCCCACTGCAGTCACCGTGTACCAGCCCCCCGGGGGCCTACATGCCCTGCCCTTGAAGAACAGGAGACAGCGGCCTACAGGGGGTGCGCTTCCGGCCGCAGCCTGCTTGGGGCCGGACTCAGCCTGCGGTAGGTTGGGGCCAGGAGAAGGCCATGGAGGCCAAAGGCAGAATCACCGAGTAGGAAGTGGGGAGTGGGTAGATGCCCCCCTCCTCTAACTGGACTCCTTGGGTTTCCGTTCTGCTTTTGGATGGGTCCTTCTGGTTTCTGCGCTGCTCTTGCAGTCATGGGACCTGCAGAGGCATCCTTCAGGAGGCTGGGCCCTGCCCGCCTCGCCCGCCTCGCCTGGGACGCCTCCCCTTCTTTCTCGGCCTGGGCCTGCTCGTGGGGTCTTTGGATCCTTACTGGGCTCACCGGCAGTCTGCTTGGTTTTGATTGGGTGATTTCCGGACCTGCCGTGCCCCCTTTACTGCCAGATATGGGGGCTGGGAGCCCATAGCTGGGCACCGGGCCAGCCTCGCGGCTCAGGCGCATAGGCTCGTGAGCACCAGCTGCCTTACCAGCGTTGTGGGGCTTCCTGAACGTGGCTCGGGGTGGTAGGAAATGAAGGGAGTTTCCAGGAGTTGGAGAGCTAGGCAAGATCAGTGTGGGGTGCAGTAGTGGAGAGAGGTGCCCCCCATCTTCCCCTCCCCTGCAGCTTAGCTCCACCTCAAGCCTCTACAGAGGAAGCCAGGACTGGCCCTGGAGATGGGGGAGCTGGGACAGGCCCTGGGGATGCTGGTGGCAGCTGTGGGAGATGCCTTGTGCAAACCCTGTCTGCCCCTCAGCAGCCCTGTGCCTGGAGGTCCTGGGTTGCAGCCTGGTCATAGGAGGTGGGGGTGGGGTGGGAGGAACTCCTGACTCACAGGATCTGAGCTTGTGATTGCAGCAGGGGTGGCCTGAGGGGCAACAGGAGACAGACTTGTGCGTCTCCATTCTAGAAGCCCATGGCACTGGAACTGCACTGGCATCCAGCCGCAGGTCTGGACTGGTCCTCAGCGACTGAGGATGGGCAAGCGGAATGTCAGGCTTTTGCCCTGGCCTGTGGAGCTCAGTTGAGTGAGCGTCATTCCGTGCACCAAAAGGTCACTGGTTCAGGTCATGGCAGATACCCAGATTTTAGTCTCTGGTTCGGGTGCATGTGGGAGGCAACTGAGCGCTCGCTCGCTCTCTCTCTCTCTCTCTCTTTCTCCCTCTGTCTCTCTCCCTCCATCCCCCTTTTCCTCCCTCCCTCTCTCTCCTTTCTCTCTTTAAAAATTTTTTTTAAGTCAGACTTTCCTTGATGGTAATATAGATGCCATTGTTCTTAACCTTTGCTTAATTAGCACTGTCTCTTGGTAGTGCCATATGTCACTGTCTCAAATCCGTGCCCTGTGACAGAACCTGACAATTAGGCAGTGTATCCAGCAGGGAGACGGCGGGCTGGCTTCACCTCTTCCTCCCCAGGCAGGGGTGGAGGAGAGCAGTGCACCTGCATTTTCTTTGGGGAGGCTTTCTGCTCACCTGGAATCTCCTGCTGCTCTTTCTCCCAGGAGGATGTCTTTACATACAGGGTGTCCCCAAAAATGTGTACACACTTCAAATAATTATGAAGGCAGTGTTTATTACATTACACTAAATGTATTAAAATACATTTCATTTTCAAAATGCAATAGAACTCAGCTGTGTGTACGTTTTTGGGGGGATACCCTGTATTTATGTTTATGACTTGGGATTAATTAGCGAGACTCTTCGTCCATGTGTCCATTGTCCATCCATCCGTACCACGAATACCTGCCACGCCCCTAATGTGTGCCAGACCTCGGCCTTCCTG